>CM064918.1:12254937-12640108 GCA_032727855.1 Quercus ilex subsp. ballota
AGATTAATATATCCAAAAGAGAGAGAGAGAAAAAAAAAGGCAAAGTGAGTAGCTGAGTAAGTCCAACAATTTGACTAGTTACTATTAACATTGTAAAGATGAATATGAAATCATTAAGGAATTTGTCTCCCATCATTCAATATAAATTCAGGAAGATAGTTTTTCAATGTCTTGAAGAGCCTCATTTTTGTCCATTATACTTAAAAAAACGTGGAGCTCACAAATACTTTTAACATTGAAAAGACGAATCTAGAATCACTAAGAAATATGTAACCCATCATTCAATATAAATTCAAGAAGATAATTTTTCAATATCTTGAAGAGTCATTTTTCTCCATTATGCTTACAAAAAGTAGAGCTCACGGGTTGCTTCAAGAATGTAACATGAATGGACATAATTTTCCTACAAACTAATTAGGATGGTGTATCACATAATTCAGTTTCAGTGAGCAATATAATTTTTCAATATCACAAAGAGTCTCGTTTTTCTCCATTATAGTAGCCAAAATGAGCTTACAAGCTGCCTTTGGAATGCAATATAAAAGTACATAATTTTCTCCAAACTAATTATGATGGTCTATCTCATCATTCAATTTTGATGAAAAATATAATTTTTTAATATCACGAAGAGTCTCGTTTTTGCCCCATTATAATAACAAAAATATGAGGTTACAAATTGCCTCAAGAATGCAATATAAAAGGACATAATTTTCCTTCAAACTAATCATGATGTATATTCTATCATTCAGTTTCAATGAGAAAGATAATTTTTCAGTATCATTGTTTTTCTCCCTTATAGTAACAAAAATATGACCTTAATAGCGGCCTCAAGAATGCAAGGACATAGTTTTCCTCAAAACTAATCATGATGGTATATCTCATCACTCAATTTCAATGAGAAAGATAATTTTTCAATATCACGAAGAATCTCATTTTTCTCCGAGCTCACAAGTTGCCCCATGCAAGCAATATGAAAGGACATTATTTTCCACCAAACTAATCATTACAGTGTATCCCATCATTTGATATCAATGATGAAAGATTATTTTATCAATACCATAAAGAAATCTCATTTTTCTCTATTATCATTACAAAATGAAGAGATCGTAGTTTGCTAAAAAATGAAATACAATAGGAAAGTCCTCCAACCTATTATACGGCAATTTAAATAGTCGTTCACCTGTTTTTTTAATCATATGGACCTTTTAACAAGCATGTGACTTTTTTCAACTACTTAACAAGTAATGTTATTAATATATACATAGATGATCATATAATTGCCGCAATGGATTAGAGGAAAAGTTTGTTTAATATGAAACCACATCCATAGAAAACTTTTACCATTGTGGTTCTTAATTGGGTAATTACACCCCTAAAGTTTGAGAGTATCTAAATTTTACACCATGAAATTTCTGTATTTGAATTTTACCCCCCTTAAATTTGAGAGTTTGAATTTTATACCCTAAAGTTTCAGAATTTGAATTTTACCTCTTAAATTTTGAAAGTGTTTGAATTTTACTCTCTAAGTTTGGGGGTGTTTAAATTTTACACCCTAAAGTATCAGAATTTGGGGATGTAAAATCCTAACACCTCCAAACTTTAAGAGGTAAAATCCAAATTCTAACTGTCAAGGTATAAAATTTAAACACCTTCAAACTTCAGGAGATAAAATTCAAATATTGAAACTTCAAGGTGTAAAATTCAAACAACCCCTACCGGCGTAATTTGCAATTTTGCCTTCTTAATTAGATGAATGTTAGGTACCCATCAGGTTAACAGACGTTAAAATTTCATCTCGTGTAGAGGTAAGGTCCAATATTATGGTCAATGAGAGTTGCTTCTGCCCTATACTAATATATTATTTCTCATAGCCAGTCTGTTAAATGACAGTGATAACAGTGCCACCATAAGTAACACATGGAAATGCTGCCTGCTTAATGAGCCCACTGACAACAGTACAGCCATAAAAATTAAGACAAAACAATATATGTGGGTTCTGTAGATAATCAACAAAACCCCTTCAACAAAATTTATCTAGCACTCCACCTACTGATTTATCAATCAAAAAACAAATGAATAATTCATACACAGCATCTATGACATAATGGGTAGGTTCCTACTTCCAACCCATAAAACAGACACATTGCTTAAATGAGGCCTGGCACCATAGTGTCTCAATGCATAGATTTGTTGTGTACTTGAGGTACTAATCCTTTGTCAAATCTCTGCTGTTTGGGTATGTCCTGTGACGTTCGCCCACGCAGGACACAGTTAGGTTTTTTCTGCAATGCTACCTTATCATCAGCGGCCTTGCTAGGTATCACTTGCCAGTATGCCTTCAAGTCTCTCCTTTGACTAGGCAGTAGGCACCTTGCGGGGTTCCACCTTGTTCTAAAGTTTGCTTTTTCAAGCTATTATTGCCTTTAAACTTTTTACACTTCAACAAAAAGATAAGGTAATACCAGATAGCAACAACAAACCATGCTAGACTTATAGACTACAAGGAATGCATGTCATCATTACTGGGTTAGTGATAAAAATGATGGGGACCTAGCTAAACACTGTGCAATCACCTCATAGACCATTCAAACACCAAATGGCTACAACAGAACATGATAGACACCGACTAAAGGAAAAGAGCCTGCCCAGTGTCATTAGTTTTGAGAAAGATGGAGTCAAGCTAAACAATAAAGTCCATAGACAATGAGCAAACCTGTACCATTATATAATTCATTGTTCAATAAAGGAAAAGCATACCCGTGAGAGAATTTTCTTTCTGTTACATTGCAAGAATAATTGCTGAAAATATCCTTTGTAATGTGAAGGTAGAAGCATGTATAATGAGCCATTCCATTTCAAGTTGCAAAGGACTTTTCCATGTCCAATGAGATTTTTTTTTTCTCAAGTCCATATTATAATTAACAAAGCCACATAAACATACAACTCATTATATAACAGTCAAATAATAAATGGATTGCTATACATCGTACAGTTGTATATCTCTGTTGGGATCTTGAACGGATATAGGTAAAGCAAATGCTCAAAATGTTTAGCGAGCGAAGCGTTTAAAAGCATATTATGTTCCTTTGCCTTTTTCCTCACTACTATTTCATATTACCTAGGAGGTAAAGACTCAAGTGCATGTAAGATGGATAAACAAAGTGTATTGTTTCGTGCTTGTTTCCTTCATAACATATGTAAGAATTACAGAGTTACAGTTGCAAAGTTTTTTTGTTTTTTTTGGTTGGTGGGGGAGAAGGGGGGTGTGTAAATAAACAGTCATGATGAATATATTAGCCAGGCAGGAGTTACCACATGATTAACCAAAACAGAAAACTAAAACAACCTCAAGGTGACATGTACAAGAAATCAAACAGAACTGCCAGAAGAGAGGACAACCGATTGTAACATTCGAGATCAAAAGCTTTAGAACAAAACAAAAAAGGGAAGAGGCTCCTAGACAAAAGGCTTCAAACAACCTCTTCATTAGACATGGACTGTAGTTTGTGAAGTAATAATAAATTGTAATTTTTGAAGATATTTGATTGTACTTAAATTTGAGGGAGATTTGATGAATTCAGTTATCTTAATGCAAGTCTGGATTGATGTTTTTCCCTTTCTTATCCTTGGCCCTTTTTCTGTGTAGAAAGTCCTCCTAATTGGCATTACCAAATTGAACTCTTAATCTTTTAAGGAAATTGATTAATGGTTAATTGTTGATTAAATTATTTTTAGTTGTTAGTAGATTAATACAATTTCAAGTTGCACCAAAAATGGTCGTGGATTTTTTGTGGTCTGATAGAAATAATTGGTAGGCAGCATTACCCTAAGTTTGGATGGGTTGATTCCTGGCTTGAACCCATGACACATTGCTTGGACAGAAGGCACTTACCATTGCACCAAATCTGACCTCTAAAGCTAGTAGCCTAACTGTTCACATCACCAGAAAGTCCGAAAGGATGTGCTCCTTCCTCTCATTGTGTGGCATTTTCTAGACATCAAAAGATCTTGCAGAGATTGTGCATTGACAAGGATGAATGTTGACAACAAAAAAATCATTATTCTAAACCCTTGTCATTATCCATTATTAAAGTCCCTGATTGATGCTATGCGTCATTCAAAACTTTTAAGAATCCAGAGGAAAGAGAGCACAATTTCTGCCGTAAATTGGTTAACAAATTTTAGTGTAACTTTCATCGTGTAAGCACTTAAACCATATTCTGGCATTCTTCTAAGAAGACGCATGCCAAAGCAAAGTCAACAGTAAAGCTAATGAGGTGACATTTAATTTTGAGAAAAAAGCAAAACATACATTTTACCTTCGGCTTACACAAAACTGAAGAAGATTCTCACAAAGACAAGGATAGAAATCAGAGTCCCTCCAAAAAGACATACTTTAAGAACCTTTTCTCTCTTCCTTGAGCTGAGTGAAGTGAAATGGCACAGGGTCACCTCAAGAAGAGATTCTCCATCCAGAAAGTAGACCTGATAAAATTATTAAGATAAGAGAAGAACATACTTTATGATTGTATAATTTCAAAGTTGAGAACATCACTTTGGAATTCCCAAATAAGATTTTTTAAGGGATATTTCAAGGAACCACTTTTCAAAAGCGTGTCCCTGCACATGTTCAGATTGGTTTTGAAACTCCAGGAACCATTTAAAAAGACAAAAGTCCTAAAACTGAAAGGACAACTAGTTCTTTTTTATTTTTATTTTTTATAAGTAATAATATTTATTCAAAAATAATCAACAAGGTCTTCAAAAAAATTGCTTTTAACTCTAAAGAAGTCCACCCACATCCTTCAAAGCTCCTCGCATTTCTTTTCCTCCAAATGCACCGCATCAAGCAGTGAGGAATGAATCTCCATATATCACAACTTTGATGACACCCAAAACTACCTTGCCAACAAGTTAGAAGTTCGACAACCTTTCTAGTCATCAACCATTTCACCCCAAAAAGAGCAAAAACCAAACCCCATAATTCAATAGCCACAGGGCAATGTAACAATAAATGGTCTGCAGTCTCTTCATCCCTATTACACATACGAAACCTGCTCACCAAAGTAATGTTACGCTTCCACAAATTTTTTCATTTTCTATAGTGAGGATATTCCCCAAAGCAGCCACCCAAAGGAAAAAGGCCACCTTACTCAGGACAAGCAGAAAAGGACAACTAGTTCTTGGAAACCAAAACATCACAAGAAGCCTAAAAAATACTCTTTCACCTACTCCAAAAAAAACACTTTGTGTGGTCTAAAATATATAGTTATAAGTGTTCTAGGGTTAAAGCAATTTTTATTTTACAGGTTATGGTTAATTTTTTATTTAGCGGCAAAACTGTAATTTCCTCAACCCCTGCATATCAAGGATATTTTGGTAGTTGAGTTGAGTCTAAAACTTTCTAGAAGATCCCAAGTATCTTAAGATTTATTTTCTTCAAGTCCAAGTTAGTCTTTTATTAGCAATTACCTTATGAGGTTTTTAGCTTACCAGTCAAACTAGGAGCCATTTTTTGGATAAGCAACAGCATTTCATTAAAGAGGCACAAAATAAAGCATTACCTTGGTACATGGGAAGTAAAATAAAATATAGCAATGGGAGAACAAAAGGAGCAATACAAACTTAACAACTGAAATGTAAATCATCTAAGAAATTCATGAAAGTAGTATTGGAAAGTGCGTAGGAATTGGTAGTCCACTTGTATAATGTCTTCAAAAAGAGAAATTTGAGGTGTGGCAAAGGTAACTCTTTTCCATTGAAAGTACAGAGGTTTCACTCTTTCCATATACACCGAATGAGGCAAGGAGTTGTTACCCAAAAATTCTCAATCCTAAGATTACCCGATTTCCTTTCCAAGATATGCCAACTTGGCAAGTACTATATTGGGCATCACCCAAGCGACTCCAAATAGACAGAACAGTGTTTCCTCAGCTCCCAATTTCCTCCCTCTCTTCTATCTTTTCTTTTTTGTGGTACTGTTCACCAATAATGTTCATGTAACACATGAAAACCATTGATATCTCTCTTTTCCTTCTTCCTTATAGCCCTTAATCAAGCCCTTCCTCTTACCCATCAAAAGCGTAAAACCTTACATGCTTTCTCTCCCAAATAATTCATCAAACCACTCTTTTACTCCTAAGCAAAATCGTTGTCCATAATTTTCTAGCAACCTCTTTGCTTCAAGAAATAGTCTTCTTGTCCTTATTCCCATGTTATCAATTTTTTTGTTTAATATAAGTAATAATCATTTTAGCGAAAGGAAGGAGATACTTTATGCATGCAGAGTGCATATGAAAATCCCACTACCAGTCTTCTCTAGTCAATTTTGAACACTACCACTTTCTTCTAAAAGCTCTAAACCCTAAATTCATAAATCCTCCTAACCCTAAACATACCAAGAGCACACAGATAAAATCTCCAATTTGTCCTGTCATATCCCCTCATTTTTTGGTGATATTGTATGGTCATTGACTTTGGTTGAACAATGACAGCAACCTGCCCTGAGGTCTGTTAGAAGGTGTTAGAGGTCGAGTCTAAGTGCGTGATGGCAAGTGCCTTCAACCAAAAGCGACCGGTTGCAGGTTTAATTTTGGGAATCAACCTCTCCATAAAATATTTTAAAAAAATGGGGTAAGGTTGCCCACCATGATCTCTCCCAAACTTCATAAAAATGGGAGCTTTGTGCACTGGGTACAACTTTTTTTATGTCCCCAACAGGCACATCTACACCAGCATTACAAGAATGACCATGACAACTATGCTTTTATCCACCATTTGGATTAAATCCCATGTGATACAACAATATGGAAGATTGATTTGTAAATTTGTCTATTCAAGATTTGGTGGAAGTCCAATTGAAGTAAAACAATTTTTTGTTTGGGTTTTTAATTAATAAGTTAGGGTCAATTTCATATTCAAAGGAAAATCAATAATTTTTTTCAATTTCTGCAAATAAAGCATATTTTGGTGGTTAAGTTGAGTCTTAGAATTTTCTAGGAAATCCTAAGTATATAGGTTCTATTTTCTTTAAGTTCAAGTTAGTCATTTATTAAGTTTTTAGCTTAATACTAATTGTTAAAGAGTCTCTTATGTATTGAGTTAGTAATAAAAGAGAGACGGTTTACTAGTGACTAACAATCTTAATACTACAAGGTGCAAAGAAAATTTTAATAAAAGAGAGACATGTGATTAGTTTTAAGAAAATTTTAATACATAAGAGACTCTTATAACAATCCCAAGATGCCCACCTCTTTCCATTCTCATTCACTTCCACAATCAGACCTTTCCCTAACCAACGTGATCTCCTAATATCTCCCTCCTTCCCAACAGCTACATTTTTTGAATTCAAATTAAACCTCAAAGGGAATCTGTGTTTATTTCCTTCCTGGATTTTCGCCTCAAATTTATTATCCCCATTAATATCACAGACTCTCCCCTCCACCCCACCCATGGCAGTCAAGGAAGATTTGCCGGCCTGAGCTTCAAAAACCACCACCTGTGTGCAAGGTTTGTCTCTCGGAGACTCCACTTTTTTTTTCTTTTTTCCCCACTATTCTATTCTTCCCCTTCTCTCTGATGAAGGGCTGCTGTGAGTGCTTCAAACTTGCCTGCACAGGGGCTTTCACCGTTTCTACAAAGGACCAGGAAGAATAAATCTCCGAAGGCTGCTTAGACTTGTATAGAACAAATCCACCCAACACATATTGGGAAGGATCCAACATTCTTCTTAATTCAATCCCAAAAGCCTTCCACCTTTGTTGTACCTTACCTGCAGGGATAATGATAGATCTCCTCCTCCCACCTACTTCGAGCTCTGACACTGATAAATACTGACCAAACAAGTTGGAGCCCTGTTGCACCATGTAAGCAGTATCTCATTCCCAGAGCGTGAAAAATTGCTTGGGGTTGACCCAAATCACAATGTGTTCCAAGTTATGCCAAATTGTTGTGCTCTTACCCATAAAAACTGATTGCATAAAATATTTTCCCCGTTCAAAAATCTTAAGGGAGAAAAATTCCCCCCTTCCTCAACTACCAACTGAAACAGCTTAGATTCAATATTAAAAAAAAAAAAAAAAACTGCAGGATCCACCCATACTGATCCAAAGAAGTAGACGCAGACAGTATTTGTAACTAATTTGAGGTAGCCGGGCCTCTAAACCATCACCAAGGAAAATGAAAATAAAATTTCTATAAAGGATGGAACGTAGTTACTATCTATAATAAAATTTTCTTTGCACCTTGTAGTATTAAGATTGTTAGTTACTAGTAAACCATCACTTTTATTGAGTTGATTAATAAAAGAGAGACGGTTTACTATCCAAAGAAGTAGTCCTTTATTAAGTTTTTAGCTTAATACTAATAGTACAAGAGTCTCTTATGTAATGAGTTAATACTAATACTACAGTCTCTTGTGTATGCAGTACGCTTCATCATCATTTTAACACTGTTGATGTTACCTTTCTTGAGTCTACTCTTTTTTCCTTATTGATAATGCTTGTCCCAAAAGCTTAACTTATTAGGAAAGCCTAAATTAAATCATTTAACCATTATTGATTATTGTAAGACTTACCCTCATATGTGGGCCCCCAAACCAGTGTTGTTAAAAGCGCGCTTAAAGCGCAGAGCCCTTGGGGCTTTTTCCCTCTAAAGCGAAGCGCCCTCACAAAAGTGCGCTTTAAGCGCGCTTTTTTGAGCTTTTTTATTAAGCGCAAAGCACGCTTTTTTGAGCTTTCTGTAAATTTTTTTAAAAAAAATCCTGATTTGATTTTTAGCCATTAGATCTAAATATGTTTGATATAAGCCATTGATTTAATATATAAAAACTATAGTGTGGTGTGCTACCATACACCTAAGCCTATCTCTTTAGATATTTTTGAACTTTTAACCACAACCACACATACAAACGCTAAATCAGACACTCACAAAGATAACATTACTTAACATTCTAGTACTTTTTAGCCTTTGCCTTCTTGGTTCTATACTTCTATTTTGATTCAACCATGTTTTGTAATCATGGCTATCAAATATCATGGTTGCATATATTTTGTAAAGCACAAAAGAATTATATAAATGTTATATAAAATGTTTTATTGTAATTTATATGATTAATTGATCACTTGATTGCTGTATTGATCATTAATAATTTTTTTTTAATTTATTAATTTTTTTTAAAATGTGCACTTTACATCAATCAGGCGCGCGCTTGCGCTATGCGCCTAGGCTCCAGGAGGCCTTTGCGCTTAAGTGCGCTCAGCGCTTTTAACAACACTGCCCCAAACTCCCCCTTAAGTGACTCAAATCAAATTTATTGATCACTAGTAATAATTATGTCATTAAAATAAACATTTCACAATATATACACTCTCTTAGTGTATAAATGTGTAGTGTTCTTTGCATAAACTTTGAGCTTGTCTTGACTAGTGTATTGATGCTACAATTTGGCCCCCCAAACAAGAATTCATGGCTTCGCCTTGTACACTCCTTGTGTACTAGCGTGCTCCCCTTTTTGATATCAATAAACTTATTACTTATCAAAAAAAAAAAAAAAAAAGGAATTCATGGCTTTGCCTTGAACTTGACTCATATATACACCTTGAAGAAATTAGTAAAAGACTCCTAGTCCTAAGCAGTCCTAAAAAAAGTAGGAATGCAATGCACTTCGCCATTTGACCACTCCATACACTTTTTTTTTGATAAGTAAGAAGAGAATATTATTAATAAAAGAGAAACAAGAGAAGCACAAATAGTTCACGGTAGTGAACAAAGGAAAAAAGAAAAAAAAAAATAGAAGCAGCCCCTAATCTATTCTAATAGATGAAAGAAAATCCAAAAGGGTAGAGCAATCCGAATGACCCCAACATCGAGACCAATCAAAGAGGGTCCGCTGGCAATACTCTAATAACTGAACCACAGTTTTCCCCTCATCCTCAAAAGACCGACGATTCCTTTCAGTCCAAATAATTCACATTAAACAACCTGGAACCAAATCCCAAATATCAGAGCTATGCTTCCCCAGCCAATGATACCAACAAAATAATAAGTCTACAACTGAACCTGGCATGACCCATTCGATCCCAAACAACCGAAGCATATACATCTACAAAGAATGAGCTATCGGACAAAACAATAACTGGTGATCCACAGATTCCGCATTGCAACAGTACAAACAACAATGATTTGCCAAAGGGCGACCACAAAGAACCTAGCATTTTTATTTATAGCAACTTGTTATCAATCCAAGAAGAGGGATGTCATAATAGTTCAAGGCACCACCAGTTATCATTCCAGAATCCGAGGTGTTGTTTGGTAGCAATTTTTTAAAATATTCTTAAAAACACTGAAAACTGTTTTTTATGAACTTATTCTCAAAATTGTTTTATAGCGCTTTTCCCCCTAAAAACTTGTTGACAATGCGTTTTTATTTTTGGGTTTATATGATAAATTTGCCCCCGACTCATTTAGAAAACATAAATTTGATACTGAAAACACCAAAAAGGTTTTCTCTAAAACATAAATTTGCTTTTAAGTGCTTGAAACACATTTAAAAGCACCAACCAAACATACTCTGATACTCTTGCCATTTCCAACTCTAAAACTTATAAATCTACAAATGTAGTCTAAACCCACTTAAATGGCCTTCAAAACGCCTACTCCATGGGTTGAACTAACTAGGTTTAAGGTCTAATCTTCCACTATCTGCCCCTTAGATACCACCAAACATCCCTATAAATGATGTGTGAATTTACATAACCAATTCCCAAACAACGCCTCACTAAATGTACTTAAATTTCATATATCCAAAATCTCCAATTTGAACTCAAAGTAATGTAAAAGAAACTTTCTATCTGCCAAATGAATTTTTCTCCTCCCCAACTCTAGCCCATAAAAATCTTGTTGTAATTTTTCCAAATGTAAGTCACATTCACTAACTATAGGGATGGCAACAGGCCGGCTGGATCAGATTGTGGATGCCCTGTACTTCGTTTGAGGCAGGGAAAACCCAAGCGGGGTGGGAATAGGACAGATTTGGGGCAAAGTGGTTTGGAGTTATTTTGCTGTCCTTAATTAGTTGGCTTCGACATTAATAAGATGGAAATGAAGGAGATCAGGAAGGAATAGTCAAGAGAGTGCTAAATGAAAGAGAATATAAATGTTTTGGATAATCTCATGCTTAAGGGTTACCCTTTGGCAAATCGGTGTTGTACGTGTTGTTGTGATGGGGAGTCAGTGGACCACCTTCTTCATCATTATCCTGTTACACATACCTTATGGACTTCTCTGCTTCAGGTTTTTGGTATTCATTGGGTTATGCCAGGATCAATGGCAGGATTGTTATCTTGTTGGCATCAATGGCTTGGGAAGCATAATTTGAACATTTGGAATTTGATTCCAGGGTGCTTAATGTGGATTGTTTGGTTGGAACGAAATCATCACTCCTTTGAGGACAACAAGAAGCTTTTGGATGAGTTAAAGGATTTATGCCAGCATAGTCTTTTTGAGTGGTCTCGTTGTTGGGGTTTTACTAATTCTTCTTCTCCCTCTGAGTTTATGTTTTCCCTTAGATTAACTCCCTGATTACCCTCTTTTTTGTTTTGCTGTTTATTTCATCTGTTTCTTGTTGTTCATCATCATGAACAACTTGTACTATTCATTTTTTACTCATTAATAATAGTTCTCTGATTACCTATAAAAAAAAAAATATATATATATATATATATATATATAAAATTTAAATATACAAACAAATTCAGGGTGGAGCAAGGTGAGATGGGGTGGGGCAAGCAAAACCTATCTTTGTCCCATCGCCCTCTTTGGAGCGAGAAATTCCACAAAAGGTAGGGTGAGTAGGGAAACACACGAAATTTTTTCCATCCCTAGTTGACATTATGAAGAGTGACACAGTGTCCATTTGGCTTGAACTTATTTGCTCAGTTTTTAGCTTTTGGCTTTTATGTACATGTTTTTAAAACCTCACTTTTTCTTGCTTTGTTGAAGTACAAGCATACTTTAGCACACTTTCAACAAAAAGCTAGATAAGTTGTTCCCAAAAAGCTAGATAAGTTGATGTGGACTATTTGGTTGGAACGTAATTGTCGTTTCTTTGAAGATTCTAAGAAGACGTTGGTTGAGTTAAAAGACTTGTGCCAACGTAGACTTTTTGATTGGTCGCGCTGCTGAGGTTTTACAAATTGCTCCTCTTCTACAGTTTTTTCTTCTATTAGACTAGGCTCTTGATTTCTTCTCTTTTGTTTACTGTTTATGCTTTTCTGTGTTCATCATCATGAACACCCTGTATGTTTCTTTCTTATTTCATTAATAATAGTTCTCATATTACCTATCAAAAAAGAAAAGTTGTTTCCAAATAGACACATAAAGTAAATAGGTAGATTCAACATAGTACTCATTATGAGAGTAATTCTACCACCTTTAAGTAGATAAATTTCCCTCCAACCTGCAATCTCTTCTTCGTTCTCTCAAAATATCATTCCAAATATTCAAAGCCTTAAAAGATCAACCCAATGATAAAGCTAAGTAAGTAGAGTAAGTTCACCTTACAACCCTGCAACAAAAGCTTCAACTTCTAGCACTAATAATGACTAACCCCAAAGTACTTTTTCTAAGGTTAACCCTTAAGCTCAATACTCCCTCAAAGCATAACAAGGTACAATGCTCCTCATTCGCATCAAAAAAATTTATTGATCATGGCTGTTTTTAGATGCAAATGAGGAGCATAACAAGGGGTCACTGTTTGTGTGCCTCTTGAAGAGATAGGTCATTCATTCTTTTCTCTAAACAACTTAGCTTTCTAAAACAGCCCTCCTTTTCACTAATTTCCTCCATCACAAAGGGTTTTGTTACCTCATTCCCCTCAAACTTGGAAAGAAGCCAATAAACTCCCACTAACAAATATGGAGAATCTAACCAAGGTTATACACATTCTAATCCATCTTCTTCATCTCTTCCCAAATTCATATCTCTCCAACATATAAACAAAATACTCCCAATTCAGGTAGGTCTTATACTTTGTCGATGTCAAGCTTGCATATCGAACCTGGCTTCTTACTTCTAACTCTAGTATTTACTATCTAGGCATTCATTTGCTATTAAAACAGAGTTTAGGATCTGTCTCCCCCCTATTAATGCATTCTAAGAGTTAGAGACCAGATTTTCAAGAATACCCCTCAGCCTACTAGCTAACACTCACTAAAATCTTAAATAGGCCTCTCACTAAACTAATGGGGGTAGAAGTCTCTAATGAGGCACCCGGCTTCATTGGGACAAGGGCTATAAAAGAAGCATCCAAGCCTTTCCCAAAAGAGCCATCCATATGAAACTCACTGAAGATTGAAGAACCCCAACATCTTTAATCACACTCCAACAACATTAAAAGAAAGCAATTGAGAATCCACTATGCCCCGGAGCCTTATCACCACTCATTGAAATAGCCAAGAACACTTCCTCCTCACCAAATTCCCTTTCAAGCCTTTTTCTCTTTTCCTACCAAGGAGTAGCTAGGTCAAGACCATCCAACTTCTGGTGCCAGACAAAGAGTTCTTTGTACAAACCCTCATAAAAATATATTATCCCATCTTTGACTTCATCACTTCAATTTTATATATTGAAAGGAGTTACATCAACAAGCTCACCAACATATGTAATAATATCCTATCATGTTCATTCAATAGGTAAACCCATGACAAACAAACCTCCATCCTTATTGCTTTAGCTGCTTCAGACCATATAACAATCATGTAACATTTTGATGGTCCATTCCAAAATTTAGTCACATTTTTGTTAAAGTGACCTATGTAACAAAAGTTCAAAATCAGCAGGATAATAAGCCTTGTGGTTGATGTGTGGGGTAAATTCAAATGGGAAATACAGACGTTTCAGGTCACAATTTATTAATTTAACAATTAATTAGTTATGAGGTCTTACAGCCTAATGTATTTAATATTTAGCTCCCAGACCTGACTATACAAATATTCTATGGAAAAAATTTACATCTGTTCAAAAACATGCAAATTTATGGACATTAAAATTTAATACAAGATGAGATAGTTATAAGAACTTACTGGCAAGCTATTGAGAAGAGCTAGTGTTAGAGAGACATGGAATGTGCATATCAGAACCCTTTCCAGCACATCTGGAAGATCTCTACCAATATGAAATGCCCAACGAGGTTGATAAGCAGTTAAACGAACTGAACGAGCCATGGATATTACATCACCAACAAAAACAAAACTCCCACGACACTTGGATTCTATAAGATCAGAAGTCTTGGAATCTGAAAGTGAATTTCTTCCAAGTTGAAAGCACTCTGCAGAAAGGGATCTTGAGAATGTGATCTCAACCCAGCTCAAACCCGGCATCTGAAGTGGACTCAAGCAAGACTCATCCTATCAACACCAAAAAAAATGTATTCAGCTGCAGTGAGCAGCGTATACACAAAAGACTTAAAAGCAGGAGAATTTGCTAAAAATACTAAAATGCCTACAAACATTCAAACATCTATTACCAGTGAACATATGCAGCTGCTTCCATTAGTTATTATTTCCCATCCATCACCACATTTATTAAGCTTGACAATGTCCTTAGCATCCAAGCAGTAAGTATTCTCTCTTCTCTTTGGATGACCATCTTCGCTACCACCAATATTTGACATTCTCATATCATGACAGGGAATGGTTTCAAAGGCAGTAAGATCCTCAGCACAAGCAGAATGGTTGCCTACTGATTGAATCTTCTGGTTATCTTCTATCATAATATTGGGGACACAATATCCTTTTATGCCATTGACTCTCCCAAAGCCTTCAACATTTTTGGAATGGTTTGTACTTTTAAGTGCCATTTTATCTATCAAAGAAGTCATCTCCATCCACTCTTGTGAATTATGGATGCGAATGCCATCTAGTGACATAATCAGATCCCCAGGAGACAAATACCTAGACAAAGGCGATGTAGAAGATACATCCAAAACCTATTCCAGGAAACCATTTCCGAAAAGCAATTGGAAAAATGTGTCAAATCCAAATATACACATATGCTATATGTGTGTGTGTGTATAAAAAATATGTTTCAACTAAATGCTTGTGATGTAGTACCGTGGGGCTTTCACCATATATGTAGAAGGGAAACAAGATCATGGGCAAGAGGAATAGCACCAATCCACAAGCTACACAACACTAGAGGAGAATAAATATATAAACACAATCAACATTAGATTTGGCAGCATATAAGCTACATAAAGATGAAAAATCAAAGAGTCAAGAAAAGAAGTTAGTATTTCAGATACCAGTTAAATTCGTAAACCTAACCTTTTTTTTTTTTCATGCATAGGATTTCGGAATGCTTTCAGCAAATTAGGAGAGATAAATTTGGCTTAACTAAAAGAATCAAGAGAATTTTTCTAATAGTGGCAATCAAAGACTAATGACATTGGCAAAACTGGATGGTGTTTCACTCAACAGTGCAGGTTGTAACTGATAATAGAAAATGTGAGAGTGCAAGGGGTCCCATTCCGACCTTCACTGCAACTGCCAGTGAGTTTCGCATAATTATGAGCAACAGTAACTTCCAGTGTCAACTACCTGATTTCACCTTCAGAGTGTGTTAACAGCATTGTCACATCACCTATTAGCGGATTAAAAGCCATTGTCGAGAGCGACATCATCAGATTGCTTCAATTTCATTACATGCATCTTTAGTTGGACTAGATTTTTAGAATTCAAGCAAACCTAGGGACTTGATTTAGAAATGTAGTAATGTATTTGGCACATACCACATATTACAGGATGGTAAAATGTACAGAAGCCTACAAAATATCATTATGATCTTACCACTGCATTGTGCCACACACCAGCACAATATACACGAAGGGCAGTAAGCTGCGGTAATGCTTGCAGAAACTCGTAATTGAAAGCTACCAGAGCACCAGGAAATAAAGCTGCAATAAAAATCGCAATGTACTCCATCTGTATGCCCTCACTGCTTTCCAATGAAAAGGTGCCTACAGTACAATGAATGAGAATCTAGCATTCCACATATTAAGATAAAATGTTTTGTGGTTAATCAACCTGCCATATTTTACTTCATCACAGGTGCATCATGTATATAAACGACTATTTAACACAGATAAAGAATTTACTTGAATTGATGCCCAGGTGTGTGTATATATATATATATATATTAAACTTTAAGATTACCCCAAGTTTACTTGAATTGCAGACTCAATCTAATCTGTCAGGGATCTACAGCCGATCCCAAATTTTGGGACTAATGCTTTGTTGTTGTTGTAAAACTTAAGATTACCCCAAGTGCAGTTTCAGTCATTGACATTTTCTTTTTAGTAAATAATTTCAGTCATTAAAAAATTAGAATTTTCAATGCAAACAACCACCTGCCACCTGCCACCTGCCACCTCCCAATAGACTCTGCAACCAGCCAATTCTTGTTCTTGGAAGCGAAAACATAAACAAATCAAGCAGTTTTGCAGATCAAAACATGATAACATTCACATAACTTAGCACTGCATCATGTAATTGGAATTATAAACCCCTGAATCCCACCCTACCATCCTCCATTCTCCTAATCCCACTGAGTTGGGTAGGTTTTGCTAGAATAATAATTGCTTGATCAATTTAAATTGACAACTCATTGATTGTAGTCTTGAAATTAATGTGAACATCCTATCATATATTATATGAAAATTGTTAATATAACAACAACAACCAAGCCTTAATTCCAAAATCTTGATATAAGCTATGGATCCTCAATGGATTAATTAGGGTTGACTTGGTTGAATGAAAATTGACAAGGAGGTTCTATTAGTATTGGATACACATTTTATTCAAGCTTCTATATTATTTAAAATTTATTTCTTATAAAGGGCTATTCTCCTAATAAGCTTAAGCATTTGATTCATTGACCATGAATGGTATTGGTCATTCAATATAGTCACTTTTATAGGTTGGTTCAACAATGTTCTTTAAAAATAATTAATCCATGAACTTATCTTTTTTTCTTTTTGAAAATCAACCATATGTATGAACCAATGCAAATACATTAGTTATTTAGCATATATCAAAATCAATAAAAGACATCCATGACACAAATTTATTTGGACATAAGTCATAAAATGGGTTGTGAAACTAACCTTAGCCTAATGCTCAACCGGCTACTCCTCCCTTGTACGAGCAATACGGAGGGAGAGGTCATGGGTTCATGACCCAACAAGTGCATGGGCAACTTACAACTTAGAAAATTGTGGGGTTAAAGGAAATCACCTCACAGTCACATTTTAGGAGTTCAAATCCCCCAAGTGTTGTGCAACACAAATATATAACATATAAGAGGCACACAAAATCTATATCTTGAGATTGTGTCATTCCTAAGACATGTCACTTATGCATTAGATTATCAGAAAATAATGCTAACTAATATTCTTTTTATAGAGTATCAATCTTCTATTTTAACTCTTTACAATTATTACAACAGCATATTTGAATAATACCATAATAAACAACTAAATAAAAAAAAAAAAAAACATATAAACAATCGTTAATAAAATTCAAAACAAACAAAAAAAATAAAACAGAAAGAAGCTGACCATGCAGCAGCAAGGGCATGCCCAAATTCATGCACGGATACAGAAATCACGGTAGAAATAAAGATATATCCAGCATCGGCAAGTGACATGCTAAAACCAGAGACCTACGTACAAATGGTAGTAGATAGTTAAGAGTCATTTTGATAAATAAGCATAACATTATAATTTTTTTTGATAAGTAAGAATACCATAATAATAATAATAATAATAATAATGACAGAATTTTCCTCCAAGCCCTCCAGCCCAGTACGTGGAAAATCAAATGATTATCCATATATGTTTTCAGTCACACGTCCTATTTGATAGTCATTTTGACTTGTTTTAAATAACTTAAAGGGTCATGTGACTAAAGCAGTTGTTGATAGCGATGATAATGGCCAAAAAATATATGCAAAAACCCGCTTGGAGGAAGTTTTATCCTAACAGTAATAACAATAAACATCATCATCATAATAAAGGAATGAAAGGAACTAACCGCAGTGGGTGAAAACCCAAACAGTAAGGCAGTAGAAATATTGCCAAGCTGTGTGTCTTGGTGGATAAGATGCAGGGCTTTGCCTAATTCCCATAGGAGAATCTGGTGAATGGCAACAAAACTCATCGTCAGAAAAACATTAATTTAAAATCCTAAGAGATTGGCATAGTGATCCCTAAGGTCTCATGAGGTCCTGGGTTCGAAAACTCTAGCCAATATCGTGGGGCCACTCTCAAGGAACTACACATACCGGGGAGAATAGTCAGGTACTTGAAGAGCTCTAGACGCCCTTGTTTGTGTAGAAAAAACTTTAATTTGAGAAAAGGGTATCTTAGAACATTGTTGTATGCAAAACTCCTCTATCACATGAATGTGAAACTCATAAATAAAACTCACACCCACATGAAAATGATGTTGCATAAACCCATTACATAACATTCCACACCACCTTGTGTAAGAGAGAGTCAGAGAGAGCATACCATAGTAACACCAAACAGTGCAGTTAGGCTAAAACCAACCCCAATGGAAAACCACACCCTCAAAGCCCTGTATATGATTATTAATAATTGTCACCCAGTTTATCTTTCTTCTTATTAAAAGGAAAAAAAAAACATATTTGAAATGAGAGATGGAAAACCTGGAATATCTTCGACCAAAACGGAAAAGGGGTTGATTGAGAGCAGTGATTTTATAGTCACAATACCTGTTAAGATTTTGATGTCAATAAATTTGAAGCAAAATAGAAAGAGAGAGAGAGAGAGAGACTGACCAGCAAGAAATGGAGTTGGAGATGTTGGGGATGGGTGTGGTGTGTAGGGGAAGAAGAGAGGGAGAGTGAGATCGAGTGTTACTGTGTACACCCCTTCCAAACCTTCTCATTCGCCTTCCTTCCATCACTCACTACCCTCCCCACTGTCTCTTCTTCTCTTCCTGACTCACTATCAGATTCTTTCGGTGTAAATGTCGAATTAAAGTGTGTATGGAATTAAATGCTAAAATTCAATTTAATCTTGACAACAACAAAAATTATGAATTATTATTATATCAAATTATTGGTTTGCTTCCTTTTTTTTTTTCTTTTTTTTTTTTATTAATCTTTAAATAAAATAATAATAATAATAATAATAATAATACAAAACTTAGGTACATTATCTTAGCTGTTGTTCTTTTAATTCTTTTTTTTTAGAAGCTTTTTGGTTCTTCTCTTAAGATTTAACTATGTGATTATTTAACTAAAAAATACAATTCTATCTCGTAAGAAAAAATCTACATGAGAGGGAATTTGAGGCTGCGTTCTCCTTCCTAGAACTCATTCAGTCTCGGATCCCACGAGGTTTTGGGTGGGATAGACCTCATTGGTGTCTTAATAGGAATGGTAAGTTTGATACTCGGTCCTTTTATCATAAGATCAGGGATACAGATATTGCCTACTTCCCTTGGAAGGGGATTTGGAAAGTCAAGGTGCCTAAGAGGGTGGCTTTCTTCTTGTGGACCGCAGCACATGGCCGGATCCTTACCTTGGATAATATCCGGGGCCTCCCTTTGGTGAATAGGTGCTGTATGTGCTGCTGTTCAGCAGAATCTGTGGACCATCTTCTCATTCATTGTCCGGTAGCTTATACTTTGTGGGTGCAAATGTTACAAGCTTTTGGGATTCAATGGGTTATGCCAGGTTCTGTGGTGAGTTTGGTGTCTTGTTGGAGTAATTGGTTGGGAAAATATGCTTCCGACGTATGGAATATGGTTCCTGGTTGTTTGATGTGGGTTGTTTGGTTGGAAAGAAACCGGCGCTCTTTTGAGAGTTTGGAGAGAACGCTTGATCAGTTATAAGCGATCAGCCGAAATACTCTTTTTGAATGGGCTAAGTGCTGGGGGTTTTCAAACTGTTCTTCTACTTTGGAGTTCTTTTCTACCCTTAGTAGTGCCTCTTAAGTTGCTTCTCTTATTCTGTTTTTAGTTGTTTTTGTTTGCTGTTTTTTGTGTTCACCATCATGAACACCTGTAATGGCTGTTTGCGTTCTTCTTGTTGAATAAAAGTCTTATTACTTATCAAAAAAAAAAAAAAAAAATCTACATAGCAGAATTATAAAAAAAAGAATCTAAGAAACAGCATCTAAGTACTGTATCTAAGTCTTACTCTTAATAATAACAGTTTGCCTGTTTGGGACACTCTGAATGGTCTGCTCTAAATTTAGAGATATTGGTTTATGATGGGATTTTCAAAGTGTTTGGTAGATAAAAAGTAAAGATTTTTATTAAAAATTTGAAACATCACTTTCTTATATTAAAAAGAAAAAAGAAAAAGAAACAACCCAATCTAGTTCCTAATATTAAAGTTTTATTTTATAAAAAATTAAATTTTATTTAATTAATCTTTAAAATTGCATTTTTGTCAATTAAGAGGATTTTTTTTCTTCCATTTAACACAATTTTAGAAACAATTTCATTAATTAGCAGGTTTTCGAAACTACTTAAGAAACTAGTATCTTGAGTTTGAGAAACTCGAGTTCAGTTGTAAAAATCAAGCCTTAAATGCTTGAGTTCCAAACTAAGGTGGATAAAATTATCCACATGAAACTCGAGTCTCTGAGACTCGATTTCCATAGAGCTAAAAGAAGAAGCGTATAGAATACAGAGTACAGAGTGAACAAAGTGAAGAAGAAGAAAAAAGAAGAATTATTTGACCAAAGAAGAAGAAGAATCTGACCGATGTACTTGAGCAAAGTTGATCTTCCTCTTGACCATGCGTTGATGGGTTTTTCTTTGCTCTTCCTCTCCATATCCAAATGCGTTATTGGGTTTTTCTTTGCTCTTCTTTCTGTATCCAAATTTTTTGGGTTTTATGTTTTTATGGAACTCAAGTTTTGTTGGGTTTTATGTCTTTAAAACTCGAGTTCCACGTGGATAATTTTTCTATCTCAACTCTGCTATCACTCGAGTCTAAGAGACTCGAGATGCTAGTTTCCTAATTAGTTTAGAAACGTTGCTGTGGGGTCGAAGAATTTGGCAACCGCGGCCCACTTTATACTAAGCCCAAGGCCGATGCGGAGGAGGAAGAAATGTCCGAGGATAAAAAAAAAAAAGCAAGTCCAAAGTGCCCTGAAACGTCGCCAAGGACGATCCTGTCCTCGACCAACCAAGATCACAGAAGGGAGGAGCGGCATGCCATCAAAGGCAGCCCCCCAAAGCATCCCAAGGAAAAAGACAAATATAATGGGTTAGCCATAAGAGCACGGTGGAAGAGCAATTCAAGGAGAAACTGTCACCTCTACATTAAATGCCCACAACTAACGTCCTGGCCGCATTAATGAGGAAATGACCCCTGAACAGTGTTGCCTTAATTGCTGCAACTCACAGGAGGTTTAGGAAGGTGGCTGATGGGACAAACACTTGAGTAATGACCTGCATGTTCAACAAATTGAGGGACAAAATCAACTGGAAGGGAGTATATAATGTAAGAAATCCTCCATGAAAAAGGAGAGTTAGAACAGAAAGCATAGGAACCTTTGGCATTGTCTTCGAAACCCTTGTAGCCAGACACTGAAGAAATAAGAAGAATGACAAGCCCCTCAGAGGAGAGTGGAGGACACATTTCTACACTTTAGTCGACGTTCTGGTTGTTCGGTCTACTCATAACTGTGTTTAGTTACTGTAACCCTCACTAAGGCCTAATTCTTTAACCTATTCTCTACAAATTCATTGTATTGGGCCAGTTGGGTTTGAGTCTACTCATCCAGTAATAGAAGTGCTCAAATCCAGTCCCTACAATTGGCGCCGTCTGTCGGGAGAACTTGTGTGTTAGCAAAGGTAACAATCAAGCATGGTGGGATCAGGCCCTCATCAAGCAGTTCCCATCAGCCTGAACTGGTTTGACCCTAACAATAGGGTAACTTTCACAACCCTGAACGTGACAGAAATAAGGAGAATGGAATGTTTTAAGAGGGAAGTGTGCACACCACCCAAACTAGTAGAAGCCACTCTCGCGTGGGCAGTCATGTGCTCTAGAGATAAAATGACAACTAGCCCATGCAATCAGAAGATGTTAGGAGTCATGTATCCCAGAGATAGAATAATAAGCAGGCCATGCAGCGAGAGATAGATGACTTGAAGAGAAAGATACGCCATGCACAACGAAAGCGGCCCTATTCTAGCTCTGACATGCCCTCCAATGATGAAAGCGATGATGACTATAGGAAAAGATCGAAAACTCCCCCAAACGAGACCTTTTCTCACGAAGAAGAGCACTACTGGAGGCGTAAACGTGAAAGCCCACCTCCAAGAGGCTTAGGAAACAATGCCATGAGCAGGGCACTGGATCAACTCTCCAAGTCTCCTTTCACACGCCACATAGAAAGGGCTGCACTTCCTCGACGATTCCAGCAGCCAACCTTCACCATTTATAACGGTAAAACAGACTCTGTGGAGTATGTGAGTCAGTTTAACCAAAGGATGGTCGTCCATTCTAAAGACGAGGCGCTGATGTGCAAGGTTTTCCCATCTAGCTTAAGACCGGTGGTGATGAGGTGGTTCAATGGCTTAAAGACGAACTCCATAGGTTCGTACAGGCAACTAACCCAAGCCTTTGGTTCCCGTTTTATGACAAATAGTAGAGCTCCTCGGACCTTGAGTGCGTTACTTTCTTTATCCATGCATGATGGAGAAACTCTAAAGGCTTGCTCAGATAGATATTGGGAGATGTATAATGAAATGGACAACAATTTTGACGATGTTGCCATCAGCACCTTCAAAAATAGTCTCCACGCTGAGCACGGCTTGAGGAAGTCTCTGACTGGCAAGCCTGCCACCAATGTGCGCCAACTGATGGATCAGATCAATAAGTATAAACAAGTAGAGGAGGACCAGCAGCAAGGCAAGGGAAAAGAGAAGGTTATCCCTCAGGAGATGAGGGATTTCAGGTCGGACCAGTATAATAGCAACCGCCCGGGGAGAGATTTCGTAGGACAATCCGAAGCAGCCAACACACAGGCTGTCAATGTTGTATTCCGAAAACCAGTACACTGGGTGTTGGAGAAAATCAAGAACGAGTCATACTTTAAATGGCCGAATAAGATGGCGGGAGAGCCCACAAGACGCAATCAGAATTTTTATTGTCAATACCACCAGGACCACGGGCATACCACGGAGACCTGTAAGAACCTCTGGAACTATTTGGACCAGCTAGTTCAAGAAGGAAAATTGAAGCACCTTCTGCATCATTCTAGTGGTCATCAGGGCCAGACCCACTAAGAGCCCCAAAGAGATGCCACCCGTAGGGACGATCAATGTAATCTTAGCCGCGCTAGAAAGAACAGGCACGTGCCCCTCACGAGTGTTGTCTGTGGCCCAGTTGCCTGCCGAGGAGTCCCAACCAGAGCCGAAGAGGACCAAAATGAAGGCTCCCTCAATCCTGAGCTTTTCAGAAGAAAACAAGATTAGAACCATCCAGCCCCATGATGATGCGTTGGTGATCACTCTCAGAATTGGGGACTACAATGTAAAAAGAGTGATGGTGGATGATGGCAGTGGGGCCGAGGTCATGTACCCCGACCTCTACAAGGGGCTGGGGTTAAAACCGAAAAATTTAATGGCCTATAATTCTCCTTTGATGAGCTTCGATGGGAAGCTCGTTATCCTAAAGGGCATTGTTAGATTACCCGTCTAGACTGGCCCGGAGATAGTGGAGGTGAACTTTATCATGGTGGACACCTACTCTCCATATATGGCCATTGTCGGTAGGCCTTGGCTCCATACCTTAGGGGCTGTTGCCTCCTCCTTGCATTAGAAGGTGAAATTCCCGTCAGGGGACCAGGTTCTCAAAATCCATGGTTGCCAATCCACTGCAAGGCATTGTATGGTGGCTGCCATTTCACATCGGCTCAATGCGGAGTCCTTGACCCTTGCTGAAAGGGGCTTATAGCAATCAAAGGCCCCGGTATCACCTCCTGATACAACGACTGAGGAGGCAAAATGCAAGGACCTGGAGAAGGTGGTCATTGGTGGTGATCCAGAGAGGTTCTTTCAGGTCGGAGCTCAATTGCCTCTTCAGGAGAATGAGGAGTTGATTAAGTTCCTCAAGATAAATATTGATGTATTTGCATGGGATACCTGTAATGCTCCAGGGATTGATCCAGCCTTCATTTGTTACCATCTCAATGTCAACCCGACCATCACTCCCAAGAAACAGCCACCTCGGCCCCCATTAAGAGAGCACGCCGACCCGATTTAGGATGAGGTAAAGAAGCTTAAGTGTGCAAAGGCTATCAAAGAGGTTTTTTACCTCGAATGGTTGGCCAACACCGTGGTGGTCAAGAAGTGGAAAATGGAGGGTTTGTGTAGACTTCACGAACCTAAATAAAGTATGCTCAAAAGACCCGTTCCCCATGCCTCGGATAGACTAGCTGGTGGATGCAATCGCGGGCCATCCTCGGATGAGCTTTTTAGATGCCTTCCAAGACTATCATTAGATACCACTAGCCCTGGAGGATCAGAGGAAAACAACTTTCTTGACACCCGTGGGGAACTACCACTATAAAGTAATGTCATTCGGCCTGAAGAACGCAGGGTCCACCTATTAAAGGATGATGACGAGGATGTTCGAGCCGCAATTGGGCAAGAGCATCGAAATCTATGTTGATGATATGGTGGTGAAGAGTAAAGTGGTATCCAAGCATTTAGAAGACCTCGGCAGCACCTTTGATGTCTTAATGAAGCACAAGCGGCGCCTAAATGCTTCCAAATGCTCATTTGGTGTGAGATTAGGCAAGTTTTTAGGCTACATAGTTACTCATAGGGGAATTGAGGTTAATCCTGACTAAATCAAGGCTATTAATGATTTAAGACCACCTTGAAACGCTAAGGAAGTCCAGAAGCTTACTGGGATGATCGCAGCCTTGAATCGATTTATTTCTAGGTCGGCGAATAGATGCAGACCATTCTACCTCTTGATCAACAAGTAAAAAGGGTTTGAGTGGTCTGAATACTATGTCGTGGCTTTCCAGCAACTCAAGGAGTACCTGTCATGACCACCTATCATGTCCAGTCCTGAGGCCGATGAAGCCTTATATGCATATATTGCTATGGCTCTTTATGCTGTGAGTTTGGTGCTAATACGGGATGACAATGGCCTTCAAAGGCCAGTCTATTACTTAAGCAAGTCACTACATGAAGCTGAGGTTAGGTACTCGCCATTGGAGAAAGCCATACTAGCCGTGGTTCATGCCACATGAAAGCTTCCCCATTATTTCCAAGCCCACACAGTGGTTGTCCTAACCCAACTACCCTTGAAATCTATACTTCGAACTGCTGATTACACTGGAATGATAGCCATATGGAACACAATCCTTGGAGCTTTTGACATAAAATACATGCCTCGGACCTCTATAAAGGGACAGGTCCTAGCTGACTTGATGGCCGAGTTTGCTGAACCACCTGTAGAAATAGAGGCAAAGAAGCGAAACATGGATGGAAAATCCGTTGAGGTAATCTTTATGCTAGGACCCTCATGTTGGAAGGTGTATGTTGATGGTGCAACAAATCAAAGGGGGTCCAGAGTGGGGCTGGTCCTAGTGTCTCTTGAGAAGACTATCATAGAAAAATCCCTAAGGATTGGGTTCTCGGTCACGAATAACGAAACCGAGTATGAGGCACTGTTACAAGGGATGTCCATGGTGCAGAAAATGGAAGGAAAAGCAGTAAAGATGTTCTCAAACTTAAGATTAGTAGTGGGGCAAGTAAAGGGAGAGTTAGAAGCCAGAGATGTGAGGATGCAAGAGTACTTAAGCCAGGTCAAACGCTTGCAGTCAGGGTTCGATCTCTTCAGCTTGTCACACGTTTCCAGAAGTGGAAACACCCATGCAGATTCATTGGCACGCTTGCTACTTCCTCAACGGGGGGTCTGCCTCGGGTTATTCTTGTCGAGCATCTGGATAGGGCAAAAGAGGTCACAGAAGGCATGATTCATGTCCACCAAATTAGGATGGGTCCTAGCTGGATGGATCCTATAGTGAGATTCCTCAAAGATGATATTTTGCTCGAGGAGAAGTCAGAGGTTGAGAAAATAAGAAGAAAAGCTCCTCGGTTCTAGTTGTCCGAGGACTGCAAATTGTATAAGTGCTCCCATTCTAAGCCATATTTATTGTGCATTCACCCTGAAGCGTTGGAATTACTGCTTGAAGAACTGCACGAAGGGATCTGTGGGAGTCACACAGGAGGAAGATCTTTGTCACACTGAGCCATTACCCAAGGATACTGGTGGCCGGGGATGCAGAAAGAGGCTCTAAAATATGTTAAGAAATGTGACCAGTGCCAAAGGTTTGCCCCAAATATTTATCAGACAGGAGGGGTCCTCAGCCCCCTGTCTAGTTCATGGCCATTTGCCCAATGGGGCCTGGATATTGTAGGTCATTTCCCCAAGGTAGTAGGAAATAAGAGATATCTATTGGTCGACATGGATTATTTCACCAAATGGGTCGAAACTGAACCATTGGCCAACATCAGAGATGGAGATGCTAAGAAGTTTATCTGAAGAACATTGTTACACGATTTGGGGTCCCCCACACCCTCATTTCAGATAATGGATTTCAATTTGATAGCAAAGCCTTTAGAAGATACTGTTGCGAACTAGGGATCACCTTTAGAAGATACTGTTGCGAACTAGGGATCACCAACAGGTACTCAACTCCAGCTTATCCTTAGGGAAATGGGCAGGCCGAGATTGTCAATAAGGTAATAGTTAATGGGCTTAAGAAGAGACTGGATAACGCCAAGGGAAGATGGGCAGAAGAGCTACCACATGTTTTGTGGACTTACCGAACTATGCCATGACGGTCAACAGGGGAGACACCTTTTGCCATGACCTATGGTGTCGAGGCTGTTATCCCTCTAGAAGCAAGGTTTTGCATGGTCATCAGACTCAAACCTGTGGGGAAACTAACTACTTCAAGGAAGAACTAAGTACTAGACAGAACCAAGGTCTTGCATGATCCTCGAACTCAAACCTATGAGGAAACTAGCTACTTCAAGGAAGAACTAAGTACTAGATAGAACCAAAGTCTTGCATGGTCCTCGGACTCAAACCAAACTAAGTACTAGACAGAACCAAGGTCTTGCATAGTTCTCGGACTCAAACCTATGGAAAAACTAGCTACTTCAAGGAAGAATTAAGTACTAGACAGAACCAAGGTCTTGCATGGTCCTCAGACTCAAACCTATGAGGAAACTAGCTACTTCAAGGAAGAACTAAGTACTAGACAGAATCAAGGTCTTGCATGGTCTTCGGACTCAAACTTATGGGGAAACTAGTTACTTCAAGAAAAAAACTAAGTACTAGATAGAACCAAGGTCTTGCATAGTTTTCGGACTTAAACCTATGGGGAAACTAGCTACTTAAAGAAAAATCTAAGTACTAGACAGAACCAAGGTCTTGCATGGTTCTCGGACTCAAATCTATAGAGAAACTAGCTACTTTAAGAAAAATCTAAGTACTAGACAGAACCAAGGTCTTACGTGGTCCTCGGACTCAAACTTATGGGCAAACTAGCTACTTCAAGCAAGATCTAAGTGTTAGACGGAATTAAGGTCTTGCATGGTCCTCGTACTTAAACTTATGGGGAAACTAACTACTTTCAGTGAAGGCCTGAGTGTTAAACGGATCCCAGGTGTTGTGTGACCCCTCGAACCACAACCTCTGAGGAAATTAACAAACTTAAGCACTTATCTGAATTACAAAGTACGACCAAAGTGGAATGTGCACCTTAGACCACTTGCCCTCTCCTCATTCGATAAAGATGTAAGCAAATACAAGCCCATGAGCATCACTTAAAGCACTTTGAGGTACATTGAACTTAACTCCTATGCATAGTTAATAGCTGACTATTTCCTTAAGGCCAATGAGTTTTTAGAACATTCCTAAGGGTACTTTTGCACATTGTGTAGTGGCATTAGATCTTAGGACCTAAAGGTTTATCCTTATAAGAGCTACGCGCTTAGCATTTTTTACCCGTTATGATAACCAATTCGTAAGGCATAGGATTCACGTTATAAGGTTATTGCCTTTTATAGTCCATTCAGCAAAAGCAAGTCGTAGTAATGAAGAGACTCTGGCACTGACGGAGGACAAGACTGGACAAGTCATGACAAAGGTCCAAGGACATAAAAATCCTCCTCCTCGTCTGAGGATCCGGACAGCAGGATTTTGAGGGGCTATTGTGGGACCGAAGAATTTGGTAATCGTGGCCCACTTTATACTAAGCCCAAGGCCCATGCCGAGGATGAAGAAATGTTTGAGGATGAAAAAAAAGCAAGTCCAAAGTGCCCTGAAACGTCGCTGAGGACAATCCTGTCCTCGGCCAACTAAGATCACAGAAGGGAGGAGCGGCATGCCATCAAAGGCAGCCCCCCAAAGCATCCCAAGGAAAAGGATAGGTACAATGGGTTAGCCATTAGAGTACGGTGGAGGAGCAATTCAAAGAGAAACTGTCACCTCCGCATTAAATGCCCACAACTAACGTCCTGACTGCATTAATGAGGAAATGACCCAAGAATAGTGTTACCTTGATTGCTGCAACTCACAGGAAGTTTAGGAAGGTGGCTGATGGGACAACACTTGAGTAGTGACCTGCATGATCAACAGATGGAGAGCCAAGATCAACTTGAAGGGAGTATATAATGTAAGAAATCTTCCATGAAAAAGGGAAGTTAGAATAGAGAGCACAGGAACCTTTGGCATTGTCTTCGAAACCCTTGTAGCCAGACACTGAAGAAATCAGAAGAACGACAAGCCCCTCAGAGGAGGGCCGAGGACACATTTCTACACTTTAGTCGACTTTCTAGTTATTCGGTCTACTCATAACTGTGTTTAGTTGTTGTAACCCTCACTAAGGTCTAGTTCTTTAACTCATTCTCTACAAATTCATTGTACTAGGCCAGTTGGGTCTGAGTCCACTCATCCAGTAATAGAAGTGCTCAAATCTAATCCCTACAATTGCTAACTAACGAAATTGTTAGCAAAATAATGTTAATTTGCAAAAAAAATCCCTATTAAGACCTTCATTGTGTCTCTTGTAAAAACCAAAAATAAATAAATCTCTAACTTTGTCAAAACAAGTCAATACGTCTATATTGTCTAAAGTGTGAGTTTGGAGACATGATTATATAAGTGAGCTTTTTACTTATTTTTATGTATTGTTTGATTTTTAGGAATCCCACGTTACTTTTTGTCTTAGTTTTATTTTAAATAATTGAACTTTTAGCTTTTGGAGATTAAGCCAACTTTTTAACTTTTTATTTTACGTTATGTAAATGAGTTATCACAAATAAGCAATTTTCAAAAATACACTAAAAGTCAATTGCAAGTGAGACTATTTGACCACTTTTTTCTTAATAACTTATCAACAACAAAATCAATTACTATCAACAAAAAAAAAAAAATCAATTCTATAAAAAAAAACAACAAAATCAATTAAAATATCACAAATGAATTAATTCACTTTTATAATATGAAGGACTAAATTAATAAAAAAAATTGATGAAGTACGTGGAAAAAAATTAAGGAATAAATTGAATTTTAGTTTTTTATATTAAAAAAGAAAAGGAAAAAAGAAATAGCCTAGCCGTAGATTAACTGTAGATGTGGGCAAACCCGACCCAATTATAAAAAATGGAGTCAAACCGACCCGTTGCCGACGAGAGTTGAAGAAAATAAAAGAGAGAATCTCCAAAGACCCAAAGTTGTAAGCAAAAGCAATAATAATAAACACTTGATGATGATGTTGTTTTGATCCCCAAAACTGGGCTTTACTTCACTCTCTCAAATTCACACAGAGAGAGAAAAGAAAAGAAAAAGAAAAAGAAAGAGGCGATGATACTGTTGCAATCTCATTCCAGATTTCTCCTCCAGACCTTGCTAAATCGCGTTCACAAGTTCGTTCCATTTCTCTCTTCTTCTTCTTCTCTTTTTATTCATGCTTCGAAATTCATTCACATATTTATGTTACATTTTTGATTTGATTGTGCAGTCTTGATAAAGCAGTGGAATTGGATTACAACTGGGTCGAGTTTGACGATGTTCGTTTCCACATTCAGGTCGTTTTCACCTTCTTCTTTTTTTTGCTGTATTTATTTTCTTTCTTCAATGAAGTTGTATCTTGAATCGATTTGTTTTATAAATTTTCATAATTTGTTTGAATTTTTGATGGAATGAAATGACAGAAAATGGAAAATAAGTACTAACAACTTCAATTAATAGGGTCTAGTAAGTAAAATAATAAATTTCACTTACCTAAAATTTAGGTCACATTTAGGTTGCATTTGGCATTGGCTTAAAGTCAGCTTATTTTTGGTACTATTTATGGATTTCACTTACTATTTCAGCTAACTTTGCTTTATTTACGGTATTTTCAATAAAAAGTTTTCAATTTTAACTAAATAAGCTATTCCCAAATGGACTCTTAAACTTTTTTTTATTTTTTATATTTTTTGATAAAAAGTTGGGGGTGTGGGGACTTGAACCCTGACGTCTCTGTTAAAAACACCATGAGGTGTCAGCTGAGTTACAAAACTCTTGGCTTAAACTTGAAAACAGATTCCCTGCAACCCCACTTTTTGCACTAGAATAACTGCTTATATAACTAATTTTATTAAATATGTGTACTTTATAGTAATTAGATAGAGCCTTTGAACATAATGCGTATGAAGAGACTAGTAATTGATTATTTGAATATGGTAGTTTTGTCATGTAGAGTATGAGTTTTGGGTTCTTTTAACTATGCGCCAAAATTATATTGCAGGTGTCATTGAAGAATTCCCATGTCTTGCTGTTATCAGTATCGTTACCCTCTCCTCCTGCAGAAGCCATTTTCTTTAATGGGCTTCCATTTGGAGCCATTGAAGCTATAAAAGCTGCATATGGTGTGGTTGTGCATATTCTTGATCCTCCAAAGGACGGCTTTAATCTCACATTGAAACTGAATCTGTCAAAACTTCCTCCAGATGAAGGTTCAACGAGTTCCTTTTCTAAGGTCATTATAAGCTTGCTGTAGTAGATATGCTGAAATATCTAGGATCACTAGTTAAACATGTCCATCTTCGCGTATAATTTTTAAGACTGCTCGAAATATTTCTTTCACTTCACGAAAAAGGTTTTCTTTTAACAACTTTTCACCATTCATTCATAACATAGGTAAATTTTGTTTCAAGGATCAGTTCTGATGAACTAATAAGTGAAATGTTTAGAAGTTGTACCTGAGATGGTGTGACCTTCTGGAAGAATTTAAAAATGTTGGAACTTTAATGATTTCTCATTTTATACACATATATGCCATTCTTATAAGTGTAGCTGCACATATTTTAATATTCATGAGATTACTGCTAGTTTGACCATATGTATTGTATAGAACTTAAAGAACTTAAGTCCCCTATGTTATCCTAACTTAGGTTCAATTAGTTGTATTATTCAATTGTTTTTGATGAAGCAATTTAGGGCTGTGCTTCTTTTGGGTTCTAATATTAATTTATTAACCTCTTTTGATTTTTTGACTGACCTTCTGAGAAGGTTTTGTGCAAAGCTAATAGAAATTGGTAAATAGTTATGCAATCAATAACTTGCCCCAGCAGAAGCACCTAAAAGGAATTTTAGGCATGGATGTGTGGCTAAAGGTTAGACTATGCTTAGGAGATCATCTGCCAATAGCAGTTCCTTTCTCAGTTTAGGTAACATTCCAGTTGGTGGATTATCTCCTTCTTTATTGTCCTATAGCTTATGAGCTGTGGAAAATGGTGTGTTGTTTGTTTGTATTTCAATGGGTTATGCCACAGAGGGTTCTCTATATCTTAGCCACATGGCAGGGTACTTTCAGTAGGCATCATGATATAGCTTTTTGGAGGGCATTGCCGCATTAATGCGGTTTTTTGGTGGGAACAGAAAGCTTGGAGGGATGTGAACTGTCTATTCTTCAAGTTAAATCTTTTTTCCTTCACACTTTGTTGGATTGGAGTGTTGCTTTTCATTCTGTGCCCTATTTTACTTTGTTAGATATGTTCGAGCATTATAATTTGAGAATTTGATTGTACCTACTCACTGAGTACAACCCTTGTGTACTTGGGTATATTTCATTCAATAAAATTTTCATTACTTAATAAAAAAAAGAAAAAAAAAATTCATTGCAGTAATTCCCTTATCATATTTTGGGGAAGAGTGGGGGGATGGACATCCAAGCTAGGTAGAGGTGTACATGAGTGTGGTTTGTGGAGAAGTATCCGGATGGGTTGGGAGGTTTTCAGCAAAAATATTCAGTTTGAGGTAGGGGTGGAGGATAGAGTGAAGTTTTGGACAGATCGGTGGTGTGGGGATTCACCACTCCAACTAACCTTTCCGGCTGTATTTGGGATTGCTTCCAATAAAGCAACTTCTGTGGCCTCTTGTCTGGAACGGTTGGGGATAGAGGGACGGAGAAGCTGGGATGTTCGCTTCATTCGGAGACCGAATGATTGGGAGATGGGTGTTGTGGATGATTTTCTTTGTACTTTGGATTCTAATTTACCTCCAACTGAGATTGGAGACTGTATGAGATGGAAGTTAACGAAGAATGGAGATTTTGATATCCGCTTGTTTTATAATAAACTACGAGGTCCCTTGCCTATTATCTTTCCTTGGAAGGGTGTTTGGAAGGTTAAGACTCTTCGGCGTGTTTTTTTCTTTGTTGGGACCGCCATATGGGACAAGATTCTTACAGGTGACAATTTGTGGGGTAAAGGGTTTGATTTTGTTGACTGGTGCATTATGTGTTGTTGTAATGGGGAGATGGTGGATCATTTGCTACTTCATTGTGGAAAGGCTTATCGGTTGTGGAGTTTAGTTTTTAGATCTTTTGGGATTTCATGGGTTTTCAATGTTGTTAAAAGTGCTGAGCGCACTTAAGCGCAAAGGCCTCCTGGAGCCTAGGTGCAAAGCGCAAGCGCGCGCCTGATCGATGTAAAGCATGTAAAGCGCACATTTAAAAAAAAAAATTTAATAAATTAAAAATAATTATTAATGATCAATACAACAATCAAGTGATCAATTAATCATATAAATTACAATAAAACATTTTATATAATTTATATAACATTTATATAATTTTATTATGCTTTACAAAATATATGCAACCATGATATTTGATGGCCATGATTACAAAACATGGTTGAATCAAAATAGAAGTATAGAACCAAGAAGGCAAAGGCTAAAAAGGACTAGAATGTTAAGTAATGTTATCTTTGTGAGTGTCTGATTTAGTGTTTGTTTGTGTGGTTGTGGTTAAAAGTGTGCTTAAAGCTCAAAAAAGTGCGCTTAAAGCGTGCTTTTGTGAGGGCGCTTCGCTTTAGTGGGAAAAAGCCCCAAGGGCTCTGTGCTCTGCGCTTTGCGCTTAAGCGCGCTTTTAACAACACTGTGGGTTTTGCCAAGATCGGTTGCAATTCCTCTTTTTGGTTGGTGGAATTGGTTGGGAAAACATTTGTCTAGCATTTGGAATTTGGTTCCGTTGTGCTTAATGTGGTGTATTTGGAGGGAGCGAAATTAACAGATGTTTGAGGACATGGAAAGCACTAATGACCAGCTGCTTGCTTATTTCGGTGACTCCCTTTTCGACTGGTCTAGGGCTTGGAGACTCACCTCTAGTGATTCTCTCCCCATGTTTCTTAGTTCTCTCTTTTGTAATTAGTTTTCTCTTTGTTTTCTATTTTCTCTTTCTGTAATCTTTGGATAATCTAATGCTTAGGGGCCGCCCGTTGGCTACTTGGTGCTGTATGTGTTGTTGTGATGGGGAGTTGGTAGACCACCTTCTTCATTGTCCTGTTACTCATTCCCTATGGACCTTTATGCTTTAGGCTTTTGGTATTCATTGGGTTATGCCAGGTTCAGTGGCGGGTTTGTTATCTTGTTGGCATCAATGGCTTGGGAAACATAATTCGAACATTTAGAATTTGGTTCCAGGGTGCTTAATGTGGAGTGTGTGGTTGGAACGAAATCGCCGTTCCTTTGAGGATAATGAGAAGACGTTGGATGAGTTAAAGGTTTTATGCCAACGAAGCCTTTTGGAGTAGTCTCGTTGGTGGGGTTTTACTGATTGTTCTTCTTTCTCTGAGTTTATGTCTTCCCTTAGCTTAGTTTCCTAATTGCTTCTTTTGCTGTGCTGTTTGTTCTTTTTTCCCGTTCATGAACAACTTGTACTCTTCCTAATTTTTCATTAATAATAGTTTGGCGAAAAACACATTTTAGTCCCTACATTTTCAGGCTATTCTCATTTTAGTCCCTATATTTTATTTTTTACCGCTTTTAGTCCCTATCCTAAAAAACGGTTCACATTTTGGTCCCTGCCGTTACATCATAAACGGATATTGCTAACGTGGCAAATGGCATTGATAAATAATAATAAACTAATGTCCACGTGGCATAAATTAATAATAAAAAAATATTTTTTGGCATTAAAAAATGCCACGTCAGCATTTAAATTTTAAAAAATAATTTATTAATTTTAACTAAATAAAAAGTTAAAAACTAAGAATTAAAAACTAAAAATTAAAAATCCCCAAATTTTTTTCCCTGGGGTTTACGGTTTTTACTTAATTGGAAAATGGAAGGGAACAAAGATGACGCTTTGAAATGCTTGAGAATCAGTAAACAAGCTATGGAAGTTGGAGATCGAAGCCAAGCCTTGTAATTCATCTCCAAAGCTCGTCGTCTCGATCCCACTCTTCTGATCTATGATCTCTTATCGGAGATTGAGAAAGAATCCAATGGGCCCGGGGATCCACAACCTCAAGGTTCCTCCGGGTCCACTAATAATGGCACATCGGAGCCATCGAAACTGTCCGATCAGCCATCGATCCGCCACCAAGGTCCGTCTTCATCGTCAGCCTCGTACACGGAGGAGAAAATTGCGATCGTGAGGCAGATTAAGAAGAAGAAAGACTACTACGAGATTTTGAGGGTGGAGAAGAGTTGCACGGTCGAGGATGTGCAAAAAGCGTATCGGAAGCTAATTTCGAAGTTGAGGAGATATTTGGGCCGTCGACCACGCCTCCGCATCGCCTGAGATTGTGGGTTTGTGTTCTTTTTGATGCAGAGGAGATTTTTTTTTTTTTTTTTTCTGGGTTTGTGTTCTTGATCTGAGATTGTATTCTTGGGATTGTGTTCTTTTCGATGCGGAGGAGATACCTTTGTTTTTTTTTTAATTTCTGGGTTTGTGTTCTTGATCTGAGATTGTGTTCTTGGGTTTGTGTTCTTTTCGATGCGGAGGAGATATTTTTGTTTTGTTTTTTTTTTTAATTTTTGGGTTTGTGTTCTTGGATTTGTTCTTGTTGTTCTTGTTTAAGACATGTTTAGATCCCAATTTATATAGTTTTTAGTTTTTAATTCTGTTTATAATTTTTTTTATTTAGTTAAAATTAATAAATTAATTTTTTAAATTTAGATGCTGACGTGGCATTTTTTAATGCCAAAAAATATTTTTTATTATTAATTTATGCCACGTGGACATTAGTTTATTATTATTTATCAATGCCGTTTGCCACGTTAGCAATATCCGTTTATGATGTAACGGCAGGGACCAAAATGGGAACCGTTTTTCAGGATAGGGACTAAAAGCGGTAAAAATAAAATATAGGGACTAAAATGAGAATCGCCTGAAAATGTAAGGATTAAAATGTGCTTTTCGCCTAATAGTTTTCTGTTTACCTATCAAAAAAAAAAAAAAAAAAGAGGTAGTTTTTTGAATATACATCTTTATTACTTATAAAAAAAAAATATATATATATATATATATACATTCATGAACTCATGCTCCAAGTGGAATCTTTTTGGATTATTATGCTCTCATTCAAATTTAGGGTGCAACAAACTCTGAGACTAGGAGAATATAAAAAGATTTGTGTATAACCTGTAACTCTGTTTTAGCTGTATTGCATTAACTAGTGAATAGGTAAACCAACATTTCAATTCATTTTTGAAATTCCAAAATTTTTTAGGATGGTAACTGATTGTGACTATTCTCCTGGGTTCAAGCCTGTTTCTCAGGTTCAAAGTTAGATGCTTGCACTCAAGTGCTTATTAGAATTTCCTCCCTGTTGCTGCTAAGTGGTTGTAAGAAATTCTCATTTTATCTCTCAATAGAAAATGGTACTAAATTTAAAAAAAAAAAAGTCTCAATAGAGAATAGAAATATCAAGAAAGAAAGTGGATTAGTATGGATAACATATTCTTTCTTTGAACATAGGTTTTTCCCCTAAGCACTTTCCTTTGGTTAACAAAAAGAAAAACCTGTATAAAAGAAAGTAAATTTTTTTTTTTTGGGAGAAAAAAAGAAAAGAAAGTAGAGTTGAAATAAAAGCAACGTGAATCACCATAGATGACCTTGTTAAACGGGAGCTAGGTATTGTTAATAGATGTGTAATGTGTAAGTGCAGTAGTTAAAAAGTTATGCACTTGTTGCATTGCATTGCCTTAAAGCTAGAGAGCTTAATCTTCTTGCCTCATTCAGTCAAGACAAAGTGGTGTGGTTGTTATCAAAGAAAGGAGTGTTTGAGCTGAAATCATATTATAATATGCTCTTAGAGACCTATGCAGCCTAGTGGTTGGAGGCTTGGGATGAGCTATTGAACCAGGCATCTTGGGGTCGATCCCTAATAGGAGTTCACCTAGATTACTTGATACGCGGTTTTGGTGAGTGGGGTCATGTATCCGTGGTTTACTCCTCAGAGGTGGGTCCAAAGGGCCCTGCCTTGGTAGTTTCCATGTCTTAAAAAAAAATATTAATAATGCTCTTAGAGGTCCTACAGGTTTCTTTCCCTTGGAAGAGCATCTGGATGGCTAAGGTGCCAAGAAATGTGACTTTTTCGTGTGGACTGTGGTCCTTGGGAGAATTCTAACAGTTGATAACCTTCACAAGCATCACATTTTAATAGTTGATTGGTGTTATGTGTAAATGCAGTGGGGAATCTATTGATCATTTGCTTCTCCATTGCTCTATGGAAACTGATATATAGTCCTTTATCTTTACTTTGGTTGGGCTGACTTTCTTGATGCCCAAATATATGATTAAACTGTTGGAATGTTCACAAGGCCGGTTTGAGTGCCATAGAGGAGCCAAGGTGCGGTAAGTCTTGCCCTTGTGTGTCATGTGAAATTTTTGGTTTGAAATTTTATTTGTAGTGAGCTGAAATTCTTTTTTTTTTTTACATTCCTTGCATGAGTGGCATCAGGAGCAAGTTCAACCTCCTTGACAGAGTTCTTAGAATTCTTAGATCAGTTGAATTATCAATAATTAATGTTTTTCTTTTTTCTTGCTCTTCCTACCAGGGTTGTGTCCCTTTGGCACTTTTTAAATTAATTTATATACTTATCAAAAAAATCCCTGGGAAAATTTATAACTCAAGTTCCAAAATCCTCTTCCACATGCCTTATTCACTTGTAGACCTTCCTATAATAGACTGTAGTTATTAATGCAATATTATATTGCTCAAAATTAAAGATCTGACATCAGGTGTGCAAATCGCCCTTGTGTTCAAAGCTGTAGATTTATGATATAATTTGAGTGACTGGCTACTGCATTTACAGTTTTGAAGCCCTATATGTCGGAAACTTATCTTATACAGCTGATCCCTCACAGCGTGTGGGACACACAAGCATGTTGTGAGGGAGTGGTTGCATACAGTCATTCCATGAGATACCACCTCCTAAAGGTTGGGATCATTCTTCCCCTTTCCCAACCTGACTTATATTTGCTGCACCTACTGTTCTGAAGCCTTATTATTTGGATCATTATCCCAATTTTACCATGCAGTTCAGGGCTTCTGTGCAGGCAAGAATGCTGAATGATGCTCTTAAAAATGCATCATGATTGATGCAAATCATTGTGATTAACAATTGAGTGTTTTTTCACCTTACATATAAAAACTTAGAACAGTTTGTTTGATATAAATGCAGTGAAGTCTACCTTTGTTTAAGATTGTTTTCTATCATATAGTATTAAAACACACTTTTCATGTATTCACTTATCTATTTTATTTATGTAATTGGTGGCTGAGTTTGTTGATGCTCTTTGGCACTTTTGTTTTGTTGATGTTGTGTAGAGTACAGACATGCTATTTTGGTAAAGATTGCATCTGTAAGGGAAGTGGTACTTGGAGCTCCATTGAGAGTAATTCTAAAAAAACTTGGTTCAAGGGCTGTTGCTCCTAATAAGGATCGGCTGGTTGCCATTGTACATCGACCAAATGAGTCTTTTTTCCTGGTTCCTAAGGTAAAAATATTATCTCAACAGTTTGCCACATTTTGTTGCATTTCTTTCTTCTTTATAACTTTGAACAACTTTGTTTAACCATTCATGGGTTTATTTGTAGAAAGTAGTAGTATTCACTAGAAAGTTTTTTGTGTGAAATAGTTTTACATGTAGTATTCTCCCTCTCTCCTTGAAATAATTCTTCAGCTTCAATTAATTTGGCATTTAGTTTATAGCTGACGCAGCAAGAAGTCACAAATAAAAAACTGGCAATAGCAGAGATGGAACAGCTTCTACTTCAATTATTTAAAAAAACAAGTCAGAAAGCAATAAAATGGGTTAACTTCCTACATGTTTTTCACATAGATCTCAATAGCTCAAAAGCTAAAACTGATTTCCCCCTCCCCTCATCTGCATGTTTGTTTTAAAATAATTCTGGACTTCCTACATACTCTATACTTTCTGACAGCCACTTCATTTAATAAAGCCAACAAATGACAACATTAAAAAAAAAAAAAAAAAGGCTTTAGAAAGCCAAAAGCAAAAGTTAAATACTCTAGTATTCTGGATAATGAGAGCCCTGTCTCCTTCCTTTGGTCACTATTAAGTGTAGGCTGATCTTTTGCCACATCAATATCATATTTTTGAATGAATATATATATATATATATATAATTCAGTTAAAAATGTCTTTGCTCTACAGAGCCTCTAGTAATCTGCAATTCATTTGTGTATGTTTTCATTTCATCCATTTTTAGCTATATAAGGTTTTCAAGCCCACTATTAGCTATAGAAGATAAGTGCTTGAAATTATGCTGACAAAATTCTGAAATGGTTTCTGCCAGGTTGAAAGGGTGACTGTTGTTTATCCTATGAGATTCACGGACTCCATAGATATTGTTCTTGCAACTTCCTTCCTGCAGGTACAATAAATATATGATCTAAATTTACTGATCAAAGAGTACATTTGAAATAAAATGCAGACACGGATTTATTATCTGGGAAAGATACGGCTGGACTGTCACATTTTGTTGATGGTCCTAGGAAGGCCTCTTTTAATTTACTTTATTGGTAAGCTACATACACACCAAGTGGGCCTTGAACCCACAAGCTCACCCTCCATCCTATTATTATGGAAGGAGGAGGGACCATTTAAATTGGAGCCTATTGGTCAACCTAGGAAGGCCTTTCAAATATTGAATATTACAATTTTACCATATTTATGGTAATTCTATTGTTGACACTTCCAAGCATACCTTTCTGGTATGTGTTCTTTAATCTGTACTTGGTTATTTCTAGTTTTTCACATTCAAGGTTTGTTTATCATTTAGGAGTTTGTGGAAGCAAGACGTACAGCTGGACTTAACAGTGCCCCTTCTTGTTTGTGGTCTCCTTCTCCTCCTCCAGAACTAGAGGGAGCTCCTGCTGAAGCATTATCGGCCAATGCAGGATTTGTGACATTTGGTAATGTAGAAGAGTTGTTTTATTTTATTTTTTTTCCTCTGTCCTTCTTTTTCTCAATGTAACAGATTGCCATGTGTTCAACAAATGCAGTTATCTTCCCTCGTCATGTAGAAGGCAAAAAGCTGGACCATACTGTTTGGAGTTTATCAACATTTCACGCTTATGTTAGTTATCATGTTAAAGTGAGATTTCTTTTACCTAAATTGCCTGAATTCTTCGTTCTTTTAGCTGAAATTTTTTTTACATGCTTGGGGAAATGTGAAATACAGGAAAAAAATTAAAATTAATACATGTGCATATGCTAGTCTCAATATTTATGACAGAGAAAGCAATGCACCTTCTTGCACAGAGATTCCGTATTGCATGTCAAAAATTTCTTAAGTATCATTTAGGTAAATGTACACATAATGATTAGTTTTGGCTGGAAATGGTACCTATATTAAAAACATTTGGTTAGTGGTTAAAACTATTTGATAATTTGATATGCTTTATTACATCAGACAAAATCCACCATTTGCTCTTGGGTATATTCACACAATTCAGTTTAAATCTATTTATATTGTGGCTTTTTGACTATATTATGTTCTAGTGAGGAGCATGTATTGTGTATGAACACCACTGTAGATCTGTTATATTTTTAGCATGAGTATATGTCACTATGACCATTAGGGTACATGTTACTATGTTCACTCTACCTGTCACAGCCACCCAGTGAGTGCTCTAGCTAGGGAAGGTGATGGGAGGATTCATGCAGCACTCTTATTGTGTTTACTATAGTTGATCATTTATATGTTTACCATGCTCTCAGTTGAATAGATAATGGTAGAAATTTGGCGTCATAAGTACAAGAGCTACAACATATTTTGATAATATTCTCTCATTTATCTTGAAATCTGTTGTTTTTGTTGCGAAGAGCCTTGTAGCTCAACTGGCACTTTATGGTGTTTCCAGTTTGTACCATGCTTTTTTACTTATTCCTTTCTTGATTGATTTAAATCTTTTCCATGCATATTCCTGCAGTGCTCAGAGGGTTTCATGCATACACGGATGCGGCGTCGTGTCGAATCTTTGATTCAGGTTCTTTCCTGTTTGATCAGTCTCTATTTTTTTTTTTTAAAGTTTTATGAAGTGTCCCTCTTAGTTTTATTATGTATTATTGTGATATATTATGCTTGATTTTGTTGAAGTATACTTTTTTAAGGAGATGAATGTGAATTTCTTGAACTGTGATTCAACAAAGTGCTCAGTCAAAAGAGAAAAGTTTTGAATCCAATCCTTCTTGAGATAAAATTGATGTGTAGTTTTACCAATAAAAAAAAAAAAGAATTGATGCACACTAAATAAATAAAAAGAATAGATTCCTAGTTTTACAAAGCATCCTATTTTGAGAAGCCACCTTTCTGGTGGGTTGTGATGTGAACAGACCCTGCTAGGGCTGAGTTCATTTGGCTGGATTTTACTCAATAGGGTTAACCAGGCCCTTGTACCCAAACATTGTGCTATCACTGATTGGCATCCAAAGCACCCTAAATTGTCCCAAAACATCACCAAGAACACAAATTGTTCACAATTTCCAATTGACAACCCCGTATCAAGGGAGGGTTGAAGCTTTGAATAGGCCATGGACCCTAAATCAAGGAACAACTCAGCAACCCAAACTCTTTTTGGTTTTTGTTGGGCAATCAAGAGAAGAGGGAGTAAAGGTTGTGAAGATGAAAATGAAGAGGGAGAAGAAGATTCGGAAGGATGAGGAGTTAACAAATAAAGGGAGAGAGTGCTCAATGTTAAGATCAGGTATGACCGTATGAGGAGACAGATATTAGTCTGGTGTCCTTTGCCGAACCAAAGTTTTCCTGGTGAAGAGCTACTATAGAGTCTAAGAAGGGGTGTCATTTAATCAAGCTTTATTAGGGAAATGGTTGTGGAGATATGGGCATGAAGATTCCCATCTTTGGCGGCGAGTTATCTCCACAAAATATGGTGAGGGTCAAGGGGGGTGGTGTACTAAAGTGTGCAGGAGGACTCATGGGTGTGGCCTATGGAGAAGCATTATTGAAGGGTGGGAGAGCTTATCTAAGCATCTGTCCTTTGTAGTAGGTGAAGGCACTCATATCCGCTTTTGGCATGATAGGTGGATTGGTGATAATACTCTAAAAGATCTCTATCTTGATCTCTATGTGTGCTCAGTGGTCAAGGATGCTTGTATCTCTGAGGTTTTGTGGATGCCAAAAGGCTGCATCTTATTCCCTACTCCAGCTTATCCAAACTCTTATTCCTCGGGGTAATAGGAGTGATACTCTTTGTTGGCGGTTAAAGGGTGATGGTAATTTTGACACCCAGTCTTATTACCATGCGATTCGGGGTGTTTCGAATTCTTTGTTTCCTTGGAAGGGTGTTTGGAAACCAAATATTCCTAGGCGAGTGGCATTCTTTTTGTGGACAGCTACACATGGTCGGATCCTCACTTTGGACAATCTAATGCTTAGGGGTCGCCCGTTGGCTACTTGGTGTTGTATGTGTTGTTGTGATGGGGAGTCGGTAGACCATCTTCTTCTTCATTGTCCTGTTACTCATTCCTTTTGGACTTTTATGCTTCAGGCCTTTGGTATTCATTGGGTTATGCCAGGATCAGTGGTGGGTTTGTTACCTTGTTGGCATCAATGGCTTGGGAAACATAATTCGGAGATTTGGAATTTGGTTCTAGGGTGCTTAACGTGGATTGTGTGGTTGGAACGAAATCGTCGTTCCTTTGAGGATAATGAGAAGACGTTGGATGAGTTAAAGGTTTTATGCCAACGTAGTCTTCTGGAGTGGTCTCGTTGTTAGGGTTTTACTGATTGTTCTTCTCTCTCTGAGTTTATGTTTTCCCTTAGCTTAGTTTCCTGATTTCTTGTTTTGCTGTGCTGTTTGTTCTTTTTTTCTTGTTGTTCATCATCATGAACAACTTGTACTTTTCTTGTTTTTTCTCATTAATAATATTTTTCTGATTACCTATATAAAAAAGAGGAGGGGTGACCTACATTTTCCTTGGAGAAGTATATGGAAATTTAGGGTCCCACCAAGGATGGCTTTCTTTGCATGGTGTGTGGCTTTGTGGAAGATCTTGACCGCCAATAACTTAAGGAGAACGGGCATCGTTATAATGGAGTGGTGTTTCATGTGTAAGAATTATAATTGGTCTTCATTGTTTGAAATCCTTATAATGGAGGATGGGAAGCTGAAGTGTTAGATTCTGAAATCCTCATATGATTGGTCTTCATTGTCTTCTTCGTTCCCAATTGTGGGTTCCTAGAAAACTAGTTTTGTATTTTTCTGTTTTTCAATTGTTGCCTTCCTATTCTCTTTTATGATTGTGTTGTACTCTTATGTCTTCTGCCTGTGCACTCAGCACCTTTTTTTTTCAATCAATAAATTATTTCCTTATCAAAAAAAAAATATTCCTCGTATTTACAAACTCACCATTCACCATTAATGAGAAAACACTTGTTTCCCAATTTTTCCAATTTCGAACTGAACACAGAAAACACCTAAACAATCACACACACAATATATATATATATATATAAATTTTTTTCTTTTCTTTTTTAGAATCAATCCTATAAGGCCCTTTACTTATTGTCAATTCTATTCCCATCTCTTATTTTCTCACCAATTCATTTCTTATCTACCTAGGTTGTTGAACATTTTAAAATCAATTTTGGTTTGCAATTATTGGGTTCAAATAGAATTAGTTTGATTAGATGTGACGTGTCATTGCTTGATTTTTGTGTTTTAGTTGGGCTTTCCTACCACCAAGCTTGATTTATTATGTATGTGCAATGAAGAGTGACAGATGTCAGTCACAGGTTTTGAAATGACAATTTGCATGATTACATGATGCTACGTTTATGACTAGTAATTTTTCTGCCTTTGACCTTGTCATTAGGTGTGCGTTTGGAACGCACGTTGAACATGCATTTCTACGTTTTGCTAAAAAATGGTGGGTCTTGTGCACTGTTCACGAGACCCACAAGTATGGAATTCAGCAAAAAAAACCTTTAAAATTGGGTCCCATAGCATTATTTATACATTTAAAAATTATTTTGCTAAAGAGTTTTCAGTTTTCAACAATAAGTGGTATCCAAACAGATCCTAGATGTTTTTGTTTTTTCCCCTGGTCTGAAGAGTATACTGTTTGATACTTTGATGCATACATATGCACTATTTGCTTAAGGAGTTGTGATACTCTAGTAAGCTAGACAGAATTTATATTGGATTCGCATGGTACCATTTTAAAAGAGTATTTAGTACATATATTCTCATTTACATGTTAAGCTTTACTTGTGAAGTTTCTATGGGTTAGGGGTCCGGCTTCCGTCCAGTGCAGCACTGGACATGATTTTGGACATGACACAGTGCCAGAATTGGCCACATATTTGGTCTCATGGCCTGTCCATTGCACTGGGCCAAAAGCCTTGCTCTTGGTTTTGAGTTTTATATGTTTTGGTCACTGAATTGCTGTTGTTACTGTTTTTTACTTAATAAATTGTTATTCAATTTCAAGATAAAGAATATATAAGTAGAAGTCTGCGGTTGACCTTTTAGCATGCTGGCAAGTGAAGTTTGGTCTGCATCACAACAATATTACCTGGATGGCTGTCCCTCCTTGTTTGATAAGGTGTATTTGACGGGAGAGAAACAACCGGTGTTTAGAGGATTCTTAAAGGACAATAATCGATATAAAACTCTTCTTTTTTAGAATGTTATCAGATTGGATGTCTATCGTAGGAAGCCATTAAATTCTTCGATTTATGATTTGATCAATGCTTGTAATTTGTGTTCTTGATTGTATTGAGCCCCAGATGTATACATCATGTATGCTCGGGTGACTCTTTTTTTAAATGTTTGAATAGAATTTCCATTACTAATAAAAAAAATAAAAATAGAGACACATTCACATGCATGCACACACAAGCAGAGCATTTACTTTTACACTTAAATTTTTTTTTTTTTTTTTTTTAAAGTAATTTTCTTTGTAGAGGCTTATAAAGAAGCATGCATGTGTTAATCTGTAGGCTCTAGATCGTGCGAAACCCAATGTGGAGAATTCGAAGAAAACGGCACAAAGCAGATCCTTCAAACGACTGGTATGTTGTGAGGATACATATTTTAATATGCTTTAACAATGTATTGTCATGATTTTTGACTTACCTTGCTACTTATTTTTTTTTGTCCTTCCGAAATTTTTTTACACCGATATTAACAAACAAGTTCCATAAACTGGATTGTAGAGCCTCAATGAAGCAAGGACCAATTCAAAGTCATAAGGGATCACTGGATAGAAGAGGAAATGCTCCCAGTTGGAACCTAAGAAGCTCATTGTCCAAGGCATTGCTTGCAATATTCAGGGAAGATTGCTGCAAGAGCTTGTATTTTATTCTCTAATGAAAAAAGAAAAAAGAAAGTGCCTATTTATTCAGTTGCTAATATACTACAATTTTGTTTGAAGTTGACTGCATTTGAACCAGAATTGGTTATTTTGTTCAAGTGTTATAGTAGTATTTTCATTCCCAGTTTGAAAAATTAATCTAATTATCCCCACATTAATCTGTTGTTAACATTTCAATGGAGCTATGTATGGAACTTAGTTACTTAGGTGACATGCTCTCTTGCTCCTATGTTCACTGTGTGCACTGCATGCGAGGTCTGAAGCTCCTGTAGATTCTTGTGTGGAATTTGATGCTCATGTAATTTATAATGTGAGGCCCTCACTTCAGGTATGTTTTATTTTATTATCCATTCTCCAGTTTGGGAGTTTATAGTTTCTTTGGGAATGGGAAATGAATGCTAAAGAAAGTTTTTTTAAAAGATGAATTCCGTTTGTTTACGTGTTTCAGAGATTTATAAGAGGGTGCAATGGTGCTTGTTCCAATTGGGCTGATAGACAGGGAATGGAATGGACGATAAAGAACTTTAACCGAAATTCCAATAAGTCTGAATTTGGTAAAGGTGAGTGTAAAACTCATATTTTTCACAATTTAATAAGGGATTGTCACATTAATTTTTTACTTAAAACTCAATACATATTACTACACTTAATAACATTTTAATAAACTCTTTGTTTCAGTCAAGTTGGATTTTCAAATGAGTATTAGAATTGATTGAGTATAGCTATGCCTATTCTTTAATATGTGATTAAATGGTGTGGCATGTAGGGATTGGACTTTGGAGGGTATAAAACTTGGGTTTTACATCACATTTTTATAGAATCTAATTTCTTCCCAACATACATACTCCCTATAATACTCTCTTACATATTTGACACATTCTTGCTCTTATTATTGTTGTTGTTGTTATTGATAATTTGATAGTTGAGACTGAAAAGATTTAAAGCTTGAATGTTTCCGTTGAAAACACAAAAATGTGCCAACTAATTGAGCTACAAGGCATTTTATTTTTATTTTAAACAATATTGTATTAAAAGTTGACAAATATTATATTATACCAAATAAAATAAATATAATAAGACAATATTATTTATACTCTTTGTAAGACCGAAATTGTTTCGTTTTTAGTTAACCTCATAAGATTGTGTTACATAAAGTTTTGAGACTTTACAATTTTACACTTAATTATTTTAATATATATTATTTAATTGTATTTAAAATTTATTTTCTATTTAAACCGTATTAGAATCTTAACATATCATATTTTATATAAATAGTAGAATATATAATTCCATATATAAACAAGAACACAATTCACAATATTGAGCTTATGAATGTTTACTAAGAGCGGCCTACCCAGTAATTGGAGAAGGTATTTGGTATCAAATAATATTATGTCAGCGATATTAAAATCCAATAAGTGTGAGACATGTCAGTAAAAAATAACTATTTCACTAACAAATAAAAGATATGTGTTAATGAGTAGTTATTTTTACACACGTCTCTCATTTATTAGGTCATACGGATGATGTGATATCATTTGATATAAAATACTTTTTCTAGTACTTGGGGATTGGGGTCCATGCGAAGCTTTGTTGTCTTACCAGGGCAACATATGTGAGAGCACAAAGCTAGGAATATCATTTTCTAACTTCCACCTTTTGTTAATTAAAAAAAAAAAAAATTGCCTAATGCTATAATATATAATATATACATAATTATAATAAATGATTATTAATAATTATCATAACGATCAAATTTCATATTCAAAAAAAAAAAAAAAAAGCATATTATGTTGAACTTTATTGTGCATTGCATGGATTACCGATTATTATTAAATTAAATCAATTCTAGTGGTAACAATAATTTTTTTAAAGTATTATATTATTGAATTGAGCCTTGCTACAACATGGAAAAATTGCTCCAAAAACTTCACACTGAGTTGCCACCTTCACCTCACTTGGGCCCATCATGATACAAAGATAAGAGGAGCATGTGACATTTCTTTTTTGGTTCATTTTCATTTATTTCCATTATTTTATGAGCTCTTAAATGGATGTTAGGTGGTAAGAAATAATTAGAAGAAAATGTCCATTCCATTTCATTTTATTTCTCGTAAGCATTCGACTGAAAGTGAGGGTAATGCTTATTTCTTTAATGAAATGGAGATGAAATGTCAATGTTATCCACATTTTGAAGAAAAATAATTGAAAGGTACCTTATTTTTAGGTAATTGTGGAGGATAAAACCGTGGGTCATTTAAGAACCTAGGTGCCAATTCATTACCTTCACCACCACTTTGTCACGTTCTTGGGATCTTTTTCTTTTTTTTTTTCACTTCATTTATTTTATACTCTTTTAGTACAAAATTTTTCAATTTTTTTTTTTTTTTTTTTTTTTTTGCAATTCTAGGTTTATAATATGATTTAGGATTAAATTAACTAGAAAAGTTTCATCATCCAAGAAATTTGAATATCATTCGAAAGTAAAGTAACTACCACCAGGTGTGCGAGTGTTCCAAGAATAACATACTCCCCTATGTTATGAAATGGAATTTGGCTAACAAGAAAAATTCTTATGTTACGTGTGAGTGTAAATGACAATTGTGTGTTTCTTCACATGATTCAAGCAATTAGAAGAGGATTATTTATACTAACAAATAATTGGTATTTTATTCAAAATTTATTCATAATGTTTTTCTCAATTAACAATAGAACACAATTTTTCCCTATTATTGCTAATTTATTTCTTGAAATAGTGGAGGAAACCAAAGATATTAATAAGTAATTTTATGTTAGGGTTGTGCAGAGTTGGATTAGTTCGGTAATTTCTCAAATTTTTTACCGAACCAATGGAGTTTATTTCCCTATAACCAAAACTGTTGCAGACCACCATTGGTCAGCTTTCCCATTTGCAGTGAAGTGATTTTGCAAAAGTAATGGAGAATAGGTAGATCATCTTTTACTACATTGTCGTATTGTTTTTGAGTTGTGGTCTATGAGTTCTATAATTATGCAAGAGCGTTCATATTAAGAATGCTAAAAATGCCAAAAAGCCAATTTAACAACCAACTCACAAAAATATCTACTACATCAAGGCTCTCAAATGCTAAATATTTTGACACTCAGCTACAGTGAGCTGCTATCTCTAGCAGCTCATTGTAGCTAGCAGCTCACTATAGCTGAGTGCTAGAATAAAATAATAGCATTTTAAACCCACTCACGCATGTCTCTTTCTTTTCTCTTTCTTTTTTGTCAGTTTTGCCTTTCTTTCTCGTTCTCATCTTCTCCCCCTCTCCCTCTCATAAGGTTGGATTTTGTGGTGGTTATTGGTTTGATTTTGGCTTGTGGTTTACAATGGTTCGGTGAGTGTGGGTCTGGGCTATGGTAGTTCTAGTAGTGTTTGCGGCTCTTGGTGGTTTCACTTGTGGCTAATGGGTCTCCGATTGTGACGTGGGTTTGGGTTTGAAAGGTAGGTTTGATTGTGGTGGTTATCAGTTTGATTTTGGGCTAGGCTTTTATCTAGTTGACTTTAGCTATGAATCAACCATAGTTCCTCCAGCAGTTTTTCATTCTGAGCGACTTCGTAGGGAGCAAGCAGAGTTGAATCGTTTGTCCAAATCTGATAATTCCTTTAATTCTCAATTTTTGATGACTCAAGCAGGTTCTGATCGTTCTTAGTCAATTGCCAAATTAGTAGATAAATTGCATGATGGGCAGCATGTTTATTTGCAAACTAAGCAGGTGAATTCATCTTCAAAGCTGGAGAAGAGAGATGCATAAAAAGAGAGAGGAAGAGACACAGATCATCAAAAAAAAAAAAAAAAAGTGGGATGTTAAAATAGATAAAATAAAGTGGGATGTTAAAATAGATAAAAAATAAAACCTTTAATGTTTTGGGGTTTATAATAAAGTGGACTGTTAAAATAGATAAAATAGTGTTTTGGGTTGTTAGAAGTTATAATTTTTAGCATTCTTGATGTGAATGCTTTAAGAGGATTATTTATAAGTGTGTTTGTAAACCTAAACCTATACATAAAACGACGACGTAAGGTTACTATATGTAATATGTATTAAAATATATAAATATATGTATCGGCCAGTTCAGTTCACCTTCAATTTCACATCAGAAAAAGAACTTGTCTCTACTTGCTAGCCTTGGCTCCATTGGTCGATCGGTCCCTTTTTAAATACGTTTGAGTCGACTCCAAACAGTTTCTGCAGTTTGAATCAATTCTATATTATTTATTAGATACGTGTTGAATAGTGAAGTAAATTCAATAATAAAAATGTGAGAATCCAATTTCACCATCAATAGGTTTAACGTTTAAGGGAAGAGAATATCAATTCCCGAAGTTATCTTTAGGAATTACAATGCTATTTTCACACCAAAATATTCAATGAAGTCTTGATATCTAAATAATTCTATAATATGAGGCAAATTCCTAACTTAAACGTTACAAATCTTCCATGATGCATGTACTTCACAAAAACAGTAAAAAACACCACTCCTGCTATTTCTCTCTCACTTTGTCTTAAGTGAAAAGCCTTATTTTTCTCAAGTTAAAAACTAGGGGTGTGCAAAAAACCGATGAACCGAACAAACCGGCCGAAACCGACCGAACCGTTGCCAAATTTTCAGTTCGGTTTCGGTTTGGTTCGGTTTCGGTTTCATTTTTTAAAAACCGAAATTTTCGGTTTTGGTTTCGGTGTTGGATTTTTTCACCCGAAACCGAACCGAACCGACCGAATATATATATATATATATATATATTTATGTAACTCTGTTACATAATAGATCAATGGCTTAGTGGTATGCAACTTTATGGTTTGGCCGCTGATCCAAGGTTCGAGCCATCGCGTGGGAGCTTATGTTTTTTTTGTTATTTAATTTTTTAAAACCCTAAATCATGACATAAAGACGGAAATACCCCTCCCCTATTTATTCTTCCCTTTTCTTTTCTTCACTTCAGCCGCCCCCTTCCTATCTTCTTCTCTCTGTTTTTTTTTATGGAGTTCAGCCCTCAGTCCCTCCTCTTCTCTCACCGCTCCACGCCTCCATATGCCGCCTCCACGCGTCGGCCTTCCTGCTCCAGCCTCCACACGCTGGCCTTCCTACATCGGCCTCCACACGCCGGGCTCCCTACGTCGACTAATCTTTTCATTCTCACGGTGTCACGGTGACCCTCCCTCTCTCTTTAATTTCTCCATAGTTTCCTCTCTCTTTTTTAGATTTTGGGTTTGTTTAATATTGAACCAATGATATTTTTTCAATTTTTATGTGCAAATAAAGTTAGGGCTTTGAAATGTGCTTGGTCAGTTGGTTGTTTATCTTTTCAATTTCTTCTCTCTTTTTTAATATTCTGGGTTTGTTTATGAATCAATGCTATTTTTCCAATTTTTATGTGAAATAAAGTTAGGGTTTTGAAAAAACCCATGTGCTTGGTTGTTTAGTTTTGCAATTTCTTCTCTCTTTTTTGTATTCTGATTTCTGGGTTTGTTTGTTTGTTTTTTTTTTCTTTTTCTTTGTTTGCTTTCTTAGAAAATAAATGATAAGGAACCGAAACCGACCGAAAAACTGACCGAAATCGAAACAAACCGAAACCGACAGTTTTTCAACAATTTCGGTCGGTTTCGGTTGAGACTTTTAAAAACCGAAAATTTCGGTTTCGGTTGGTCGGATAGAAAAAAACCGACCGAACCGAACCGATTACAGCCCTATTAAAAACCATTATTTCTCTTTTGATTTCGTGCTTAACACATTGTCATCACCCTCTAAGGCTAATATATATTTGTAAACCATCGTTATTGGGTTTTTTATGCACATGATTATAGCCTTTTTTATTTTAATTTTTTTCTAATATTACAATTTTTCATTCATCTAAATTTGGGATTTATGTGTTTATCCAATGAGGTTTGTGCATTTGCCAATCACAGAAAAAACACATAAACCCAAATTGGGATGAATGAAAATTTGTAACATTTAAAAAATAGAAAAGCCTTTAAACACACACATGCTAATTGTTGAATTATTACTACTATTTCTTTATTTTTATTTAATTTTTTTTCCTGAATTTAAGGACGAATACATTAATAAGATTCAAGCACTTTCACAAACCACCAACGCAAAAGTAACTCAGGTATCAATTTGTTAAATTTAGGTATCTTTTTGTTAAATGAAAATAAACGAAACTGAAAGCAAAAAGTAATTCAATGCTAAATCCTATCCTATATTGTAATTGGGAGCTAATCTTGATCTGGAATGTGAAAGGAATAGCTATTGTCCCTTTTGATGTAATTTATTATTTTTCAGGTTTACTTTGGCAATCTCTATACTGATAAGAAAATTGTTAGTGAAGTTGCAGAGGTTATATCTAAAAAATAAAATAAAATAAATATATAAAAATTGCAAAGTGGTAAAAATGGGCCCAAGATCTCAAGAGGACCCATGGTTCTTTAGGATTTGGATCTCATTTCAAATATAGGGTTTATAGATTTTGCCATCTCATTTACTCTAATTTCAGCTCAAATGACAAATTTAATTCAATAATTGTGAGGTCCCTAACCTAAAGATAGAGATAGAGCCTTGACAAATGACAAGGAACCTTGCACATTGTGCAGTTTTTTGGTTGAGGAACTCTATTTTCTATACCATTTAAATTTCTTCTTGTCTTTTCAGTTTTTAGGTTATTAACTTAATTGTTGTTACGTGTGGAAATGGAAGACCTTAGACTTTGCACCTCATAAACGTAACTCTACATCATTCTTCAACAATGAGAAATTGCAAGGATTACTTTCATGGGGTGTGGCCACAAAGGGCCTTGATAGAGCCGAAAACTTTTTCACAACTATTGCAGTGAAAAGGAGGAGACGCCATTGTTTTTAGCTTATCAATAAGCTGACTAAAAAATGGAGAAAGATGCTAGTGACACAATATTTTCACAACAAATCTTATGTCAAGTTGGGATCATGCTATAGAGATGGGATTGAATTTGCCTTATTTGCGTTTTGGTCAGTCATTGGTCCAATTAGGCATAACTCAAGAGCTCTTTAGTCTTGAGTACTTTCTTTCATGTATATGGATTTGAGCCAAATGAAAGTGGCAATATTCCCTTTTTTTGTAATATGTGGTTTTAGTGATGATTCCTAACAACTACTAAGATGGTGTGATATGAACTGAGCTGTAATAGAGCATAGAGTTGAAATTCTGCATTCCCTTTCTTAAATACAATATGGGTAAATTGAAAATATAATCTGATAATATCGCAGACACTTAAAATTACCCAATTGCTAATGCCTATCCATAGAAACTCCTAAAACTCTATCACTTCCCCTTTCATGCAATCCTCAGCTTGATCCAGCCAACATCCAAGCAAATCTTTTTAGTTCATTACATTGTGTATGGACGAACAAATTGATATTTAGCTGAGAATCTAAAATGATGGAGAGATCCAGTTTGGTGCACAGCTAGAATAAAACTGGATTTTCATTTTTGTTGTTCTTAGAGAGATCCAGTTTAGCCCATATTGTACGTACACAGTGTAAGTGTGTAACCAATAAGAGGGTGTTGCTTGGCAGGATGGACCACAGATTGAGCCAATCTGCAAACCCTGTACAATATAATTCATGGCAGCCACATTTTAGATAACAAAAACTTAATTTAAAGGTGATTGCTTCTCAAATTGCTATGAAGAAAATATGAAAATTTTTATGTCTCTGGCCTATGCAGACAAGTATACTGATGTTTAGGCATGTAGCAATAGAAATGGTAATTAAGCTTGTAGTAGCACTGCGATCACATGTGACCATGTAGGCAATAGTTTCTATGTTCACACTAAGAAAAATTATCCAAAAGGGGGGAAATAGTAAATCATGAAGATTATATCTTAAAATTGGTATAAGAATTTAGAGGAAAAGATGTGAAACCTACAACGTTGTGATCAATGATGTAGTTGTTTCCAAGTTTTGCATTAGTACTGCTAAGAAAACCAGAAGCTTGAAAGCCAAGTATTCTAAACTATCAAATTTTTGAAAATAGATTAAGTACATTTCATATAGAATGAAATTAGGGGAAAAAAATGCTAAATTAGAATTGACTATAGCGTGTGAACAAAATTAGAATCGGAGGACAACTCAAATATTTTATGGGTTGTGTTAACCGTTAACAACACAATTATTGGCAGCTTTTCAGCTTTTTGAGCAACTTTTGACAGTTTTTGGCAATTCTTTTTTATCTCTTTTGATAATTTTTTTTGACAACTTTTTTCCTTTTTTTTAAGCGAGACACAAAAAAGGAAATGTTAACAAGCACAACCGCACGGTGCTTGTTATGCTTGTTAACATTTCCCTTAATTTATATAGAACTAATAATTAACCAAAAAAAAAAAAGAATCAAAGTTTTTTTTTTTCCTTTTGAGAAGGAAAAAGAATCAAAGTTGGTGTATGAAGAAACACCATTACAATAAGCAGATCCACCATCATTGCCGCCACCATTTGCCTATTCTTCAACCGCTGTCATTCCTCCATCCTCATCAATTCAGCAGAACATGAGTTGATTCTATTTTGTTCGGCATCAAGGGCACAAACTTTGAGTTTTGATTTCATTCATCCACTTTTTTCTTCTTTGGATCACATCTTCCATTAGAGAATAGAACTTTTAATGTCCACTTTTTCCTAATTCCAACACTATCCCTACTATTTAGTTTAGATTGATTTGGTCAGAAAGACAAATTAAGGACAAATACATATTTTCACTTATGGTTGCATAGATTCTTTAAATCTCACTTTGTCAACTGTCTTTAGAGTTTTCCAAAAAAGTGTTTTCATGAACTGAATTGAGTCTCAACAACCTCTGAATTGTGTTGTGTTGTGCTGGATAAAGTGAAATATCTCAAAAATATTATTGAAAATTTGAAATGGCACTTTGTGATCAGTGGTCACTATCTTCTGCTAACCAAAACAAATGACTTCCGTGCAGACTAAAACTTATTCATATCAAACAAACTCTTATTTCAAGGCAAGGTCCCAAATTCTAATGAATTGCTGATACGTGTAACATTTTGATTGATAGGTACGAGAGAGCTTTCAAGGATATTAAAAAAAGTAGCCACTCGGAGACTGCAAAAGCCATTGGAGATACAGCAAGATTGGCAGATTCTTCTACTGGGCATAGCAGAAAAAAGAGAAAGAAAGGAGGAATAGCTTACTTAACAAAAGCCAGAAGTAGTTAAAAGATGTTTAAAGTCTGTGCCGAACCAGCAACAACCCAAGTCCAAAACACTCAACAATGCTAGCAGCCAAGGATATTATTCTTTCGAGAATTTTGGTTAATGACTTTATCTGGGTAGACAACTAGACTTATTTTGCTAACTATTTCCAGATTTTATGGCATTTTTTATTATGTTCTTGGCTGTTCAATATTTTCCGATCATAACAAACACACACTATTGTGTAGATAGCATTCTAGGATTCAAATTAATAACAATAAATAAGCAGAAATTAAATAACAAACACACACAAAGAACACAAGAATTTATTTGGTTCGGCAAACTATCTACCTCCACGGGAAAGACAGAGAAATTTTACTATAAAAATAAGGAGATACGATAGTGTACAAAAACACTCACAAAAAATCCAAATTCTAATACACCCTAACTCTCTCTCACCCACAAGAGAAAACACTTTTCTTCTTCATATCGGCTGCTGCTAGGTTTTTGGAATTGTCAATTATAATTGCCGCACACTAGCACTTATATATTGCTATGCTTGAGTTGGCAATATAGGATTCCTTGTATAATTGTATTCGGTCAACTGTGACCGACTTAAACTTGTGGTTTCCTATTACAAGTTGTATTTGGTTTACTTGTAATTGACTTGGGCTTGAGGCAATTCAAGCCACACACACGGGCCCACGTCAACACACACCAAAATTAACTGTGAGGTAAGCGGAGAAGAATCAGGGTTTTGTTTCTTCTCTCAAGTCGGTTTAGTTCTATACTTCTTAGATAACACCCCTATCTTTTATTGACCAAAATTATTCTCTATTTTTCTTTTACTAGACATATATTATTATTATTATTATTATTAGTTGGGTAATATTTGTTGCATACAAGCTGTTACGCACATTCTATTTTTGAATTGAAATTGTGATTTGAAGTCACGATTTCCAAGTTCAAAATCGTGACTCCAAATCACAGTTTTAGTTCAAAAATAGGGTGTATAAAACTATGTAACATTTTGTGTGTAATAAACACAACCCTGTTATTTTTGGAATATGGAAAATCTTCATTATTGACCCAAACAAGAAACAATCCGATTGTTGTTCTGTTGATTGTAACTTGTAAGCGTATTGAAAAACTATGTTTTAGAGACTACAATTTACCAATGCTTTTGCTGTGGATAGAGAGTGGATGTGGGAGTCGGCTTGGCTCTTCTTTGGAAGTAAACTAGGCAGAATTTGCAAGGTTGTGTAGGTAAGGGAATTGTTATGATTAGGGATAACCAAAGTCGTCAGATTCTTGTTGGATTTGGTTCCTAAGTTGGTTGATTCTTTCCTGCATTTACTATGATAAACTATGCATCTAAAGTGGGAGCCTTTGATGCTACTTTTGAAACTGATGAAGTTCAACTTATTCGAGCTCTGCAGTCAGCTTCTCCAACATTTGAAGAAGAAGATAGATTGTGTTTTGGTGAGAGCCTTTGCCAGGTCAATTTTTGCATGCAGTAATATACTATGTTGTAAGTTGTAACTTTGTAATGTCCTTATATTAATAATGGAGCAATGTTCATTTCACATCGGCTGTTGCACGCATCCCTACACGCAATCTTTATTTTACACTAGTTGTTACACACAACCATACATGCACACTTTGCATTGAAAATATAACTTCAATGCAAAGTGAGTGTAAAATTGTGCCAACAAGCGAGTATGCATTAGTATTTAGTCTTAATAATATATATTTCTCACCTTTTATATAAAAAAAAAAAAAATTGATTTTTGTTATTGACCCCACGAAACTCCTTGTTTTGTTTGTTTTTTATTTATTTTAAAATAGTTATAATATGCTGCTAATCAAACATTTACCCTCTTAAATCCCTAAACACTTTTGCTCATAGATGTGCCAATTATGCAGTGTATGTGATTGTTGTTTAGTTGGTTCTTGAAAGAGAGTATTTCACTTTGGTATCAGACATGAAGGCTGACTTGGCAGTTTGGAGTATGGACCGATTAACCTCAGTTTGGCCACAACTTAAAGCCTGTCATCAATTTCACTAAAGTCAAAGTTTCGTAAAGAAAGGAAAGATTTGCATAGATCCTTTTTCATGTCCAAGTTTTATCTTTTATGTCTCTCAATCACTGCTAAGGTATAACTCCTTAATTAGAGGAAAATGAACCTAAATTGAAGGGAAGGGATTGGGTGCAATCAAATCCAGGAATCAAAATAATTCAATCTTCAAGCTCAATTGCAACAAAAATAGCAGTGTCACTGTCACCAACCCTAAAAGGTGCGAACATATCCTTAGTTTTTTTCAAATACATTTTGTCGTTTTCTCCTCTAAATCTTACAGGTATACATGGACCGAGTTCAATCCCTAATCAATTACATCATCAATTCCGCTAAAAAGTTTTGTTATTTATTTGTCACCTATTACTGTTAAAGCACTAGCATTGGGGGTGTTAAACACCCTCTAGTTGCTATTTTACAACCTAAAATAGCCAAAACCCATTCCATCCGGGTTTGTATACTTAAAAAAAATTTGCAACCTCTGAATAGTAAGGTTGCATATATGAATAGTAAGGTTGCATATATGCAACCTTACTATTCATAGGTTGTAAAGAAAAAAAAATTTTAATCTTGCGGTTGTGTGTGAAGAGAAATAGATAGTGGGAGGAAAGAGAGAGTAGAATACTTTTTGTTATTTTATTAGATAGTTTATATTATTTTATTGTATTGTATGTAAAAATAAAAACTGGGATGTAGAGTGAGTTGTAAAATAGATTGGTAAAATAGATAAAGTAATGTTTGAGGATGCAAAATATGTTTTTTTTTTTTTTTTTTTTTTTTTTGCATCCCTGGATGCTAGTGCTCTAATAAGGAGAATAGGATTTTAGTTTCCATCCTTCTATTTGTGTAATTAAAAATAATTTTTTTTTTTTAAGTGTGTAGTTAAAAATACTTATATAAGATTCTCTCACTTCTAAAAGCACAACGCCCACTAATACTCTCACTCCTATTTAAACTCTAATTCAACTTTTAGGCTTTGATTGTGGGGCAAACCAATTAAGATTTTAGATACTAGGGGAAAATATGTTTTTCCACTTGCCCTCGTAGGCAGGACGATGCATCTCCATACACAAAATGCTTAGAGGTTTCAAGAGAGGGGAAGGGGTTCGAGCTACAAACTATTAATGTACGGAGAGAACGAAATTTGGAGATGTTCTCATTTTGGCCTTTTATATTTCATTATTTTCATTTTAACCATTCATAATTTATTATGTTTTCATATTGCTCATGTTGTCCATTTCTGTTAGTAATTTGATTCATTATACGTCAAATGAATGTTATATATTAAGGCACGTCAAATGAATGTTATCTATTTATGTTTGTAATCAAACTGTTTAAGTGTCAAATTAGTGTCATCCATTAATACACGTCACCTATATAATGCCAAGTGTCACCAGATTACTAACAAAAATGAACAACTTAGCCAATATGAAAGCATAATAAAAATATATATATATATATATATATTGAAACGTAAATGGCTAAAATGGAAATGCTTATAAATTTTAAAAGCCAAAAAATTATACTTTAATCTTTTTTGGGCTGTCATTCATCTAATAAATGCAATTGGCTTAGTATGAAATATGATAACCTATGGTGGGTGTATTGGTTAAGCACGCACCACCTCATTAAATTCAAGTCACATTAACATTTTTCTTTTAAAATAAGATTCAGATCCTCTATATTTTTTAGGATACTCTACTAATAGATTTCTTTAAATCCTAACAACTCTTTTATAATTTAAAAGTCTAGATTTTGCCATGTCAGTATTGTACTAACAATACTTTTAAAATAATTAAATAATGTTGCAAATAAAACAATTAAGATTATTATTAGTGGAATGTTGACAAGGCAAAATTTAGACCATTAAATCATTAAAGAATGATTAAGATTTAAGAAAATCTATTTGGTAGAGTACCCTAGGAATTCTAGAGAATTCGAATCCTTTAAAATATTATGTAAAATCATTTCTATTTTTGGAAGTAATGATGTAATGTAATAGCATCATTTAGCCCATTTTAATTTGCATAACTTTAATTATAGATATTTTATTTATTTATTATAATTCAATAGTTGAGAGATATAAAATTTGAATTCTAAACGTTTTCGTTGAAAACACTATGAAATACCAATGGAGATATAAGACTCTTTCATCACAAATAAATTTAGGTGGTTTTCATATAATCAATCCCTTGTCTGTTTTCAAACAGTAAGAACAAAAATTACCTGCACTAAATTTTACAATTAGGATGAAAAGAAAAAACTTTTTAGAGCATTAGTATTTGGGAGTGTAAAACCCCCCAAAATGCTATTTTACATCCCGAAACACCAAAATTCTAGCAACATCTAGGTACGTATTCCTAAAAAAATTTAAAACTTTGCTACAATAACTTCTAAATTTAAGAAGTTACTGTAGCTCATATGTAAAACTCAAAATTTTGATTTTATTCCCCCCTTCTCTTCTAACTCAGCTCTCTTGCTCTCACTCTTTGACTCTCTCTTCTCTCTTAGCTTTCTTTCTCTCACACTGAATCTCTCGAATTTTCTAGTTTCTCTTCACCAAGGCTTTATGGTTGAAACTAAGGAGCTTTTTCATGACCACCATGGCAACGGTTTCTCTCTTTGAACCCAAACCAAACTCTCAATTCTCTTTTTCTCTTGCCCAATTCAATGAGCCAAAGCTCCATGGTTGGAGGTACAAGCTCTGCAAACTGCACCACTCACCACTCACCGACAATGGTGGTTTCCTCTCTCTCTCTCTCTCATAGAATCAAATAAGTAAGTTGGGGGAAGGGGGGAGGTTTGGGATGATGTTTGGTCTCTTTTCTTGGTTGTGCAAAGGCTTATGGGTGGTGCGTGGGTGCACTCTTAGAGGCATGTTAGGACAGGAATCGATTTATTTGGCTATTGTAGGTGATGGTGAATGTGGATTTGAGAACTCTTGAGATTTTTGTATTTCACGAGTGTGTGGGCGCGAGCGCGCACTTGTACGTGTGCGTTGTATGTTAAAATAAGAAATGTGTATTGTTAAATGAGTTGTTAAAATTAATAAATCATTTTTTAGAGTGTAAAATGAGTATTTTTTTTTTTTTTTTGAAAATACAAATTCTAAGCATTAGCATCTAGTGTATCAAATGCTAAATTTGTAGTATTTAGCACACTAAAAACCATACTTCATGAGATGTGCCAAATCCCAATATATATATATATATATATATATTTTACAATGTGCTATAAAAAAGTTAAACAGCTATATTAAAATATAACATTTGATGTATGGTGTATTATCAAATGCTATATTAAGTAGAAAAAGTAAGAAAGTAGGTTTTTTATGCGTTATATTTAGCATTTGGCAATTGGCATAGCACAAAAATAATGAATGCTAATGTTAGAGGGTTCAAAAATAAAAAGGTCAAACAGCTATTTGTCATTGTCATTGATGAGGAAGAAAAAGAAAAACAGAACTGGGGCAGTTTTGTACACGAGATGAGCGTGAAAGAATTTAAGGCAAAAAAAAGAAAAAGAAAAAGATTTTTGAATTTTGAAAACAACTGCTGGTTGTGGTGGGTTCCGCACGTGAGTTAGTACTTAGAACCCACGTCACACGATCTGAGTTAAGCTCTTCTGTCGGACAAGGAAAAGACTAAAGCCTCGAGTCACCGCTCCATCTGTCCCTATACTCTTCTCTAGCTAACTTTTTTTTTGAAAGAAAAAAAAGAAAAAAGAAAAAAAAAAAAAGAACCTAACTCAAAACTCAAAAGTTAGATTTTTATATATAAAAAATTACATTTTCTTAAACCAAAAAGTTAATTTATTTATTTCATAAACAATGCACTCCCTATATGTTTTAATTTCTTTATAATTTGTTCCCAACAATTTTTGTTTTCTCTTTGTACTATATTTTTTCATATCTATGCATATAAAATTCACATTCATGAACCTTAAATACTCAATAAGTTCCATGTCACTATTATAAATAATTGACTTTCCATCCAACTCTTAATATTTTATTTTATATTTTATCAATTATAATATGTTATGTATATATATTTTTTTAAAATTATTATTATTATATAGGTAATAAAAAATAAAATAAAAAGTTAAGACTTTAACTTACGGGAGTGTAACATAAAATGAGCACTAGCATCAAGTGCGCCAAATGCCAAATATTTGGCATTTGGCATACCAAATACCAAAAAAGCCCTCATATCACATGTTTCAAATTTTAAAACTTTTAGCATAGGTGAACAATACCGTTCCAAATTTGGAAAGGTATTGTTCACAAATTGTTAATTATTTTATTATTTTATTATACTCTCTCATTTTTTACCTAATGTTCACAAACTGGAAAATTTTTATTATATTGTATTGGGTTGAATTTTAAGTAAATATTATTTTAATGTATGGAATTGAAAAATAGAACATGTGATGTGAAGTGTATTGTAAAATGATGTGCTTAAATAATAAAGTAAGCTTTTTGATGTGTTAAAATTGCATACTTTTGCAATAGCTGATGTTAATATTCTAAGTGTCCATTTAGGATCCGTTTATTTTGCTGAAACTGAAAACTTTTTGTTGAAAACACTATAGATAAAGGTAAAAGTTAGCTGAAAAAATATAATGAGACCCATGAATAGTAACAAAAGTGTAATGAGACTCATAAATAGTAGCAAAAATAAGCTGAATAGTAAAATAAATTGCAAATTTCATCCATGCCAAATGCACACTAAGAGTATTGGCATCAGGTGTGCCAAATGCTAAATTTTTAGCATTTGGCACACCAAACACCAAAAACCCACTAACATAAGATTCCCAAATGCCAAATGTCAAATGCATTTGACATTTGCTATAGTGCCATCCTACTTTTGGAACTGTATATGGATAGATATGCTAAATTTTTTTTATTATATTTTATATAACCTCTCTCTCTCTGCCACGCCGCAAAGCTTGCATTGTTGTCCACCATGCCATGTCGTTAAGGTTGCTGCGCCATCCACCATGCCACACCATCGACCTCTCACATGTTTTGGACTCCCACCTACGGATCTATCTCATACAGACGGATATGCTAAAATCTTTTGGTATTTAGGAACCTTCAGATCTATTTCAATTAACCTTCCACAGTTTTTTTTTTTTTTTTTTGGTGGTTTTGGGTTGATTTTGATGGATTATGATGTGCTAATTTCGGTGGACTATGGCGGTTGTGGGTTGATTTTGGTGGTTGTGGTATGACAGAGGGGGAGGTATTGGTTAGGTTGATTTTGGGTCTTTGTTATGGTGGTCAACAATGGTCAGATGAATTTGGGGTTTGGTTACGAAGGTCAATGGCAGTTGGTTGATTTTGGGTGGTGGTGGGTTTGCAATAGTGGTGGGTTGTGGTAGTAGTTGGTGTTTCAATCTAGTGGGAGTGGGCTGTGTGCAGCAGTTGTGGTTGGTTTTGTATTTATTTATTTTTATTGTAGTAGTCTTTCAGGTTATTTTAACGTGTTGTTTATATTATTTTAATATATTGTATGAAAAAATAGAATATCTTACGTAGGTGAATTGTAAAATAGTGTATTAAAGATAAATAACGTAATTTTTTGATGTGTTAAAATGACATTTTTTTAACACAGCTAATGTTAATGCTCTAACATTGTGGGCCAAAATTTTATTGGTTATAAATGTGTGTGTGTAAATTTTATACTCCATCTTATGCTTCACTAATCACAACTTATCACGTATTCTTTTATCTTTTCTAATAAAATAATTAAAGCGTTTAAAAAGAAAATGAAAAAAAAAGAAGGATCATATACATGGTGGAAGACAAAAAATGGGAAATCCATTTCTATTCATACATGTATTGTTATAAAATTGGGGGGAAAAAAAATCTAGATCCACACTTTTTTGTGTCATAGTTTTAGTAGAGTTGTACTGTAAAATAAGTTCATGTGAAAATGACTGGACAAATTATTACACAGAATAGTTGTAGAAAAAAAAAGTGGTAAAAACTGTGTTCTAAGAACTACTCATGAAATTACTGTCCTTTTATAGGCAACCAGGATCAAAATATTATGACATCGATCTCCCATAAAATTGAGATGTCACCTTTTTTTTCCTCTCTCATTCATTCTTTCCTGTTCCTCAACCTCTGGGATGATATCATTAACAGTAACTCAGTGATACATAAGTATGGGGGCAGGTGAATTGCAAAAAGTGGTTGGTGGACCCTACCCCACCAACTATACACCAACAAACAGGCAACAGCTTTGTTGAGACTTGAGAAGGCCCCCAAAACTTTTTCTCAAGCAGAATTGAATAAAAAATTTCACTACTACTCAGATTCACTGTCCAAGCTCTCCATTCCTTTCAAACCCCTTCGCTTTTGCTGCATATGCCATCCACAAGAAGCAAAAAACACAAAATTGTCTTAGTCTTTGCTACAAATTTTTTTTTTTTAAATTTATAATAATATAAAGACATTTAATCCAAGACACACTTTTTCAATGTTTATACTATTCTCCCCATTATGCTAATCCCCCACATTCTGGTCTTTCAAGAACAAAATCATATTAAGATTATGCCTTGAAAACAGCACCACAATTCTTAAACGCTAGCTAACTGTACCACCACTTTGCCCATATTGCTTCTCTTCAATAAAGGGTTGGGCTTTTTTTTTTTCCTTTTTTAGTTAATAAACTATGAAGGGTTGATTTGCAAAAGCATTTTAAAATGAAATAAATAAATAAAAGTAAATGGAATTTCCATCAACGAAAGTGGATGGAAAGAAACACCAAAAGTCAAGCACGTGATTGTCAAGAATGAGAAATTTTATTTTTTATTTTTATAAACTCAAAGTAAATGATTGTGCAGAATAGGTCAATGAAAATCAATCAGCCCAAACTGTAATTAGAATTATTAGTTTATGACCGGAGGGAGGAATGGTATCTAATACCCCTCTTATTGTAAGGGGACTTCAATGCCTAAATGAGAATCTAAGAACAATTGTAACTAAATTACCCCTCAAGGCCTATGCATCTAAAGTTTAAAGCAGTAATGGCATAGTAACTAAAATACCCCTCAAGTTGAAAATTTTAAACAAATTTTTTATAAATAAAATTTGTAAAAAGAACTTTTGGTAAATAACTATGGGCCAAACAAAAGCAAGAAGAGGAATACAACCAAGAAAGAGCATCTATACCTTCTTCACATTTTTCTTCTCCCTAACCTCATATCGATTCCTTGTCAAGTCAGATAGCCACATCCCTGGAAAACAATACTGCCAAAAAGCCCAGTAACCCACAAATTATTTTTCTTATCTAACCAATAAACAAGATTATATATATATATACACAATATATGGATAAAATAAATTTTGGAATGGTAAGCAACAAACAAAAGATAGCCACTCAAAATAAAAACAGATTAGATTAGATTATTATTATTATTATTGTTTGTTTGTTTGTATGTTTCTATGTATACCTGTAGAGCTTTATCAATGTTCTTAGCTCTTTTCTTGGGTCTTTGAGGGAGCTTTGTGCCTTTCATTGCAAGGAAATCATCTTCTTTTTCCTTTCTTGAGAGAGCAATGTAAATTCTAGGCCACTCAATCACTTCAGCATTCAACTTTTCTCCTGCTCCTCCAGCCAGTGGAGCAGCAGTGTTAGTGGCCCCAGCAGCTTCCTGTTCTGGTTGTGATGCTTGATGAGCAGAAGCCGACTCAACATGGTTCATTCGATCAGTGGCTAGTAAAGAGGACCCATTTGGCTTATTATCATCTTTTGCTGAAGACATCTTTCTATCAAGTTTTTCAGGAGGAGGAGATCGTTTCCCAGCTACCATAGATCTAGAGATGACCCTGCTACTACTGCTAGTACCGTTTCTTGATGGTGATCCATTTCCACCACAACCAGATCTCTCATCTAAGTTCCTGAGCATGGCCAAAAAATGATGATGAAGTCTAAAACTTTTTGGCTTAGACTTGGAGAGTAGATCAAGTTGTGGAACTTTACAAGACCAGATAAATGGAAAGGAAGACAACAGAAAAGACAGAAGTGCGTATAATCATGCTAAACTAAAGACTAAAGACTACTCCATATCATGGTAATTGCCAAAAAATAAAAAAGTTCAGATAAAATTTTTTAATAAACAGTACAAATTCCAATAGAGAAAAAGCAAGGAAAACGATTTTCAAAGAGATGGTGTCCTTTCAAGTTTAAAGATGAGGACTGGGAGGACCCTGATGGGGCTCAAAGCAATGATCTGTCTTAATAATCACAAGAGGCAGGTAGAACATAAAAGGGGATTAATGGGTGATACCCTAAAACCCCGTTAACATTTTTTCAAGAAAAAAATATATTGGAAAGCAAAGAAAAACTACAGGGGAAGGGGGAGGACTAAGGATTGGACTTCTTGGATACCCACTAAAGAAAGAAAGCTGATAAAAGATGTTAGAGATTTCTCCAAGCCCCATCTTTTGAGGGGTACAAAGGTAAATTAGTTAAAGTGTGTTCTTTTCAACTACTAGTAAAGAACAAGATTGAATAGAAGAAGAAAACATAACAATAACATTAACAACAGCAACATATAGTTTCTCAGATCCTGGAGCAAAATGAACAAAGCAAGCAAACATATGATTCCATCAAAATTCAAAATTTCTCACATAAAGCACCCAAAAAGAAAAAAAGACTCAATCTTTTAAATCAAACTAATGAATAATCCTAAATAAAAGCATAGCATGAATAATGGACTATTTAAAAAAAAAAAAAAAAAAAAGAACTACAAACACTAAGACTAGCAATAATAGAGGTGACAAGATCCACAAATAATCTTAACTAATAAATATGCATTATATACATAATGGGAAAAGAAAACAAAGAGAGAGGAACAAACAAGAAGAAGAAGAAAGTCCAGAAGAAAGGTAATACTAATACCTGTTCGAAAGAAAGGCAGAAGCTTCCCTTCTGGGTCTGCTGGCATTAGAAGCAGAAGTGGAAGGAAGAGGAGGTGGAGGTGGTGGCATACTTGTGGAGGAAGATTTTCTCTGAGCCTTGATAGCAGCTGCGGATGAAGATGATGAGTCATCAATGAGAGCTCGGATCTCAGTCCTTGAGACCCTTGCTTTCTTTCTTTGCCCCCACTGCAATAGCATATCACCTCCACAAGCACCAGTACCTCCACAGTTGCTGGGGCTAGCACTGGGACTTGAGGTCTGTTGGTTCTTTGGTGGTGGTGGTGGTGGAGAATCATGGTTGTTCTCTGATTGAGGAGAAGTGGGTGTTGCAGTTGAAGCCTCAATATGATGGCTAGGATGGTCTTGGGTTCTTGATGGGGATCTGAATCTAAATCCTTTGCCTTCCAGAGTTGAACAACTAGTAGTGCTGCTACTCACAATTGCTGCTTTTGTACTATTACCGTTATTAGTTTGTAGAATTCTGCCATTGATGTTGGTCTTTTTTCCATTGCTCAAAGGAAGACAATCTGGGCTGACTCTCTGATATCTGTCAAACCAAACAAATAAAATAGCATCAGAATATTACAGAAATGTACTAAAATCAAACCCAAATAGAAGCAGACACATTCCAATTCATCACAAAAACAAGTGTTTATAACAAGATCTGATGGCATAGCGTTTGGAAATAACAAAGACAGCAAATTTGCCATTCCCAACTGTTACTCAATTGCTGTAAACTGTATTTTGGCAGCCATTCAATTCAACATTCGGCTTAAGAAGAATATTAAGGTAAAGAAAGCACCCAACACTAATTTGCATAAGAAATTGCCAGACTTTTAACAATTTTGGTAGAACATGATAGACTCAAAACTAATAATAACATCTTGGGATGGAAATTCATATGGGGACATAAGGCCACAATGAATCCTCTTGCAACAAAATCCAACAAAGAGACCTTCTTGGATCAGCTATGACTCTCAATCTGATTGGCATCTCCGTGAATCCAATCCACACTCACACAGACTGTGAGAGAGATTGAGAGGGTCCTCCTTGTGCTTTATGCAAGTGAAAATCTTTGCATTCATTGAAGAAAATCAAAAAAAGAATCAACTTCGATTCCGACCCATGACACAGAATCTGAGGCATTGATCCTTGGGCAACCATTTTCATTAAAAAAACAGGCCGATCTCAGACAACATTCAAACCAACAAAACAAAAGCAGCAAAATAAACCTCAGTCAATTGTCAGGAACAAAAGGATCCACGAACCCATTTCACCATCAGATAAAAGATACAAAAGGTAAAGGAAAAACAAGAACCAAAAACCAAAAAAACAACAGGAAAGAAAGAAACTTTAATTCATCTCAAAAAGCTCAAGCAATGGCCATATATTGTGGTACTAGCTGTTATATGAACAGAGAGAAACAGAGAAAGAGGAAGAGCAAGGGAAATCTGGAGGCAGACCTCATCATTATATGTGTAATATATGTAACACAGAGAATGAATATTGCTGAGACAAGTTCCTTGATTGATCCTTCAACTACTCACTGAATCAGCTGTTTGGAACATGTATGTACGTAAGTTGTTGACAATGAAAATCATCAATCAGATAATGATGTACTTATTCGCTCTTTAAATTTATGAAACAATGGCAGAGATAGAGGAATACAGAGAGTACACCCAGAAGAGAAAACAACAAAATAGAGAAGAAGAAGGAGAAGAAGGAGAAGGAGAAGGAGAAGGAGAAGAAGACCAACAGTGAGAGATGGGGGACAACAAGACGAGACATATAATATTAAGTAGGGATGTGGAAGTGAGTGGGACTCTGCGAGGTTTTTTTTTTGTTTATTAATCAACTGAATTTACTAAAACACCCCCCCTATTGTCTTCCTTATCTACCCACTTTGCCACTTTGGTCTGGTGTGTGTTACGTTACTATATTTATGCCCACATCTTCCTTTTTTTTAATCTTGCAACTTCCAAACATTAGGGTTACAACATCCAAGTTCAACCCCAACCCATACGTTGGTTCTCTTAGTAGGTCCTACTATTTTTTTTTTTTTTTATGAGGAGGAGGTCCTACTAATTTAAAGTATATTAGAATTCGCTGTTTATGTGACCGGAGAAAGTGTCATGTTGATACATTTCATGAATATTGATTGAATAATTTTCTTATAATTTTTTAGTTGTATTTGGATTAAGATATTGGTATTTTCTCAAAACCCACAATATAAAGTCTGAATTATTAGTGTCATTGTTTAGATATAAAAGAACAATGTGCGATTACATTACCGTGAGCAGTGGTAGGTCGCTGGTTGCACTTGATTTTTAACCAAGTTACAATGCATATCTCTTCACCGCCACTATTACCACTATTTAAAAAGTAATTTTTTTTTGTTGTTGTTGTTGTTGTCGTTGTTGTTGTTGTAAATACTTCATTTTAACTTCTACAACTAAAGCCCCTAGTCCTCAATGACAACATTGAAGGGAGTAAGTATCAAGCAAGTAACATGTATGGTTGCACAAAATATTTCAAAAAGCCCTACTCCTGCGTACACATGCCTCATCCCTACGTACATAGTCTCAAGGTCTTGCACACAGGGTTAATCCTTGCATACGTATTAGAAAACCTTATAAAGGAGGTTTTTGAAGAAAAATGGGAATATGTGAAAAACCCTATTCCGATACTATTGCGGATTGGATTTTGCACCCATTTCTCAACTATAGAAAAGAGGCTTTGGTCTTGAGGCTAAACACACATAGGAAGAAAAATATCATTAAAGACACTTAAAAGAGAGTAAAGACTGGGTATGCTTAAGGCCTCCAACGGGCTTTTGGCACTCTCTTCTTGAGTGGCTTTGATCCTTCGAGTTAAATTTGTCACTTGCACACTTATGCTCTACTTCGCATAGAGATTCTCTCCAATGATCGAAAGAATTGGTCAATCTACTCACCAAGTAGGTGTTTTCTCTTCTTCTTCTCCCTTCCTCCTTTTTTTTTTTTTTTCCCTCCTATTCTTAAATATTGTCTTTAATTTTTTTTTTTTTTCAATTTCTTGCCTTTTTAATTTTTTTCTTTTAAGTTTATTTATTTTCTCTCTTGTTTTATTTCCTTCAAAGTAAAGTAATAACAAACCTAGGGTAGAAATATAGCCTAGAAATGGTTTATCCCTTTAGGATGTGTTCGCAGCCTTGAATTTGTGTACACACCCAAGGTCACTGCATAGATTTTGGTTCAATTTATACACACTTGTATTCATTGCCTCTAGAGCTCATATTTTGGTTCCGATTTCGAAAGTTGCGTGATTTTAGCTCAATCTTCTAATCATTTTGAGAATTATTATGAGGTTTTAATAGTATTTCACAATATTTTATCACGATAACCTCTTAAGACATTAAAAGTTTTTAAATTTTAACCAGTCATCTCTTTTATGAGATAATTTATTAAATTTTCAAAAATAATTAATATCTATATTATTTATTTTATGCATTTTATTACACTTTTGTGATGAATTTATTTTTTTTAAAGAGATTTTAACATGTAATTAATTTAAATTAATTCATTTAAGAACCAAGAAAAATTAATTTATCATAATAACATGGATTAAACCTTAACTTGCTGGGGAGCTGAGTCTTTTCAATGTGATTTTTGAAGGCGATTGTCTTCATGTTATATAGGCTCTACAATGCTTGGGTCGATGTAAAACGTTGTTTGGTCACATTATTGAAAAAACAAAGAGCTTTGGGCATAATATGTGGTGTTGTAAGTTTCAACATATTCGTCAGGAAGGAAATAAGTTAGCTCATAGTTTAACTAGAAGAGCAGTTTTATCTGTAGACACTAATGTATGAGTGGAAGAACTACCCACTGATTTGGATGATTTATTCCAATCGGATTTGTCTTAATTTCTTTAATAAAATCTCGCTTACCTTTTTCTCCAAAAAAAAAAAAAAAAAAAAAACATAACTTGCAAGAATGCATCTTAACCATTAAATTTTGATGTGGCTTGATATTTTGATATGGTGGTCCCTATAGTAAGTCATTTTTATCATTATGAACTTTGATATATTTTGGAATTAAATTTTTTGATCATCAAATGGTGCAAATGACATTTTTACCCTTCCATAATTAATTATGGTTTTTCAATTGATCAACTATTGTTTGTAAATTGGGCTGCCTACAATGTGTATACCACTTATTGATGGGGCCTAACAATTATTTTGCAATGGTATGTTCTAATGTGTTTGGACTACCAAGAGTAGTTTTTAGATTTCCCAAATTTAGGGAAGATGCTTAGAAGCATAAACTTTACTCATATTGCTTTAATTCCCAAAGTTTAATCGCCTAAATATATTACTCAATTCAGCCTATTAGCATGTGTAACATAGTGTATAAAACTATTTCTAATGTGTTGGCAAACAGGTTAAATTTTGTGTTGCCTCAAGTCATCTTTGATCATTAAAGTGCATTTGTTCATGGGCTTTTGATTACAAATGATGTACTTTTGGTTTTTGAGGTATTAGTTTTTATGTTTAACAATAGATGGAGGAAATATGCACATATGGCTATCAAACTTGATATGACTAAGGCTTATAACCATGTGGAGTAGGAGTATTTGTGGCAAAATGGTATTGAAGTTGGGTTTGCTCCTAGATGGGTGGATTTAAAAAATGCATCACATTGGTTACTTATTTTTATTTGTTGAATGGAGATCCTAAGGGATATATTAAACATAGTTGGGGTTTAAGGCAAGGTGATCATAATTCTCTATATTCATTCCCAATATGTGTTGAAGGTCTCACAGCTTTGATTCAACATGCAAAAAGTACAAATAGGCTACATGATGTGTAGACACCCCATTTTGCAACTCTCATTTAACCTCATTTACATTGCATTGCATATCATCACCATCACCATCTCATGTCTCCGGCGCAAAAATATAATTTTGGCCATTTGATCTCCATATACATTTTATGAAATGAATCTTGAGGTCATAACGATCAAAATGACTGTGGGGATAAGGGCCCAAATTTGTTATTGGGCCTTGAGCCTTATCCGAGGATGTGGACATGTCCGAGGAGGAGTAAATGATTAGGAAATGACCCAAAGTTGAGAATCACATAAGGAAAGAATGAAGGAATATAGTCTGAGGAGTATCTCCTTCTCGGATACGATAAATATCAGTCAAACCTGTATTTTGGCAATTTGAGGGATCTTCTAGGAAGTTCTAACGATAAGGATGAACCTTAGGCACGTACAAGGGTGATAGGAGCTTAGAAATATCTAAAAGAAAAGCTGTTATCACCGTATTAAATGCACTGCAACAACTTTTTTGGCCACATTTATGTGGAGAGGACCCCTGAACAGTGTAGTCTCAGCTACCACCATTCACAGAGAGTTAAAAAAGATGTCTGATGGGACATGTACTCAAGTGAAGGCTTAGATGGTTAACAAGTGTACGATCAGGATGGTCTGAAAAGAACTATATAATGTAAAAGACCTCCTATGAGTGGGGGATCGGAAAAAAATGAGAAAATAACGACTGTAGTATTCAAATTTGTATTAGCATTCAGTTCTATCGGTTTATTTTATAACCCATCTCCTCGGACAACCGGTTTATTCAGTCTTTACGTATCTTTCTTACTTGTTCATTTTTAAAATCTCTATTAATCGTTGATAAATTCACTAAAGGCCTAGTTCTTTCATCCACTCTCTACAAATTTATTGTACTGGGCTCATTGGGCCTACTTCCCATATCTTTTGGACTTGGGTTACAAATTGTGACCCTACAATTGGCGCCATCTGTGGGGAGAGCTTGTGTTATAGTGAAGGCAACGGTCAACTATGGCAGAACTAGGTCCACAACAAACAGAATCGAGGGAATCCCAACATGGTGATCCTTTCCTCAACCTCGAAAGGAGAGGTGACCATGAAGGAAATGTACACACCACATACACTGAGAGGAGTCAGCCTCGAGGTGGAAGCCATATCTCCTATACGAAGAGCAACAAGGGCATATAGCTGGAGATTGACCAGTTGAAGAGGGAATTATGCAATGCAAAAAGGAGGCGAGCTTCCCTTAACAGTAACATTTCTTCTGATGACGGAAGAGACACTAGTTACAGGTGGAAGTCTCGAACTCCACCTAGTGAATCCTTCTCTTACGAAGAGGAGCACCATAGCGAGCAGCAATTTAGAAGCCTGCCACACAGTGGCATAGGAAACGATGCTATGAGCAGAGCCTTAAACCAAATTTCCAAGTTGCCCTTCGCGCATAAGATTGAAGGGGCAAGACTTCCCTAGCGTTTTCATCAGCCAACATTCACTATTTACAATGGACGAACAGATCCTGTTGAGCATGTGAGCCATTTCAACCAGAGAAGGGCTGTCCATTCTAAGGACGAGGCCTTGATGTGCAAAGTCTTTCCATCTAGTCTCGGACCCATCATGGTGAGATGGTTCGATGGCCTCAAGGTAGAGTCCATAAGCTCCTTCCATGAGCTCACTCAAGCATTTGGTTCCTAATTAATGACTTGTAGGAGAGTTCCTCGGTCGTTGGCTTCCCTCTTATCTCTGAGTATGCAAGAGGGGGAGAATCTTAAAACATACTTGGACAGATATTGGGAGATGTTCAATGAGATTGAAGGTGATTTCGATGACGTGGTCATCAGTACTTTTAAGCTCGGCCTTCCAGCTGAGCACGGTTTAAGAAAATCCTTGACTGGTAAGCCCGTTACTAACGTGCGTCAACTCATGGATCAGATTGATAAGTATAAGAGAGTTGAAGAAGATCAGCAGTAAGGGAAAGGAAAGGATAAGGTTATCCCTCAGTAGATGAGGGATTTCAGGTTGGATCGGTATAGCAATAACAAACCACGTAGGGATTTTGCTGGGCAATCAGGATCAGCAAACCTTCAAGCCGTCAACGCCGTATTCCGAGAGCCAGTGCACCAAGTTCTAAAGAAGATCAAGAATGAGCCATTCTTTAAACGGCCAATTAAAATGGCGGGAAACCCTGAAAGGCACAATCACAACCTTTATTGCCAGTACCATTAAAATCATGGACACACCACAGAAGATTGTAGGAGTTTGTGGGATCACTTGGACTAGCTCGTTCTTGAAGGTAAATTAAAGAAGCTTTTACACCATTCTAGTGGTACGAGCGGTTAGGCAAGCTCAGAATCTCGTAGAGATGATTTTTTCAAAACCCCCTTGGAACAATAAATGTCATCTTCGCTGCACTAGGGAGAACTAAATCCTGTCCACCCAGAATAATGTTCGTGGCTCGGCTATTCTCCAAGGACGCTAACCAGGATATAAAGAGAGGTAGAATGGAAATTCAACCTATTTTAGGCTTCCTGGATGAGGACAAAATTGGAACCATACAACCCCACGATGATGCCCTGGTGGTTACCCTCAGGATTAGGGGATATGATGTGAAGAGGGTGATTGTGGACCAAGGTAGTGGGGTTGAGATAATGTATCATGAATTATACAAGGGCCTGAATTTAAAACCCGAGGATTTAACGCCCTACAGTTCTCCCCTGGCGAGTTTCGAAGGGAAGGTCGTCATCCCAAAAGGCCAAATCCAACTACCTGTGCAAACTGGTCCAGAAGTAGTAGATGTTGATTTCATTGTTGTGGACGCATACTCACCCTATACCGCGATTGTAGCCAGACCTTGGCTTCATACACTAGAGACTGTTTCTTCCACTCTGCACCGAAGATTAAGTATCCATCCGAAGGCCAAGTTAAAGAAATTTTAGGAGATCAATTTGTGGCCAGACAGTGCTTAGTAGTCGCCATCCAGCATAAACCTGAAGCAGAGTTCTCGGCCTCTGCTGGACAGGATTTATAGTAGTTAAAATCTTCGGCATGACCCATTAATGATTCAGCTGAGATGACAAAATGTGAAGATTTAGTAAAAGTTGTTATTGGCAACGATCCTAAGAAGTTCTTTCAGGTTGGGTCTCAGTTACCCATTCAAGAAAGAGAGGTGTTATTAGAATTTCTTAAGAGAAATGTAGATGTGTTTGCCTGGAATTCTTATGAAGCCCCAGGGGTGGACCCAGAATTCATTTGTTACCATTTGAATGTCAATCTATTGGTCACCTCTAAAAAACAGCCTCCTCGGCGCCCATCCAAGGAGCACGCTGACGCAGTACGAGAGGAAGTAACGAAGCTCAAGCAAGCTAGAGCTATTAAAGAAGTTTTTTATCCTGAATGGTTAGCTAATACTGTGGTGGTGAAAAAGAAGAGTGGAAAGTGGCGAGTGTGCGTGGATTTCGTAGACCTGAATAAAGTTTGCCCGAAAGATCCATTCCCTATGCCTAAAATTGATTAGCTAGTGGATGTAACTGCAGGCCATCCTCGGATGAGTTTTTTGGACGCCTTTCAAGGTTATCACCAAATACCATTAGCCTTAGACAATCAGGAGAAGACTGCTTTTGTCACCCCCATTGGGAATTACCACTACAAGATGATGCCATTTGGTCTGAAAAATGCGAGATCCACCTACCAAAAAATGATGACGAGAATGTTTGAGCCACAGTTGGGTAATAATATTTAAGTCTACATAGATGACATGGTGGTAAAAAGCAAGGTAGTTTTAGAGCATGTGGGAGACTTCAGAAACATTTTTGAGGCTCTTAGGAAATACAAGTTGCGTCTAAACGCTTCCAAATGCTCGTTCGGCATGGGATCAGGCAAATTCTTGGGGATATGGTGACCCACAGGGGAATTGAGGTCAATACCAACCAAATAAAGGCTATTAGCAGCTTGCAACCACCTCAGAATCCCAAAGAAGTCTAGAAACTGATTGGAATGGCCGCTATCTTGAACCGATTCATCTCTCTGTCAGCAGATAGATGCAGACCTTTCTTCTCATTGATCAACAAGTGGAAAGGGTTTGAGTGGACTGAAGAATGTGCCTTAACTTTCCAGCAACTTAAAGAATATCTTTCTCGGCCACCTATCATGTCCAGTCCTGAATTAGACGAAGTCCTATTTGCTTATATCGTTGTAGCCCCTTATGCTGTAAGTTTGGTATTGATACGAGTTGATCGTGGTGTACAACGGCCAGTTTATTACGTGAGCAAGTCATTGCATGAGGCCGAGGTTCGCTATCTACCATTGGAGAAAGCCATCCTAGCAGTAGTACATGGTACACGTAAGCTGCCCAATTATTTCCAAGCTCATACAGTTGTTGTCTTCACCCAGCTCCCACTTAAAGCCATACTTCGAAGTGCTGACTATACAGGGAGAATTGCTAAATGGGGCACAGTCCTAGGGGCCTTTGACATCAAATACATGCCTCACACCTCTATCAAGGGCCAAGTCCTTGCGGATCTGGTGGCCGAGTTCGCTGAACCCTATTTAGAAGAAGTAACACCAACATGGATCATGGATGAAAAATTGGTTGGCATTATTTCCCAACGAAGTCCCTTATCTTGGGAAGTGTACTTGGATGGCACAGTGAATCATAAGGGTTTCGGAGTGGGGTTAGTGCTGGTATCCCCTGAGAAGATCACCATTGAGAAGTCATTGAGGCTGGACTTTTCGGCTACAAATAATGAGGTTGAATATGAAGCTCTATTGATGGGAATGACCATGGTTCAAAAAATGGGAAGAAAGGCAGTGGAGATATTTTCGGACTCAAGGTTAGTCGTTGCCCAAGTAAAAGGAGAATTTGAAGTGAAAGATGAAAGAATGCAAGAGTACTTTAGTCAAGTTAGACACTTGCAATCAGAGTTTGAATATTTCAAACTCGCGGAGGATTTGTACAAACTCGCGGAGATGCGAAAAGAGATAGTCCGAGTTCACCAGGTCAGAGTAGGGCCTAGCTGGATGGACCCTATAGTTCTATTCTTGAAGGAAGACATTCTGCCTGAAGAAAAGTCAGAGGCTGACAAGGTATGGAGAAAGGCTACTAGGTTCTAGCTATCCGAGAACCAAAAATTGTATAAACGTTTTTTTTAGGACCATATTTGTTGTGTGTACATCTTGAGACAACTGAATTACTCCTCGAGGAGCTTCATGAATGAATTTGCGGAAGCCATATTGGAGGTAGATCATTAGCACATAAAGCCATCACCCAAGGCTATTGGTGGCCAAATATACAAAGGAAGGCCTAAGAATATGTGAAAAAATGCGATTAGTGCCAACGATTCGCCCCAAACATACACCAATCGGGGGGAATCCTTAATCGACTATCCAGCCCTTGGCCATTTGCTCAATGGGACTTAGACATTGTAGGTCCATTCCTCAAAACAGTAGGAAATAAGAGATACCCGCTGGTTGACATAGACTATTCACCAAATGGGTCGAAGCTGAACCCCTAGCAAACATTAGAGATGTGGATGCCAAGAGATTTGTCTAGAAAAATATTGTCACTCGGTTTGGGATTCCTCATATCCTTATCTCGGACAACGGCCTTCAGTTTGATAGCAAAGCATTCAGAAGTTATTGCTGTGAATTGGGAATCACGAATAGATATTCTACCCTTACTTATCCCCAATGGAATGGACAAGTGGAGGCTGTTAACAAGGTCATAGTAAATGGATTAAAGAAAATGCTAGATGATGCGAAGGGCAAATGGGTGGAGGAACTGCCACATGTTCTTTGGACGTATAGGACTACACCTCGGAGATCTACTAGGGAGACCCCATTTTCAATGACTTATGGGGCTGAGGCTGTTATCTCTTTGGAGACTGGTTTCTCAATGTTGAGAACCAGTTCATTCAGTCTGAGTAATAATAATGAGCAGCTAAAGAAGAATTTGGATTTGATTGAAGAGAGGAGGGAAAATGCAATGGTTCAATTAGCATATTACCAACATAAGCTCAAACAGGATTATGATGTCAACGTGAAGTTGAGAGTGATCTGGTGTTATGGAAAGTTGTGGGCACTACAAAGAACCTAGCTTAGGGAAAATTAGGACCCAATTGGGAAAGACCATACCGTATTACCTCAGGGGCTGGCATCGGGACATATTTTTTAGAAGATTTAGATGATCATGTAATACCACATCCATGGAATGTAAACAACTTAAAAATGTATTATTATTAATGAGTATTTCCTTGATCACATGTTTCTCTATTCTGTAAATTCTTTGTACTATCTGTTAGGCAACTTTTATAAGCGTTTAAACTTAAACTCAATCATGCCTGTAGTTCTCGGATCAGATGATATGAATTGGTTAACACTTAATGGCTACTTTTATAAGTGTTTAAACTTAAACTCGATCATGCTTGTGATCCTCGGACCAGATGATATGAGTTGGTTAACACTCAATAGCTACTTTTATAAGTGTTTAAACTTAAACTTGATCATGCCTGTAGTCCTCGGACCAGATGATATGAGTTGGTTAACATTCAATTGCTACTTTTATAAGTGTTTAAACTTAAACTCGATCATGCTTGTAGTTCTTGGATCAGATGATATAAGTTGGTTAACACTCAATGGCTACTTTTATAAGTGTTTAAACTTAAACACAATCATGCCTGTAGTCCTCGGACTAGATGATATTAATTGGTTAACACTCAATGGTAACTTTTATAAGTGTTTAAACTGAAATCAAATCATGCCTGAAGTTCTCGGACCAGATGATTTGGGAAGGTTAACACTCAGTGGCATCTTTACAGGTGTTTAAATTGATCCTAAGCCATGTCAGATCTCTTGGATCACATAATTAGATGAAGTTATCATTTAATGGCATCTTTGTAAGTGTTTACGCATAACCTGAGGCGAGTATGGTTCTGTTATTTTTATTCCTTACAAGATTCACTATTCACCTCTGTTAGACTTATCCTCCATTGATACTTAGTCAAAATAACTTGCCCAAGCAATCAGGCATTATTATTATTCTTTCTTATGGGTATTATTGGTGACTTTTATTAAATCTAAAGTGATAACAATTAAGGATCCCTTGTAATAACAGTGAATTTGAAAGTATATAAAGAAAAGATAAGAGAAACAGACAGAGAGGTCTATTCATTGATTGCAAAGGAAGAGTACATTAAACTTAGTGACAGAATAGCAGTGCATAAAAAAAAAAAAAAAAAAAACTCTCTAAATCCTAAGGCCTAAATCTTGGTCTGGGAGACTGGTAGATCGGTGGTTTGACTCGGCTGAGAAGAAGCAATGTCTTTGGCTTTGGGATCAGTTTTGTTTCTTTAAGCCTCTTTTCCTTTTGCCTTAAGAGCAACTTCTTTCTCTTGCACTTTCTCCTTATCCTGACCTCCCTCGGCTTCTTTTCCTTGGTCATTTGCTTGGCCAGATCCCTTTGGGGCCTCTGCAGAAGTGAGAGCAGTTTGGCTTGTAAGGGGCTGCCCAGACTCCTCTGGAAGGTGCTAAGGAGGAAAAGGATCAGAACCTGGGAGCTCGCGAATTTCTGGATGATAATATATGCTCCCAGGTTGCCTTAAAACGGAGTCTACTAGGACTCCTGCAGCGTCAAGAGCCTTGCTCCACGATACACCGCAGTATTCCCGGCAGACCCCTAAGAGTTCGTTGGCCAACCTAATCTGCGTTTCTTCCACGCCGAGTAGATAGGATGCTAATTTCTCTGCCTCTGCCGCCTCCCTAGCTAACTGAGTAGCCTTCTTGGTTTTCTCAAGTTCGGCCTTAAGGTCCAAAACCAGCTGTTTTTCTGTTGCCAAATTTATTTCTGTCATGTGCAACTGCTTGCGCTAATCCTCGGCCTGTCTTTCTACACTTTTTAAGCTCGCTTCAACACTGTTTCTGGCCTGGATCGCCTCTTTTAGCTGCTTAGACAGCATTACTTGCTCCTCTTTGAGTGCCTCCAAACTCTTTTCAGTCTCGGAACGAGATTGGGCCTCTGCTCTGGCTTGATTCCCAATCCTCAGCCACATAGACTTGTTGGGTGATTTGTATAAAAATAACACAAGTCTGACATGAGAAGAGTGAAAAACAGAAAATAGCGACTAAGTACGCAGCTAGAAGAAGGGGCTAAATCACTTTCCATGGCAAGGTCCCTTTTGAGGGATAGAAAGAGATCTGGTTGCTTAAAGCTCCTATAGGCCTCCATGTCCCTTGGCAGAAGTAGTGGCTGCTCAAGGGCTTCAGCAATGTGGCCAGCATGCCCCCCTTGATAATTGCGAACCGAAGCATCCCAAGGAATAGGGGTTCCATCCACTTCCAATTGAGGAGACCGCATCCTCAATGGTCGGCGCACGTCGGCCCTAAGAGACTCATCCCTACTTTCGACTGAAGAGGATCTCCAGCCTCGGTTGTCGACTATTTTTTGTTGTTTCTTCCCTTTTTAGGGGCCCGCCTCGCCTTCTTCTAAAGCCTCACTTGGCCTTTTCTTTCTCAACTCGGGATTTGGTTTCAGTTCGAGGTCTTTAGGAATTTGAGGGGGAGGAGGAAGGTTAGTTGAGACTTGTGACTTATAGGCCTCTTTTGAAGTGGACACTTGGTTCCTCGCAGCCATAAGCTCTTTCAAAGTTTTACTCCCTCCTTTGTTCAGAGCCATTTCGTCTTCGTCTTCCTCTTCCGAGAGGTCGTCTGGAAGAGTAGTTATTAGAATTGGGGTGTGGACGCTTGATTGCCTGTCGGGCTTTTCCTCAGCATCCGAGAGGGGAATCACTTGTACCTTCCGAGGAACCTCCTCTTCAAAATGGAACTTGTCAATTTGTTCCTCTAACGAAGAGTTTGATGAAGCAACCCCTTCTCTTGCTGCGACTACTTCAAAGGGAACCTGTTGAATTGGTGGGATGATCAGAGGATCACCTTGGGGAAAGGGGTGTGGAGCTAGTGGAAGATTGTACGGGGCTAAGAAATTAGGCCGAGACACGTCAATTCGAGCTATGCGCTGGTCACCCGCTCTTATGGTGTTGCTAATCTCTTGGAATATCGCTAAAATGGGCTTAAAGTCCAAAATCAAATGGACAGCGTGAAGCTGCTCATCTTTGCTTATGAAGATCTCGGATCTCAGCAAGTAGTTGAGGGCTGCGACGTTGGTTAAGCTGATCTGAGGAGCTACGTGCCTTCTATCTGTTAACAACAAAGAATAACAAAGCACAGTTAAAAAGTTGAAATCCATTGTTACAAAAAAAAGAAAAAAAAAAGAAAAAGACAAAAGGATGCAAAACAAGGCCGAGGCTAAAGAGTCTAAATCTATTGTTAGGAGACCTAAATCTATGATGTCCCACCTGGCTCTCCCTCTTGGGTAGGGCAATGAAAACCATCATGCCACGCCCCCGAAGCAATCAAGTAGTCGTCTTTCATCTCATTGTTAGATTTGGGGAGACACGAGATGAGCATAACGATGTCAGATCGGGATTTGAGGTAAAATCTCGCCCTTCTTTATTTGTGACACTCGTACAGGTGAACCACATCGTGCCAAGTGAGCCTCAAGCCTAAGTGCTCGTTCAGAGTATCAATATTGCCTAGGATCCTAAAAAGGTTAGGTGCGCACTGGTGAGGGCATATCCTATGGTTACAGAGATAGTCCCTAGTAATATTACCCATGGAGAGAGTCATTCCCCCTTCTATGAAAGCTATCACAGGGATTATTACTTCTCCCATTTCTCGGTTAGTTGCTATTTCTTTTAGGGAACAGTATCACAGGGCAACCTCCTGCGGTATGTGGTATTCTCTCTTAAAGATCTCTATCTTGGCAGGACTGTCCACTAGATACCTAAATCTACCCATTTTGGACAAATAAAAAGGAAAATACCAAAAATGACAACTGGGGAGATAAGAGTTTGAATGCCGAGGAGGTTGGCCGAGGAGAAGAAGAAAGGTTCGAAGAAATCAAAACTTACGCAAACTAAGATGAGTGATGTTTCTTGAAGTCTTTAGAAAAAATCTCAAAGATTTCTAAAGAAACAAGGATCGTAAGCTCAACGATTTAACAGGTCTTGTGAATTGGAATGCTTGAGATCGTAGGGTAATTTAAGAGTTTGTAAAGTAAGGGAAAAAGGATTTCCTGCAAGACTTTATATAGAGGACGAAAATGAGTGGGAGTTATCCCGCCCAAACCTAGAGGAGAAATATCAGCCATGAGATTAATACCTCACCGTTTGATGTAAGGGACATAGTGCCGCCTGAAGCAATTAATGGTGCTTCACGGATTCCGAAACATTAGTAGCAATGATGAAGTGCACAAAACTATACTCCCACACGTGTAAACTCAGATATTTTGACATTCCTAGCCCTTAATTTTAAGACAAATCAAAACTCCACTTCTTCTCCTCGGATGCGAGGGAAAAACCAGAATTTTAGGGGGCTATTGTGGGGATAAAGGCCTAAATTTGTATATTGGGTCTTGGGCCTTATCCAAGGACGTGGACATGTCTGAGGAGGAGTAAATGATTGGGAAAGGCTTCAAAGTTGAGAATCACATAAGGAAAGAATGGAGGAATATAGTTCGAGGAGTACCTCCTTCTCGGATACGATGAATATTAGTCAAATATGTATTTGCGCAATTTAAGAGATTTTCCAGGAAGTTCCAACGATAAGGATGAACCCCAGGCACGTACAAAGGTGATAGGAGCTCAGAAATATTTAAAAGAAAAGCTGCTACTACTGCATTAAATGCACTGCAGCAACTTTTCTGGCCGCATTTATGTGGAGAGGACCCCTAAACAGTGCAATCTCAACTACCACCATTCACAAAGAGCCAAAGAAGATGTTTGACAGGACATGCACTCAAGTGAAGGCTTAGATGGTTAACAAGTGTACGATCAGGATGGTCTAAAAAGAACTATATAATGCAAAAGACCTACCATGAGTGGGGGATCGAAAAAAATGAGAAAAGAACGACTGTAGTATTCAAATCTGTATTAGCATTCAGTTCTATCGATTTATTTTATAACCCATCTCCTCGGACAACCAGTTCATTCAGTCTTTACGTATCTTTCTTACTTGTTCATCTTTCAAATCTCTATTAACCGTTGTTAAATTCACTAAAGGCTCAGTTCTTTCATCCACTCTCTACAAATTTATTGTACTGGGCTCATTGGGCCTACTTCCCATATCTTTTGGACTTGAGCTACAAATTGTGACCCTACAATGACAATTCATGAGCTTTAATTGGACAATTGGATAAAAGATAGGCGTAAATGCATTTTTAGTCCCTATATTTTGATTTTGTCCCATTTTGGTCCCTACATTTTAATTTTACCACTTTTAGTCCCTAAACCAATTAACGCATGCTATTTTCGTCATTTCCCTCAGTAAACCAACGAAAATAGCTGAGGTGATAGGCGGAGGAATTAAAATATTATAAAAAATGCCACATCAGCATCTAATTTTTTTTATTATAAATAATTTGTCAATTTTAACTAAATAAAAAAAAGAAAAAACAAAATTAAAAACAATAAAATCAAATTCCTATGAACACAAGAACACAAACCCAGAAAATCAAAGCCCAGAACACGAATTCAAAATTAAACCTTTTGAATCAACTTCCTTTCCCACTTAAAATCAAATCAATAATGCAATAAAATTTGAGAAGAGAACAAAGACCAATGCTGAAAGACCCATTCTGAAAACCCATCAGTTTTTCTTGTTCTTCCCCAAAGATTCATAGCCAAAATCATAAAATCAAAGAAAAACCTAGAAATCTCATACACTCAAAAACCCAGAAACATAAAAACTCAAACAAAACCTAGTTTATTTCAAACAATCAACAACAAAATCAACCAACCTGGCCAACTTGGCTCATTGAATCAAACAAACACACAAACCCAGAAAAACCCAGCCAATTCGGCTTATTACAACAGCAAGCCCAACCAATCCATAACAGATCTAAACTCAAATCAGCTATCATAGATCCCACAACTCCAACGATTCAACATTGTGAGACAGAGAGAAAGGTGCTATTATCTTTAATGCTTGGCTTGTCTGACTCTGGAACCACCGAACAATCTGACTTCAACAAAGACGAGGACGTTGAAGACAACGACGAAGAAGAAGACGAACAACAAGCCCTCGTAATCCGGATTTGATTTTTTTTTTTTCTGGTTTCATTTTTTGGGTTTGGGTATTTGATTTTCGGGTTTGATTTTTATGGTAAGCAGATCTGCTCGCCGTTGGTTCTAGCGCCGAGCGAGCCCGGCAAGATAGAGATGTACTCGCCGGCCTTCTTCGCCACCTGTACCATTGGCGGTATTCTCAGCTATGGTCTCACTCACATGACCGTCACTCCTCTCGATCTCGTTAAGTGCAATATGCAGGTCTGATTCTTCTAGATCCCTCGCTCTCTTCCGTTTTCAGCTTCTTTTCCTTCGATTTGATTCTACTTTATATTTCTTTACTCATATTAGATCTGTGTTAAAGCTTTTGTCCGTGGGTCTTGGGCCATGGGTCTTCAGCTATGAGATCGATCGACCATGAGAGGAGAGAGAGCTCGGGTATGAGCCATGAGAGAACAGAGAGTTTGAGATGAGAGAATAGTGTGTGGCCGTGTAGTTTGAGTTTGAGATGAAAGTGTGTGGCCAGTTTGAGAATTGTGTTCAGGTTTGGATCTTATGTTAATTTTTTGGGTTGGTGTTCTTGTTCAAGAAACTTTTAGATCTTAATTCATGTGAATTTTGGTTTTTAATTCTATTTTTATTTTTTTATTTAGTTAAAATTAATAAATTAATTTCTTAAATTTATATGCTGATGTGTCATGGGTGATGTGGCATTTTTTATAATACTTTAATTCCTCTGACTGCCACATCAGCTATTTCCGTCGGTTGACTAACGGAAAGGACAAAAATAACACGCGTTAATTGGTTTAGGGACTAAAAGTGGTAAAATTAAAATATAGGGACCAAAATAGAAAAAAAAATCAAAATATAGGGACTAAAAGTGCATTTACGCCTAAAAGATATCAAGAAAATAATTTTTAACAGTAAAATGTACTTACTTGAGTCAGGTCCCAAATATACATAACTATGATCTCTTAATTTTAATTATTCTATTTTTGGTCCAAATAAATTTAATGAGGTGTCATAATGCTATTGGTTGAGGATAAAGCTTATGGTTTGGTTGCATGAACCCAATTTAATCCAAAATCAAAGCATTTATTAATTCCAAGCATAATTGGCAGAATTGATCGATTGATAAATTAATTTGCTGACCTTGAGGACCAAGAAAATTAGAAAATGAAGTCAAAATACAAAGAAAAACATATCAAAACTAAAACGGAAACATGTGAAATGAAAAAAGAAAATATACGAGAGGGTTAATGTTGATAAGAACTTGGGTTAGAACCCTCCAGATTTCCTTCATTTTTTCTTTGACTTGCTCCCTACTTAGTTTAACTTTGATTCCTATGTTTTTTTCTTCAAAAAATCTAGGTTGTTCTTAATATTTGCATTACGAGGGTTTTTTTTTTTTTTAAATTCATATAACATGTTCACATGCTCTTAGATTAGGGTTTTTCAATTCGAATAACATGTTCTCTTAGATTAGGGTTTATCCAATCACACACATATTCACCATGTTGTCTTTCAATTCTTGTGAATATCTATCTATGCATGCCTAGAATAGGGTTTCATCATACTCTTGAATGCTTGTTTCAATATTTGCAATCACATGTTTTTGGATGTTATAAACTCTCGAATGATATGATATTATCATTGGTCATACATCTTATAAACTCTCGAATGATATGTAATAAACTCTCAAATGATATGATATGTTTTTGGGTGTCTAACATCTTCCTAATTCTGTTACCTAGCCTTTGAACTTAGATCAAGGGTTAATAGATTATGCTTTTCCTTGAAATCTTCTTTTTCTAGATTGTAACTACAAATCAATGCTTTGTGCTTTTGTTTTAAATTGTATCTAGGATCAATAAGAATGATGTACTTTTCAATTTGAATTTCTTATTTTTCCAATTAAATAAATGATGACTCCATTATAAAACCTTTGACCTAAGAGGGATAATAACATCAGTAGAACCTCCACTATTTCTTGAGAGGCAATAACATATCTTCACACATTTGCGTAGGTTATGCCAAAATCTAGAGGTTTGAGTCGAGAGCACGATCTCTCACGGGGTGTTGCTACTAGTAGGGGTGGGAAATAATTTCTCATTAGTGGGTTTTTTGTTTGTTTTTTAGTAGATACATTAACCATCATGTTGAATGTTAAGTTCTTCAAAACATTATGCAACTTTATGAAGAAGCTTTTGGACAAAATTTTGACAAAACAATACTTTTCTTTAGTAGTAATTTGGATAGGGATGAGGAAGTTCAAATAACCTCTATCATGGGGGTTAGCATTGTGAATGTTGCCTATCACCCAAGCTAGGTGTGCAAATCGCTCAATCTCCCTCTCTGTGATCTGAACTCATTATCAACAGTAAGTCTAAGGGTACACTGATGCCTTTAAATAGAGGTAGGAAATGAGTTGTGTGAGTGCACCGTCTCGCGCACTGGCTCACATTGCATGGTTTGTCCCATAGTTGAATGGACTAGGGACGGACCCACAGGGGGGGCCAAGGGGGCTCCACCCCCCCCCCCCCCCCCCCGGCCCAAAGAAAAAAAAGGAAAAGAAAATTTGGGCCCCCCAGCCCAAAGAATTTTTTTTAATGATTATATATATATATATATATATTTTTTTTTTCTAGAGTTGTGCCTCACTCTTTTAAAAACTTAGACTCCCTCCCTTTTAATTAGCCTAGCACAACTAGCAACTACCCAATTAAAAAACTTAACAAAAATAAAATTAAAAAAAAAAAAAAAATCTCAGTCAACCCAGTATTAGAGTACTAGCATTAGGTGTTCTAAATGCCAAATATTTAGTATTTAGAACACCAAATACCAAAAACATTACTGTACGAGACATTTTAAATGCTATATTAAAGTAGTAAAAGTAAGTTTTGGTTTGTGAATATAATTTTTTTTTTGCAACAGTTAATGCTCTTAAGAAACAATATTATTTTATATTTTTTTTTGTCTTTGTTGGTAAATGATTGCATTTTACGCTTCATTTGTTTCAATGTAAAATATTTGCAAAGGTAAAATATTTTACATGCAAAATATTTTACTGAAAATATTTTCATTTTATAGTGTTTGGTTTGTATTTCTGAAAATGCAAAAAAAAAAAGAAAAAAAAAAGTAAGTTTCAGCAAAATAAAAGAATTTTAACAATCTTACAAAACCAAACCACGACCACTCCACCAACCACCCAAACCACCACCAGATCAGCAAAAACCCACCCACCACCACCTCGACACTCCATTGACCAATCAAATCCACAATTTGCAGACTGAAAAAAAGAAAAGAAAAAGAGAGAGGCTAATTAAAGTCGGCCAACCACCCACCATAACCCACTAACTTAGTCCTCACCATGGCCCACAAACCATTCTAGCCACCCAAGAACTCAATCATCAACCCACAAACATCCCAGCCACCCAAAAACGCAGCCACCCACTGTAATTCAAAAACCCAGCCACCCACCACACCCCATAAAACTAGCCAAAAGGCCCAAATCAATAAACCCATGCAGTGGTAAAAAAACTAGATTTAAGAACCGGTGGGTGAGTTGATCAAGGTGGAGGTAGAGCTAGTGTGATGGAGGATATAAGAATTAGTGGAGTTAAGAGCCGGTGTATTGTCAAATCGAAAAGAGAATCAGTGGGTTTGAGTGGTCAAACCAAACTTGGTTGGTGGAGGCGAGTTAGGTGACAATGGCAAAGGTGGAGCTGGCGATGAGAGCCGTCGGAGATAAGTGGCGCTGGTGAAACTAAGAGTGGCTTGGTGGCTCTGGTTTGTAAGGAGGGAGAACTTGAGAGTGTAGAGGGAGAACTTGAGAGTGAGAAGGGAGAGAGCGTGAGAGGGACTGAAGTTTGAGGTAGTATAGGGTTAAAGACTTCAAAACAAATGTAAAATATTTTACCAAAATTTTAAGTGTAAAATATTTTACAAAAATTTGCCTAGTTAATTTGGTTGACTGAAAATATTTTACTTTTGATTAAATATTTTACTGCAAAACAAACGCAATAAAATGAGTTTACGTCAAAACAAACAGAGCATTAATGTATTAAGAAATAATGATTTTGTGTATTGATCTTGGTTGGTTGTTTGTTAGTACTATATGGATACCTATTTGGATTTTTCTTCTTCTTATACTTCGCTCCCCTAGTTTGAAATTAATCCTAGGTCCACCTCTGACATCAGGGTGACTGGTGAGAATACTTGCGTTACTACAAATTATATACATCCCAACTAGGCTATGACAGTTCATGCAACTAAGTTATGTAATACATCCCAACTAGGTTACGTATTCATCATGATTTGATACGTTTGCATGAAAAATGTCAAATGAATAGGCATAACCCGTTAACCAACCTAGATAACATAAACTTCTCAGAAAAAACCCTAGATAACATAAATACATTAAAGAATGTTTAAGGGGTTGGGGTTATTAATTCATCCTCATATAATTCTGATTAGAACCAATGTATCCTCATATAATTCCGATTAATACCTTCAGTCAAGCTCTTCTTTAGCCTCTTTCTCATCAAGTATGTCCACTCTGATTTTTTTATTATTATTTAAATGCCATGTTCATAACCTCATCAAATATAATTTATTAAATTGTTATTTCAAATGTTATACATCATCAATGTCGTAATATAATGCCTACCATATTAGATTTGATGAGGTTATCACTCAACTTGTATATATATATATATATATATATATTTTTTTTTTTTCTTTGGGTACAAAAAAGAAATGATTAGGAGGGGCGACCAGTATACATAACCTGGTTGAAGTTTATAATCTCATCAAATATAACATTTGGGTTTTAATGTTTATATCGTGATTGATCTTATAAAAGTTCCAAGAAGTTTTATCGTTCGAAGTCTTAATTCTATTACAATGATTTTTCTAACAGCCATTACTATATGCACCTTACAAAAAAATATATGGTTGCTACGAACATTCGCATTGAAATATGGTGTAGGGTTATATATATATATATATATAACATTGTTGATAATTACATATATACTATTTGCTGATTTGATAACATTCGAGTCTAGATGGGTCGAGGTATATAAACACCTTCTTCATGATCCTTACTCTCCTCCATGATTTCATGTTTTGTTGTTATTCTTTTAGTCTTTACTAGGGGTGGCAATTCGTGTTCACGTGTCGGGTTCGTGTCATGTTGACTAATAAGTATCCGACTATATAGGTCAACACTAATTTAGCATGTTTATTAAACGGGTCAAGATTCTTCAACTCCAACACGACCTATTTATTAAACGGGTCAGTCGTGTCAACATATTTACCAGATTTTATCAAAACGAAAAGAAAAAAAAAATTTAGTACGAACCAAATTAATAAAAATTATGGAAAACCAAACATATAAATATTTTTAATATAAAATTCATAACTAACGAGTAATTTTATTACAAATAATCATTCAAAACTAAAACATATCTCAATATTACAAATAATCAATCATAATATGTCAATGAAAATAAGCCACAACAACTAATAAGTTTATATACCTAGAGTTTGAAGGGTATATTGGTAAAATGTCATTTGTTTAAATGGGTTAGACGAGTCAAACGGGTTCCATATGATGGACACTAATCCAAGCCGTTTATTAAACGGGTCAGTCATGTCAACCCAAATATGACACGAACCCTTTAAGCTTTAACTTATAACCTGTTAATTTCGTGTCGTGTCATGTCAGGTTCGTAGGTCGTGTCTAATTTGCCACTCCTAGTCTTTACCAAAATTTTTATTTGTTCTATTTGTCAATTAATGTTTTACCGTTAATGTCTTGCATTATTTGATACGTTTGTTCTTCAAAATAAGGTTACGCAGAAGTGGCGTTTGCCTAAATGATAGGCGTACGTTTCTTTGAGAGTCGCATACGCCAGATTACAATGGTGTATGCTGGTGCAAGGCTAATCAGATTGTTGGAATGTTTTTGTTTTGAGTCCGAGTTTGGTAAAGATTGGGTGTAAAACATGAGTTTTACACAATTCAATAAGATATTATCACATTAGTTTTTTACTTAAAACTCAATACATCTCATCACACTTAATAACATCTTAATAAACTCTCAGTTGGGTTGGATTTTAAAATAGGTATTAGAATTGATTGGGTGTGGCTGTGTTTATTCTTTAATATATGATAAGATGATGTGATATGCTGGGATTGAAGAGTATACAACTTTTACACCACATCTTTAATCTCTTTTTTTTTTTTTGTATGTTGTTCATATTTTTGGGAAATGCATCAATGGCATATGCCATTTTTGAGTGGCATACACCTCCTTGAGCAAAAGACTAAGGGCATGTTTAGTAGACTGTAATAGACACTGTAATGTAATATCTATTTCTATTATTGATCTATTCTTTAGTTTGGTTATGTTTTTATTATAAGGAAAAGTTATTTCTTATGAATACCCATTCTTCAAAATGAGGAATAATTATTCATCTCTAAAAGAATTATAATAGTTATTTCTTAGTATGTGCAATAATTTCTAAACTTAATATATTTCCAAATAAACAAACTTTTCATATACACGTAACAATTATAGAAATTAAAAATATTTATAAAAAATAATTCATTTCTCTCTCAAATTAAAAAATATATATAATTTTTAAGGAAATATAATTGTATGAGTAAAATATTTCCTAAAATAAATTTTAAATTTTATTCTAATGTTACAACTCACAAGAAATTTTTAGGTTCACCGGAAGGACTGTTGAAATAGTCCTCCCAACCAATGAAATACTGTCACTTCTGCAAATGTGTGAGTCAGATTTTTAATCAACACAGGAATTAAAATAAAAATACAGTAGATGATGTTACATTTATGTTTTATTGGTTAGAATGATTAGAAGGACCACTTCATCAATCCTCCCAATAGACTTAATAATTTCTCTAACTCACATCCAACTTATAAATATGTTTAGTTATTCCATTACAACACATTTTATTCCTAGTAATAAATATTATAACTCTTTTTGTAATCTTCATTCAGTGTACCAAATGTGCCATAAATGTTGCTACTCCATTTTAAATTTGCAATAAATATTGTATAGTTTTCTTGAATTAAATTGTAATTATGTTATTTCTTGTATTCTTGTTTGTCTTACTTTATTTAAATTAACAAAATAAAAACTTTATTTTCTTTCTTTTTTTAATTAGGATATTCATTAATTTGAGGATTAATTAATAGGGGCAATAAATTAAAAAAGTCAATTTAGGTCTTAAGGAAGGAGAAAGGCATTAAATGATAAAAGATTTTTCTAAAAAATTAAATGTCATAAATATTTGAATTTAAAATTTAAATTTGACAACTTAACAAAGGAAGTCTTTAATGAGATAAATCCTTCCAAAATTGTGGTTAATTAAGTCTTGAAAGATTACCACCGCGCACCCTTGGTGTAGTGGTCACTCCACAATTATAATTGCTTGTGGGGTATGGAGGGATAAGGGCCGGGGTTCAAGTCTCCAAGAGGGAGCTTCACACACATATACACTTAGATTATGCTAGAGTAAAAATTCTATCTTGTATAAAAAAAAAAAAAAAAAACTCTTCAGAGATTAATTTTGAAAAATATAATATTTTGGGTAAAATACTATTTAGGTTCCTAAATTTTATTAAAAGTTTTTTTTTTTGGCCCCTAAGCTTTAAAAGATTCTTTTTATATCCCTAAACTTTGTAACAAGTTTTTCCAATAGTTTAGAGACAAAAATAGAGATGAAAAAAAAAAAAAAAAACATTTTTCAATTGTTTAAGGATGTAAAAAAAACTTTTGGTAAAGTTTGTTTAGGGATGAAAGATGAACTTTTCAATAGTTTAGGGATGAAAAACAAACATTTGATAAAGTTTAGGGACTAAAATAATATTTTACCCTAATATTTTTCTCAATGATGATCATGTAAGACTTAATGGTGGGAATAAATAAGAAATATTTGCAAGATATAATCAATTAAGTTTAATGATACTTCTCAAAATGCAATCAATTAAACTTAAATGATTACATTAATGGTGAACCATTCTCATTATGTGATCTAATTAATCTTTAATGATTGAATTAAATCATATTTGAATTCAAGATTAAAAGTCAATTGATTCTCGAAAAAAAAAAAAGGAGATTAAAAGTCAAATAAGAAACCATTAGAGATCATTCCCTTCCTAAAACTATGAAGTTTGAATTTAAATAAGATTATCATTAAAGAACATTAACCATCTTTACTAAATCAGTAGCACAGTCAAAATATAATGAGTTTAACTTGGGAGGATATTTGAGACTAGATGAAGACATCTATTCAATTAAACATTCCCTTGGATAAGACTTAATAATTAATTTAGATTAAAGAGACAACTCTTTGATTGATACTCACATGGTAGGATGTTCACATGCTTAGATGTTGTTTACATGTTTGATTGTTAGCATGCATGGCAACTCATATGCCTCTCGTCTTAACATGTTGGATGGTTTATTTTCGGAATTGCCTTAGATTGACTATTAATTTACAATATGCTATAGTCGGACCCTGGGATTAGAATGTGAGTGGGTTTTCATTAAGGCCCATTAGGTAAAGTCATTTGTCCACAACCCAATAACATCAATGAGGGCTAGCTATGGGTTGAGCAGTCTGGGATGCCTAACCTCTTTTCAAGACTGTACCTTAACTCATGACTTAGTTTGAGCCAATTAACCCTTCATCGATGGAGTAAAAATGATTCATAAACCTATAATCAGGTTGCAACTTGTAGACACCTCATTCTATACCCATTAATAACTTTTGGTCCCTAGCCCTAATGATAAACTTGACATATGTCAACCAAGGGTAATTAAAGAGTTCACAATAGTTTGGAAGTAGTCACAACTCAAAAGTGCTCAAATTACTTTGAAAACGATGCTGAAGAATGACATTTGCACACTATTTTAACCATAACTTTTGATTCACAAAGAATTTTTTAGTGAGATTTGTTTCATTAAAAAAAAAATATCTTGGGCTTCAATTTGAACATAAATTTGCATGTTTTGTATTTATTAGGGGTGTGCATGGGTTAGGTTGAGGGGATTTTTGGACCCAACCCACCATGGTGGGTCAAAAAAAATTTAACCCAATCCAACCCATCACATAAGTCCAACCCAACCCACATGGGTTGGGTTGGGTTGAGTTGAACCCATGGGTTCGATAATTTTTTTTATTACTATTATTATTAAATTGAGAGGAAAAAAATATATCACACTTGCCACCTGAGTTGATAAACAAAATATACATTAATATATAAACTAATATTCCAACTTAGTTGTAAACAAAATATGTTAAAGTATCTAACTAAGTTGATAAACAAAATATAAATGAACTAGTATCCTAATTCACTTGTAAACAAAATATATATGAGTTCTCAACTCAGTTATAAACAAAATATATCTATAATTTTTAATTTTTTATTATTAATTATATAATATATTTAAATATATATTAAAAGAACTAATAGGATTTTATATTATATATGATAGTAGGAACCGAGGAAGTGCTCTATAGCTTGTTTTTTTAAAAAAAATATTAAATATATAATATATTTTAAACATATATTAAAATATGGGTGGGTTGGGTCGGGTTTGGTGGGTTTGTAATTTTATGACCCAAACTCAACCCAACGTACTATAAACTTTTCTGCATACCCCTAATATTTATATAGAATGGGTTATGACCATTTGAAGTTGAGCCAATAATGCAATCGAAATTAGGATTTTTGGGAAGTATGCATACGCATGGGTTAAGAATGCATACACATGCCTAGAACCTGCGTATGTAGGCTCGTTCCCAAACCTTGATTTTTTTGGGCCCCAAAACATCGTTCTTTGATAGGGTCGGCCCTTAAACTTTGGAAACATTCAAAACCCTCTAAAAAGCCCCGACACCCTAGTTTTAATGTATAAATACTCACATTATGTCTCAAATCTAAACCTTAGCTAGAAAGAGTGCCTCCATCTTTTCTAAACCCTATTCTCTCTTTTCAAAACTAAAACAAAGAAGCTAGCACATTTTTTGACATGATTCAAAACCTTTTTCTAGTAGTTTACTTAGGCATAAACTAGTTTTCAAGATTATTTTCAAAACCTTTTGAATATAATTCGTTCTTGACTTGTGATTAACATAAACTATTGTGTTTTTTAATTCCTTTGTTTCCTCAATCTAATATTTGGGTTGTAAGCACTGAGGGGTTAGTTAAACATACTCTAATTCTGTGATCCTAAAGCAAGGTGAGTCTTCTTTTCATGATTTCTCAATTGGCTAGTTAGGAATTGCATGAATCTCCTTTTTTTTAGTTTATTTATAAGATTGTTCTTGTTTATGTTTAATGATTATGATGTTTTCTTGATGTTGTTAAGTCTGACATTGTGATTTAATTTGCTTTGTGTTTAGTATTTCCTTTTGTTCATGCTTCTAGATTTCAAGTTAATATGTTCTAACATATAGAAATATTCACATATTCTTTGTTCGATTTTTTATATATTTAATTGATGCATGTTAATCAAACCATGATGTAATTATTTATTTATTCCAGTGTTTATCTTGTTAATCTCTTTGATTTAAACTCAAGTATGCATATATTTGATTAAATAAAAATGTGATTTTATAGTTTCCATGCCAAGGATACGTACGCATACTCAAGTATGTGAGTGCATGTTTTAATTCGAACATGCTTACACACCCTAGACCCAGATTTAGGCAAAATCTTGTTTTTATTTATTTTAATTGTTTTCCATGTGTTCATTGATTCTGTTTGACTTTATTTAGGTTAATTATTCATGTTTATTTGTTTTGCATGTTTGTTTTAGTCTTCTTTCCATGTTAGGTCTATTTTGTAGTCTTTCCTTGCATGTTTGATTTGATGTTATCTTTTCCTTTTTATAATAATCTTTTTGATTTGTTTTAATGTGTTTCCTTTTATATTGTGATGCAATATTTAACATGTTGTGTGTGTTATTTTATTTAAGTGCATGATGTATGTTTAGGTTAAAGATTAGGACTCTCTTAATAAACTCTTTAATTAAATATGTCCTAGCAACACATAATAGAGGCTAGCCTACAAGCCGAGCGGTCTTGGGTGCCTAATACATTCCCAAGCCGTACCCAAACTCCGAACTCATAATTTGGTATATAGACCTATGCATGTAAGTTAGTGGCCCAGAATGCCCAATTTGGTTCCTGAACCTAAACTAGGTGGTGACTCCCAAATCCTCCACCTCCAGTCCATTCCAGGGACGGACACAGAATTTTAAGCTAGTGGAGGCTAGAGTTAAAAAAAAAAAAAAAAAAAAAAAAAAAAAAACTCCAAATAGGCATCCATATAGTATTAAAAAATTATAAATACTTAAAATCATTATTTCTAAATACATTAAGATGTAATCATTTACCAACAAAGGCAAAAATAAAAACAAAATAATGTTTTTTTTTAATACTAGGATGGCTAGGATTTTGTTGTTGTTGAAGTTAGAGCATTCATAGCGATAGTACTAAAAATTTTAGATTTTAGAACCTCAAAAAGCTATTTTATCTATTTTACTATCTTACTTTACAATACACTCAATATGAAATGTTCTATTTTTTTTATCACTTTATTTAAAATAATATAAACAACTAATTAAAATAATAAAGTAAGAGAGAGAATTTGAGTTTTTTAATTGAAGGAAGAGATATCATCTTAATAAAATATTGTATTTTATTTTTAACAACTTGCTACAGTTTTATATCAGTTTACTGTAGTTGCAAAAAATTTAGTTTTAGCTTTTCTAATAACACATGATTTTTTGGTTTTTTGGTGGTAAAATTGTTTTTTTATTTTTATTTTTTTTCAATACTAAAATACAATAACCATTGTGAATGTTTTTATTGTTTTTGTTAAGTTTTTTAGTTGGATAGTTGCTATTTGGGTGAAGTTAGCTAGGCTTATTGAGGAGAAGGGGAGTCAAAAGTTTTGGGAGTTGGCCAACTACTAAAATGAAATATATAAAAAGAAAAAAAGAAAAAAGAAAAAAAAAGGACCAAGGTGGGGGCCCCCACCGGGGTTGGTCCTTAATGTTAGAGGTTAATTCATAATCTCCATCATTGCCTTTTAGGGTTCCTTAATGCCAAATATTTCCAACGACTTTTCTAGAAAATAACAACCCCCCCCCCCCCCCCCCCCCCAAAAAAAAAAAAAAAAAAAACCCCATCATGTGCTTAGAAAAGTATTTTGAGGGCAAAAAAATCAACATCAAAGAAGAGTTCTACCTGAGGATGCCAAGGTAAGCGCATTGATAAATCTGGTCATTAGGTGACGGGATCACTCACTCATAGAATTTTAGCTTAATTTTAAAATAGAAGTATTATTAAATATATTGTCATACTTTTAAGACTTCTAAGTTCTGAGTTAGTTTATTTTAAAAAAAAATTATTTTAAATAATCAAATAACTTGTTTGAATATCTTATATATATATATACATATATATATATACACACATACATTTTTTTTACAAGATATAAATTTTACTCTAAACTAATCTAAGTGTATATGTGTGTGAAACTCCCTCTTGGAGACTTGAACTCCAGCCCTTGCCACTCACACCCTACAAACACTTATACTTGTAAGGTGACCATTGCACCAAAGGTGTGCAGTGGTGTTTGAATATCTTATATTGAAGTTAATTTTTTGACTTCATCTATGGATAACCATATATTGATTTTCTTATATACAATTTTTACTTGTTTTAAATATATATATATATATATATATATATATATATTTATAGTTATCTTAGTTAACAATACATACTAGCTGGTATGGGTAAGGTATTGATTACCTTGATTGAAAATTTACTATTTAGGCTCTCCCAAATTTGGGCAGTAAGAAACGAACTAATTTGGGATGAGGTTAAGTTTTGAAAACAATATAGTAGGTTTTAAGTTTTGAGGAAACAAGAGAATTGTTGGGGACTGGGGTTGATAATATGTAATGTGGAAGGATAAGTTATTGCTGCTATGTTCTACAAAGATGCACTTCAATTGTATGTAAATGTTGTTAGAGTTGCATTTTGCAAGAGGCTTAGAGCATTCGCATCTAGTTTCTTCCAAAAATTCCATTTTACCATCTCAAAAGCTACTTTATTAATTATACCATATCATTTTACAACACACCCAACATCCCAACTTTTATTTTCCTATTCAACTCATTAAAATAATATATCCTATCTAATAAAATAATATAATCCAATCTCTCTCTCTCTCTCTCTCTCTCTCTCTCTCTCTCACTTCTCCCCATCACTCTGTTTATCTTTTCCTCACTATCTCTCTCTTTCAACCACCCATCACCACCACCTCTGCCAAAAGAAACCCACCACCACCGTGAAAAAAACCCACCCCTACCATCGGAAACAAAACCCATAAAATCCACCACCACCTCCACCCACAAAACCACCGCTAAAAAACCCACCAAACACTACAGCCATAGCCACATCCATAGTGAGAATCAAACCCATAGGACAGAATCATACCAGAATTAGCAACCAACAACCGCCCACCAGACCCACCAAGGAAACCCACCAAAGGCACCACAATGGCAACAACCCATCCTACCACCACCATGCACAAAAATCCACAAAAAAAATCAAAGCAAAAATCCACACAACTTAAACCCACCTTTGCTACCACAACCAGAGACACCACCACAGCAACAACACACCAACCACCACCATGCACAGAAACCCACATAAAATCAAAGAAAAATCCATACAATTGAAACCCACCTTTGCCACCATAAACCCACCCCATCGGAACCCATCTTTACCATGATAAAACCCACCTCTACCACCCAAAACCCACCCCATCGGAACCCACCTAAAATTGAAACCCACCCATAGCAAACCCCATCAAAACCCACCCAAAATCAAACCCATTCAAAAAATCCAACCCAAACCTATTGGAATCTAGCCACAACCATGGTTACCCAGACACCACGGCCACCATTACCCAGCATCAAAACCCAACACCACCACCACCGTTACCTAGCCACAACCACGGCTCCATGATCTCCACGCCTCCACTGCCGTTGTCTCCATGCCAATTTGAGAGAGAGGAAGGAAGCTTGAGATGGTTTCAAGTTTGAAGAAGAGAGAGCAGGAAGAAGAGAGAGTAGAAAGAAAGAGAGGAAATGAAGAGAGAGAAAGATAATGAAATAATGAGATAGAGAGAGAGAGGAGAGAGAAGACAAATCAAACATTAAAAAAAAAAAATTATTATACAATTGTGCTACAGTACCATCTTACATTTAGGATGGTACTATAGCACAATTGTAAATTTTTTTACAATTGCAAGATTGGGTAATGGGACCTTTTGGTATTTAGGTGCTAAAATATACCTACATGTGCCATTTGAGAGTCCGAATCTAATGATAGAAGGGAACTGTGCTGATCTTTTTATTGCTCTAAATCAAAGCTGTCTCACTTTGACCTTGGCGTCTTGATTATAAAAGTGAAGTTATACTAATGCTATTTGTAACCACGTTTTTCATGATTTGGCAAAAGAAGCTTTTACTAATCCTATTTTCCTCCTACTTTCTCTAACAAAAAAGAAGAAGAAAAAGCATTTGAATTGCTATCCTTTCTTTTCAAAAAGGAAGCCTAAAATTGTGAATCAATTGTTAGAGCAACCACATCAGAATGTGTAAAGTCTTGCAAAATAGAAAAAGTTACACACTTTACACATTTTGACCCAAAAAAACCCACATCAGTGGGTCTAAAATTGTGCATTTATGCACAATTGCTACAGTAACCATGCATATATGCACAGTTATTGTAGTTCTTGCATTTATTATTTTACATTTTTTTCTCTCTCCTTCATTTCACTTTCTCATTTTTAGCTTCTCACTCTCACCTCTCTCTCTTTTATCTCTAGTCCCTCAATCCAGCCTTAGTCCAGCCAATCATGGAGGTTTTTCCGGTACCAGACTGGGCCTGAGCGATGACATCTCGACCTTGGAGGATTGGAACCATAACACGCTGCTAAATCGCGGAGGGCTTCTCGAGCTATATTGTTAGATGCTGCGGAGCAAGTCGTCTTTGATTCCCATGTTTGCGAAGCTTGTTACTACCTAGACCTCCTTTGAGGTCTCAAACTCCAGCGCCTCCTCCAATGCCGTGACCTGTTGTGGGTTTTGGTGGACCATGCTTGCGCCGTCGAGGTTTGACATTTTTTTGGTCTCGATTTTCTGTGGGGTTTAGGGTTAGTGAAAAAGAAGAAGGATCGAGACGATGAGAGTCTAGAAGCTCCAAAAAATGAGTAAGGAAAAGGGATGGGGTGTTTTTAATTTTTTGTTTAATTAGTGGGTTTTGGGGTGATGGTGGTTGATAATGGTGGCTGGGTGGGTTGATGGTGGGTGTGGATTGATCGTTGATGGTGGGTGAAGATGAATATTTTATTTGAATAAATGTGTATAATAGACAAACTAATGTAGGTGTTTTGTAAAAATGAGAGTGTAAAATAAAAAAAAGTAGGTTTTAGATGTGCAAATTTACAAAAAATTTGCATCCACTAATGCGGATGCTCTTAGGATGTAAGAGCCTAAGAGGTGAGTCTGACTAAAAAAATGCATATTATATTTCTGCTATATACAGCATTGCACTAATAATGTATGGATTCCATCTACTTGATGGACTCACACACTATAAATCACACAATTATGTTTTTTCACATTTAAAAATACGTTATTAAAAATATTGTACCAAACACAATTTTTGTATTATAAATACTTTAAACACGTATTTTCACATCACTTTTTAAACTACAATTTTCACATAATTTTAAACAACAATATTTGAAATCTGCTACAGCCAAAGGACTACTGATTTTTCTTTTTTTAATTTTTTATTATTATTATTATTATTTTTCTAAATTTTTTCCACCAAAAACACCACCTGAAAAGTTAATAACAAATGCTTTCAACAGTAAGCCTGATACGAAATTTGTCAAAACCTATCTTAATATACTGTTACCAGAATGGTCAAAAGCCCGAATCATCAACTTTTTATGCTTACAAGGTTACATGCAAGCCAAGTCCTTTTCAATCCAAACATTCTTGCCTGTGTCGTAATGTACACAACACTACAACCATATATTGTCCAATTTCAGTTATCGCCTTATTGGGTCTAAAGTTGGAGTGGAATTGTGTGATACATTGTATCTAGGCCTCTGGACCTCGTAGTTACAACCAGACTAGATTATAATTTATAGGGGTTAACGGACGCCCACTTCCATAATAAAAATGCAATCTTTATTTAACACCTTCTAGTTTGTACTTGGGGTCCAATGAAACGTCATGTTCATCCCCCCTAAAAAGACGTGTGTTAATTGTGTTTTGCTTTAGAATTACGATAGGCATACATCTCAATTACATGATTTGCTAAGAAAATGCTAAAGCCAGACAAATTGTTGATATAATGAGTTGTTATGTGAAATACAATTTGTTATATATTCATTCGACTTTCTTTATAAAATAATCAAAGTTTAAAATGACAAAAAATCAAATACATAACATACTAAAATGAGTGAAATATAAAGTGGAATATAAAATTTGTATTAAATTATATGAACCTACCACTTAAGTGTGAGAATGGGTGTGTCCATACTCCATTGGCGAACAGTTGAATTTTTTTTTTTCATACTCTACGTTGTTCTAACGTGTAAAGAATCATACCATACATTTTCATTTTATACTAATATTTTTATTTTTTCAGAAATCCAAACAATCTCAACAACTCCACGTCCATGGGAGATAGAATTCCAATCAATTATGAATGATTTAAAAAAAACTGTTTTTCTTTTTCCTTTTCTTTTGAATGATTAATTCTCTCTCACTCAATTTATCTCTCACGTTGATGAATCTTATAAAATATGCATAACTTGCATTGATAATGACATTGCACATGTACCCGAGTGCTAGTATTAAACCAAGCCAATTCAACTTTTAGGCCATCAGTATGCACCCCTCATTTACGAATTGTTTTATCAGAATTATGCAAAGAATAGAAATTAGGAAACACTTAGAGCAAGATGGAGAGTAGGGTAGGGTCGAAGATTCAAGACTACTAGTGTATAACTTACCAATAAAAATTGAAACGGAAGTAGGGAAAATGCAATGAAGTTGCCCTTCAAAACAAAAAATTAAATACCTCAGGTACATGAAAATAATGGGTTTTATGGCAAAATTATGGCCAAAGAAAAGAAAAAGACATGGCACAATGACATCCACTGGTATCATGCCATCCATGGGGATAACAATGAAAAGTAATCAAGGATAGTTACTTAGCTTTCTTCCAATCCAACAAGAGAGAGAGAGAGAGAGAGAGACATAGCACAAAAGGACAGTTCTAGCATTTATGCTCATAGCTTTCAATACAACAATGATGCAGGAATTAGATGGGAGACTGTCAATAAGACCTGTGCATGGTGTCCATTTTGGGAGGGAGATGCCCCCAGTGTTTACTGCTGATTAAGTGTAGGTTCAGGCCTCTAATTCATACAACCAATGTATTGCATCCAACCCCGCAGTCGAATTGACCTAATAATAGACTGCAAAAGAAAGCAATATGTGAAAACAATAGCAAACTAATTGTAAGATTAGTTAACCAAGAATTTTGACAAAATTAATTTAAAAAAAGTATTAGCACAGTCGAAGATTTGAGGATATATCATGATCTGAGCAGCATGAGGATCAAGCACTCCTGAAAGCAATGTGCCACCAAATCTTTTAACCATAAGGTTGTCACCAATCAAACCAAAAAGGAGAAGCGAAAAGAGCTGAGCTTTGGAGTCATAACAAACTAAAGTCTATAAGTAGTTAGAGCCTTCTTATTCAAACAAAATGAGAAGCAACTGTACACCCTTTAATATAAAGAACATAGATGCCTTGCTTTTTCAATATTATATAGAAAGGACCAAAGGTGGAAAAATATCAATGTCCTGTCAACTATAAGGCATAACTGAAAAAGTATACTGGGGTGGTTATTCTGTCTTAATTTATTATCTTATTCTCTCTTGACATCATCAACTTACCCCTCACAGTATCAAATTTATAGGCAGTAAGCTATCATTAAGCTTCCAATAGTGAATCTAAAATGCACATACATAAATTAGAAACTGTTATATTCCATGCTGTAACATCCACATCAAGTCTCAACTAATTCCAATCATTTCAATTAGCCAAGCTAACAGACTTAAGTTGCAACAGGGTTAAGTATCCAATCTAGCTAATTCCAATCATTTCAATTTGCCAGACTTCTACGGACTTATCATCACAAAGATCAACCTAGCCAAGCAATGAAGGCCAACTATGATCTTACACGTTCAAAATAGACTGAGTGGGTCAAACCAAAGACCAGATAAAGAGGAAAACGGGGATCATAACGGTAAAATTTAGGGAGGTTTGTACTTCTCAACATCATAGTGTGAAGCTTCTCAATCACATAGCATGCAAGTATAATTCTTTGTGGCATCAGCTTTGTACAGACTATTCTGACCTCAATCCCTTTAGCAGCATAAATAGACAAAGTTCATCGTTTTCATTAGGCATACACATTACCCATTCTTTTTTTTTCCTTTCCCTATTCAACCGTTTTCTATGCACTTCTGCTTTTGGTTTTTTGAGTAGTCTTGCTTTTGCTTTTGTTTCTGACTACAAAGCAGTACAGTCGAGAACCTCAGCCGCAACCATAGACATCTTTATTCTCCATATAGTCCAATCCCTGCTGTTATCTCTGTTTAACGGTTAATACAGAAATTAAACCAAGCAACTGCCAAGACTTAAATGCCAAACAAAAAGTATCTGCCTGACCATAACAAGTCTTGTGGCTTAGCAGTATCCAAATCCCTCTTCATATGGGAAGATGAAAGGATTGAGTCCTCAAGTTCAGCTCACATAGGTGACGTAAAAGGTCAGCCTAAAGCTAGCGAGGCTTACTGTTCTACATTCAATTACTTTTTACTGGATTATGTGTTCTTAATCTAATGGTCTAACATGTAGATGACATGAGTAGTATAAGAATGCCAAATACAAGATTATAATGCCATATGTGAGAACAAGGTAGATTATCCAAACCTGTGTATTCAGCCACATAAACTGTATTTGGTCTATTTAACGAAAGAGCCTCGGAACTGATCTCTTTGGCACTTTGCCTTCAAGCTTTAATCTTCTATATGCTTCTCTGATGTGGCAAGGTCTGATGGGCCCAGATTCTTTCCTCTCCGTCATAACCATTCTAGCTGCAAAGTAAAGAGCCTCATTACTAAACCCTACACTAGTCAAATTTCAGAAACACACATCTCTGGACTTAGCCATGCACTAGATTTTAGCTTTTAGTTGCATAGTGCTCTAGATGTGACTGAGAAAGCATTTCATATTTGCAATCACAAGTCTTTCAATGTTCACTCATTCTTTGTATAGTCCAAAAGTATAATTCTTCCCATTTTGGAATTGAGATCTCAACACAAACTCAATATTGGACAGTAAGCACACCTGTTTCAACAAGTTCACCAACAAACATTTTTGCTATCCCTGACACTACAATTGTCATTGGCACAGAAATTTTCTGGGTTCCAGTGATGCTTGCTAGCAACTGCATTCACACCATAGGATAAATATGCAAACAATTAGTAGCATTAATGCAAATGCAAAACAAATCTTGATAAGGTTACATCAAAATCATTTGGCAAAGATGAGCTTAGAAACTAGTAAACGAGACAAAAAGAACGTTTTGACAAATTCAATATTTAGCACAACAAATGCCATCCATGTGGGAAAAAAATATCCTATTGTGTAATATGTCATATTTTTAAACCCCCCATCCCCTTCCCCCCTCTTTTCTCTCTCACACTGAACACACACACACACACAGCCACCCCAAAAAGCTTGAAGAATGCGCATTATGCTGAACATTTTGAATATAGCTGGATCCTCTATTCCAACTCTAAAGTAACAGCATGCAGAACTTGACCAATGCTCAAAATTCTATCTAATAAATAAAGCCCCATTTTTTTTTTCTTTTTAGTAAAAGAAGAAGAAAGGGAGAACAATAATCAAAGAAGAAGCATACCCTTTTCATGTTAGCTTTCTGAAATCCAGCTCTCCTAAAGGACTCATACCTACTCATTTGTTCCTCTGTGAATTGCGATAAAATAGCCCTGGTAAAGTTATCAAGATGTAACAGCTTAGAGGACATGTCTAATTGTATAATTCAATGCACGAGGCACTGATGCAGATTACAGTAGTCTTAAGCAATAGCAAGCTAAAATAGAAATAAGGTTAGTTTGAGGCAGGAATTACTTGAGTTCAAGTCTAAGTAATAAAGAGTCTTCTTTTATTAAAAGAGCCACACAAAAATCAAACTTTAAACTGAAGAATTGCCAGAAACTTGGTTTATATGACATGTACTACAATAAAAGCAAGTTTTTTTTAGTACATCCAAAACTCAATTCGGTAAATATCCTCTATTATCGATGAAAACATACTACGCAAAACCATTTTCTTTGTTACATACCAAAACATACGTCCAGAGATCATTCTATTATAAATTGTTCTCTATTATAAAGCTTATCTCATAGACAAGTTTAACACAATCAAAAGGTTTCTACTTTCTACAGATACAGTTCATGTTTTTATATTTTTCCTTGACTTACTAGAGGCAGAACATTTTAGAATTATCTCCAAATGGTAAAAGGGTTTGTCAAATTATTCTTTTCACACAAATCAAATGATTGAAAGAAGCAAATATTAATGTGGGAAAAACGCTAAAGCTACAGCAAATTACAAAAAATTTACAAATTGACATGTCAATGAATGTGATTAGTACTTCTTCAACATAATAAATAAACATCTGAATTCCTTTTTTAAGTAAAGTATATAACGCAACCAATAATTACCAAATAGGATTTTTTTTTTTTAAAAGATTACAAAATAGGATTTATTAGGCAAATAGGTATTTCAATTAATGCTACAATAGCAAAGAGCCTTGTTTCAGTGGCATTACATGATCTCCTTTATAAGGGAACCAAAGTTTGAATCTTCCTTTTCCCACTTATCATAACAATTGAATTATAAAAAATAAGAAACTTTAATGCTAGAGTACTATGTTACCATGGTATTGGTTTTAAGGTTACCCTATGAGGCCTATATATGATATATGATATAGAGCTGAATTAAGGCTTTTGTTAACAAGTTCTAGCGCCAAAGCATTTGCCACAACTAGTTGAAGTGATTAACTGGAAGCGTTAGACAATCACTTAACACATGAACCATCTACTTATAGTTGTGTTCATAGTTGTAACACAAAAATGTTTGGAGATTTCAAAATTACCCTACTTGCATTTTGGCAAAATAACAAAAACTAATAAAAATATGCATTTTGAACTTAAAAGCTTCTCAATTCCATTATAAAATTCTACTTTTTTTTTTTTTTTTTTAAATTTTATTTTATTAAAGTAACAGTAAAAGAGAGGAGTAGGAAACAGTAAATAGCAAAAAGTAAAATAGTAGAAAGTGAAGAAAAAAAAAAATTTACTGCATCTTGGCCATTTTAGCAGGGTCAGCAGAAGAGGGGAGCTTGGAGAGCTCAACATCCATGTTCTCCTCCTCTTCTTCTTCCTCCTCCTCTTTATTCTTTGATGGGTGGGACCCACCGCCGCCGCCGCCGCCACGACTAGTAGAGGCTGAAGAAGAAAAGTGCGGTGGTATGATTGGAGCAGCAGCAGCAGCAGCAGTAGTAGTGTTTGATGTGGAAGAAGAAGAAGGGTCACCAATAATATTAATATTATTATTAGCAGTAGCATCGAGTTCAGCAACGACGGTGTCGTCTTGTACTCCATCATCTTCAACAGCAGCAGCAGCAGCAGATGAATGAGAAGGTGAAGGTGAAGGAGACTCTGGTGGTGATTCTTGTTGTTCCTCCTCAAACGTCGCCGCTTCGAATGGATCCTTTGATACCTGCTTCATTTTTTTTTTTTTTTTTAATTTCTTTTCCTCTTTTCTCTCTCTCTCTAACAGTCACACACTACTGTTTCTCTCTCTCTAGATTTCGGAATTGGGTTCTCAACAACAACAAAAGAAGAACAGTACAACAATTCTTGTTTGTCTACTTTGTCCTGTCTAGTGGACTCTGGAATCAGCCAAACTTCATTATACGCTCTGCCGTTTTCACCTAAGACGGTTTGTCGTTTAGGATTATCGGTTTTGGACTATCTTGCCCAGTTTAAGTGTATAACGCTTCAAGTTGAACTGTTTGTGCTGTGTATTAAAGAGTTTGGTCTTTTTAGATATACACCTCTGTGTTGGGTTACACGTGTAAGTGAAGTCCTACATTGAATAAAGATGAGAAGAATGAGTGATTAATATAACATAATTGAGCACATACTTATTAGACTTAGGCATTTTGGGTTAAAGTGTGTCTCTATATGTTATATTAATTATTTAAGGAAGCTCTCTAAGATGTTTATCTCTCCAACAAGTGTAATTAGAGCTCATGGTGGTATGCGGCGAAGATAGTGAGGTGTTCATGGTCCCTACCCAGTAAGAACAGAGAAAGCCTAAACGGCCCACACACAAAAATCCTGGAGAAGAAGAAAAAAAATGCCCAACAAAGGAATATTACTAATGGTGCTAAATAATGGTGTAATGCGAGGTTCCCATGGACATAGACGTGCGGGGTTTCCATGGATGTGCGGGCGGGGTTGACACGTGGTTCCCATGGATGGTGTACGAGAGACCCATGGATAATGCGTTGATGAAGTGAAAAGCCTATTAGCTAAGGGGGAGTGAGTAGGACTTGTTCATGGCCCACAGAGAGGTCTTGAACCTCATAGAGAGGCAAACTCACACGTAAGGGGGAGATTATTGGGTTGCAAGTGTGACTAAAATCCCACATTGAATAAAGATGAGAAGAATAAGTGGTTAATATAACATAATTGAGCACATACCCATTGGATTTAGACCTTTTGGATTAAAGTGTGTCTCTATATGTTATATTAATTATTCAAGGAAGCTCCCCAAGGTGTTTATTTCCCCAACACTCTGTCAGTTTTTTTTTACTATCGGCTCATTAATTATAGGGTTGAAATAATCTTGGCCCGACTAATGGGTCGGGTTGGTTTTAGTCAAAAATAGATTTAGATATAAATGGTCATCTTAAATGGGATAAAATTAAATTAGGCTGATTCTGTAATTTTTTCACATGCAAATTTTTTTTTTTAATTAATGAAAAAAAATACTAAATGTCAAAAATAACAAATACTAAAAAAAAAAAAAAGTTAAATAGTATCTAGATTCTTAAATTTACACAATTCAAAATTCACTAATGTTATCATCACCATAAAGAGTTCGGTGATTTGTGGTTAAGAGCCCAAAAATGATGTAGCTTTGCTGCTTTGGTGGGATTTTTTAAATTTCTTTATTTATAAAATTTCTAACATTTAAAAAAAAGAAAAAAGAAAAGAAAGAAAGAATAGTAAGTGCCCATAACTTTGGTGGGCATTCTCAGGCAACAGAGGCACATTCTTTCAACTCTCGTCCTCTCAGATTCAAACTTTGTTCTACTTAGAGATTGTGAAAGAGATGTTGGTTTACTTATAGGAGATGAGATTGACAATAATAAGGATCTTAAGAATTTAGACTAATACTCTAGGCCTTTTATCACACCAAATGATGTAGAGATGTTTCAATCTAGGGTAGTTTGATACTCTCAAAATTTATTAAGTTTGATTTCTCTAAATTGTGTGCCCTATGGTCACACTAGGAAAAACAACTTCTTGATGCCTATTATTTGATTCAACATAGTCAATAGCATTTCTTATTAGGATTTAGTGGAAGAGCATAGTCCAAGCTTTTGTTAATTGAGAATTTTCTTTTCTGCTGGTCCACTAGATAGGTTTTTGATAATTACAGTTGGAAACATAAAAAAATATCAATCTGTTGAATTACAAGACTCTTGGCTATCCTAAACAATAATAGTTAATACATTATATTTCAGTAGTTACTAATTCCATTTCCTTCCCCTCCGTTTGGCCAAAAAACTCACATAAAAAAATTAAAAACAAACAAGGTTCCTTTTAATTTTTTTATTAGGTAACTTCAAATACAAATTATAAATTAATTAAGAAAAAGGATTGGACCTTCCATTAAAGAAACGTCATTCAATAAAAGCAAGCAAAGCACCCCCAAATAGTCAGCTAATATGATGATCCCTCGAACATGTGGACCCTAAGATATAAAATTGTCACCTCCATCTTTGGTAACCAGTCTCAAATATGCTTGATTCCATAATAATGGCTTATGTTTTGAGCAAAGTGATACCAGGGCCGGTGGGTATTGCTAAAAGTGAAAATGTGGGGAAGGATTGCCATTATGTTTTGGGTTGACTGAATTTCATTGAAAGATATATATCGAGCAAGCTGCAAGTACAAAGCAAAAATTTCTAAAGTGTGGGGTAGCTCATTCCAACCAACATGCACTCTAGTAGCAAGCCAATCATTTATTTATTTACAAGCAAACAAACCTATAATTAATTCAATATAAATCAATAAATGTGTCTTTAAATGTTTATCAATTCCTAACTAGAGTTTCCAATCTCCAATGTAAGTATGTCATCTCTTCAACTTACTTGCCCATATGTCCAAAAAGTTGCTGTTTCGAGGTTGCATAATTGTTAAAAATTGTTTAAAATAATTCTTATATAGACCTTGTTATTTATTGGGGATTTTAAAAAAAAAAAAGTAATAAATGACTATTGGATATTACTGTTGGGGTTTTTGTGTGAAAATGAAATATATTCCTTGTCATAATTAATATTTCTTATTCACTAAGAAATAAAATTTGAAAGGTTATACATAGATAGATTAGAAATCATTGTAGTTGCTCTTACATGGGGTGAAGAGAATACTTTTAAAAGAAGAGAAATGAGCAATGGTAGAGCCATGATTTTGCTTCGTGGGGAAAATTAAAAGATAAAGGTTAAATTTAATTAAAATTTTTAAATAATCTAAGCAATAAAACAAATAAAAAACTAGACAAAAATATACAGTAATTTTCACATAAAATAAAATGTAATTAAGTATTAATGATAATGCGTTGTAGACACCCTATTTTGTGTACCACCGACAACTTAGGCCTTTCTTTCCAATGATGAAATCTTTTACTATTTTTGGAACAGGAAAATCACTTCTTTTGAGCACAAAACAACCGTGACTCAAAAGAACTCAATTCAGACAAGTTGAATACGTGTTTTTTTTTTAACGCCAAAACAGAAAAAAATAAAAAGAAAAAAAAAATACTTGTGTTTGAGAAGGATGCCATGCATGCATGAAACATACATATGCATGTTTGGTGGAATCAGGTAGATACATATGCACGCACCTGATGACAAAAAACCTTAAAACAATAAAACCATCTTTCTTAAACAAATCCAACTGCCCTAATTAGGGGAAGCTCGCAAATTTCAAGGACATTTTGGGGGACTTTGTAGGTTCCACCAATCCACAAATGCTTCTATAAAAGCCCTCAAGGCCAAAGAGCAAGCCATCCATTGTAAGAGTGAAAAAAAACTCTTAGATTCTTTCTGATTTCTACAATATATTTATACGTATTTCTGTTGAGTTGAAGCGGAGATTGTCTTAAATCTCTATTTGGATTTGGTTACTTATTTGACATTTTTGATGTGTAAGGAAAGTTGATTTGGTTACTTTTCCCCCTTTGTGTGGAAGGACAATTTATTATTTGTCAAAAAAGTAATGTTTCTTATCTACTAAAGAATAGGATTTGAAAACTTATATATAGACAATAAAGGAATATGAACTCATACTCTTTTAATTGGGAGAATTAGGCGATGCCACTGAATTATAACACTCTTGTAGTGGGGAGAAGGAATTTAAAAATTCTAACCGATGGGTTAGCATGAGAAATATTGTTTAGTATCAAAAAGAAAAAAGAGTTAAGCGAAAAAATGTACGAGAGCCGCTTTAGTAACACATGGGTGCGATTCGTTAAGGCAATCTGGTGGATGCAATTGCAATACCATAGCTGATATTTCCTTCTCACATGTGAATATTCTGACATCTTGTATAGTTCCTCTTACAGTAGAAAATTCAATAAAACATAACATTGCTTGTTTCATTCTCAAGCACTAGAAATTGAAGTGAAAAACGTACTATTTTTTTTCTTCTTGTAATTGTCTAAAATCTCCAACTTTATGTTTTTAAAAGATTTTACTCCAAATATAATAGCTCAAAAAAGAAGCTAACAATTAATGTCATACCTGCATGTTTGAGGCTCAGAATCTCATACTAAAATCCTAACCAATCAAGTTAAGCGTAATCTTAGCCTAACATTGCCATAGAGATTAAGATAAGATAAAAAATCTGATTGGTGCATCTCATAACAATCTGATTACATATCAATAACTTTATTATTGATATGTAATCTATAAGAATGAACAATGCAAAGGGACTCAATTAATGTCTCTCAAATCTGTAGCAAAGCAACCTTCAGAACTCACTTTTGATCCATCACTTTTTAAACAGAATCCTGATGCTTTAGAGCTATTAAATCTTACAGAGATGTGGGGATGGCCTTTGTTTCACCTAGCTTGTGAAATACTGCAGGAAGATTCTTAAAGTTAGCTCCAACATAAAGTTGGAGATCGCATCATATCATATTAAAGAAATATCGTTAAAGAGTAACAAACAACAACAGCATGACAGCAACATTGAGGTTTCTGTAATTGGAGAATTAAGACAATATTCGATTGGCCATTTTATTAAGGTCACGATTAATTGGACAGGCTAGCATTATCGTTATCCTCTTCCTCCTCCTCTTCTACTTTGTTATTAGCAGTGACTGCATCGATTCAGAAGAGATGGGTCTGACTATTTTGAGGGATCAGAAGAAAAACTGAGTGTCATTGTCTTCTTTTCCAGCAGGCCAGCACTAGTAACAGTTCCCTCTGCAGCAGCAGGAGTTCACGCCTCTAAGACATCAGGTCTAATAATTATCTCATGTATCGAATATATGGATTCTAACTCTTATATTTTATGGACCGCACACGCTGTGAGAGGGCATATATCTTATACATGAGATTATTTTTTCCATTATTTAGGACAACCATTTTAGTTGGGTGGTGATTCCTTTTGCTTCACAAACATTATTTGATTTCAAATGGATCCTTTATTTATTTATTTTTCTTTTTTCATTTTTTCTCTGTTTCTCAATGATATTTTTTATAACTCAGTGACATGGTAATCACTACTTAATCAAAGATGTATATACTAATCATGTACACGATTATCCTAGAAAATGGACATGTGGACCCATAGATATGAACCTGTCATCTCATCTCTAGTAATAATAGGTTTTAAATGCTGTTGATATGAGGAAAATAAGCTCAATATTGGAGCTAAGGTGACATCAAATGGACTTTGTAAAAAAAGTTGTGTGTATGGGAGAGCTTCCAAAAATGCTGATAACTTCAAAATCCATTATTAGCGATTCAATTAAGCACACCCTAATCCGATGTAACATCTTTAGTGTATAATCACATTTCACATTTGCACGTTAAAGGTAGTACATTGGTTTGTAAATTAAAGTAAAAGAAAATCAAAGCTACTTTAATAAAGATTTGAATGATTTCATGGAAAATCTGGTGATGCAATACCAAAGATAGACCACCAATATAGATAGACATCTTTTTTGAGAGACAATTTTGTTTGTTCCTCTTCCATGAATGACTAGTGGAGGGCCCAACTTCTTCAAGAACTTTTATTTTTTATAGCATTATATGAAAATATAAGTAATACTCGTTCACTGTGATTAAATTGACATGTCAAAACATCATAACAAAAAGTTTCTTAATTATTATCTTAATAAGTCAACAGAACTGCTTGTCTGTATTCCTCTTTTTACGTATATTTTACTCTTATCTGACTCTTGAAATTCTCATCCTTGACAAGAATCTAGGATATTATATTGTATCTTAGTGCTTAGAATATGTTCTGAAACTATAAGATACTTTATGCTATCCAAGTAAATGGACTTCTAAAATATATGAGAATGTACTCTTCATGACTATAAGTAGAATTCTTACACACTGCCACTGCTCAAACTAGCCTAAAGTTATATTTTTTTTTCAAATAAGTATGGAAAGTTACATTTTATTTTCAAGTAATTATTATGAGTACATAGTTTTAGGTTGGCAAACCTTAATCAAATTTGTGGCTTATAAGCGTTTTTACTGTGCATATGAAGTTCAAGACATGTGCCCTCAAGTACTGAAGAAGATCTGCAAGATCACTTAAGTCGATCTATCAAGAATTATGCAACCAAAATCTGGATTCAACCAATCAGTTGTCCAAACCTCTAGGGTTTTGTGACCCCAAATCCAATGTATAAAGGCAAACATATGGGACTTGAAAATAGAGTTTTGGAGAACTCTGTTTTTTGTACACCTAGGTTAGGTTAACCAAGTTCTCTCAAAGCATCACTTGGTGATTCAAGATTCAAGATTTGGTAATCAAGGTGAAGTTGCCGCAATTGGAACACAGTCAAGCTACTATGAAGAATCTTCAAGATGGTTCTTGAAGTCACAAGCAAATTAAAGCTTTTGTGTTGAGTAGAGTCCATTGTAGAAGAATCCATGATCTTGGAGCTGTGTGAAGTCACGTTGGTAAACACTTCACTAGTTAGCAATAGATTGATGATCAAGTCTATTGTAAACACTTCAATTTTACATAATGGATCTACAAGAAAATTTTTTCCTGATAAAGTTTTCTCTTGTAACCATATAGCCTATGTTATTTATTTTCAGCTATTTATTATTTGCGATATGATTGTATGCATGATTCCTCGAACTAAATTTTCAAGTATAGTTGGATAATCAATCAACTTGGGATTAAAATTGATTTCTTAGTAACAAGTGGGTCTAAATTTGACAACATGTGTCATCTTTGCTGACTATTATTTTGTTTTATTTATTTCATTGTTTTATTTAATTTACATTCATCTCTTTTACTTTTGATAATTAGTTACTTTGGGGATTTGCATTCATCTATTGGGATATCAGTATGCATTTCTCATGTCAATTTTCTTGTGCATTGCCCACAGCAAGTTAAATAAATTGAAGTATAACCCTCTTATAGTTTTACTATATCCTTGTTTTGGCCATTGGCAGTAGTATACAATAATAACAATAATAAGCCTTAATTCCAAATTTTTGGGATTGACTATGCATCAACAAATTAGTTAGAGTTGACCACATGTATTCTTTTTCTTTATTTATTCTACCTAAAGTCATATTCTCCATTACTTCCTTAATTGACAAGTCCTTTTTTATTACTTTTACTAATGTTATTTTGAGTCTTTTTCAACCTTTTTTTATTCTTTCAACTTAGATCAACTCACTCTTTTTTACCTATGTATTAACTACTCTCCTTTGAATATTTATTTATTATTTGGAGTAGCAAATTAGAATAGGGTTATTATATTTGTAAGGCTTCAATTCTACATAGTGGATTTGTTTTTTCCCTAAACGCTAAAATCCTAGTTTATGTTCATACCAATCAAGACCCAAGTATAATTGGATTAATTAATAACTTGGCTTAAAATTGGTAGTTGTTAATTGGATTAATTAACAACTTGGACCTAAATTCCCTAATAGTTCTTTTTCATTTAAATAGATATTAAAGCACTTCTCTTCCACTCACTAGGCATTTAATTAACACGTAAGATCTTATTGAAAAGGTTTGTCAACCAGCATATGATTACATCACCCAAGCACTTCCAAACTTTAATAGGAATTTCATCTAGTCCTACGGCCTTTCCCACGTTCATAATTCTTAATGCATCTTTTACCTCAGTCATCCTAATTCTTCAAACAAATCTACGGTTTCTATCCTTCATTGGATTACCCAAATCGCTCCAATATTATATATCATTTCCATTAGAAAGTTTATTAAAATAACTTTTATTCTCTCTTTAATATGCTCTCTTTTCACTAACACTGATATTTATTTTTAATAATCCAGGACGTCATTAGTTTTCCAAAAAAAAAAAATGATCCAGGACGTCATTCAATTCTCCAATTTTTATACACTTATTTTAATTTTTCTTGTCTCAGCAAGTTTATAAATATGCTACTCTCCCTCCTTTGTCCCTAACTTACTATGTAATTTATCTTAAGCCTTAAATTTAGCCTCTTGGACAAATTTTTTTTGCCTCACTCTTTTGGCCATTATTGCTATTTGCTTGTTTCTAATTGGAAATTATTGCTTTGTTTGCTTGTTTCTACCGTATTGCACCTTAGGTTGATGCCTTTAATTCATCAGTTGCTTGCCTGAAACCCACCATCACGATTACCAACACTTATTTCTGACCATGCAGTATGCAGCTTTGCTCCATTGGCACTGCCCTTAAGTTTGATCCGGTATTTGTAAAATGAATTATATATGCTTCAAAAAAGTAATAAGAGTGCACGACTTTTTACTTTTTAGTTTTTACCCCTTTTTTTAATAATAATATTTTTACACAAGCCCATCACTAACATCATTTATATTATGCACCAATCACAATAAATCACGTTAAAAATTATAAGTGAAGTTGTGTGCTTGAACTTATTTTTCACAAAATGTCCTAATATTTTATTTGATAAAAGCACTTCCATGACCATGTGATATATCAGCCAAACATTGTCCTTTTTTTTTGTTTTTTGAATTATGAGTCAAGTAAATGTGACTTTTTTACAAGTGGAGAATGGGTCATTGTTCAATCAAATGATCCAGGTGATATGGCTAAAAGGGAGCAAGGAAGATTCCATCAGTGATAACATTGATGATGAAGGACCATGCTCCCATAAGACAACATCATCAAATGTTTAGAGCTGTGGAAACAGTCAGCCCTACATATGAGTTCAAAATGTACTATTTATGGAAGATGAATTGAGTACTTATGTTTTTAAAATCAAAATAAGTATTCATGCAACCGTCATGGATATCATTTCACCTCTATCCTTCTTCATTGCCCAAAGGCTCCATGGCTGCAGGCTGGCCCATTATTGTGCTCCCTTGAAAAGAAAACACTCTTCTGAAGAATTTTCAATTAGAGTCAGAGAAAGCTTTGAAGCATCAACCAATAATCTAGAGTCCTTGTTTTCAGGCTCAAATTAAATGGTACAAGGTAGAGTTCCCCAAAAAACAAAAGCTAATGTGATTAGCAACAACCAAAATATATGTTGGTACCATTTTATTCAACCACAAAACAAGCCTTGTTATGCTGCAATTTTGCTTCCCAATGATCCTAACTCATTGACCAGAAAGGGAAAAAAAGGTTCATGCGGGTTCACACAAAAGAGAGAGAAAGAAAATTAAAGTGATAAAATCCCAAACATGCTCTAAAATCAAAGTTAGATGCTTTATTTTTTTTTCTTTTTTCACATTGCATAAAACTCTTAAAGTGAGAAGGGCGGGCCTCCAGCCTCCTAGGTGATCAGTGATCCCTACTTATTCCTATGCTAAGAACAAAAGAAAGATGGGCCCCAAGGCCCAATGTGTCCACTGCGGCCACCTGAAAAGACAAAAAATATAGTGGAGTTTTTATCTGCATGCACAAAGTTGATATCATGCTTGGATAGTTGGATGAACCCGTTATTTAAAATTAAAAAGAGACTGACAACTTGATAATTCCTACCACTCTGGGTACATCAACAACAACGTGGCTGATTAGGCTACCACTCTATATTCAAATATACCTTGTATAGACCCCCAAAGCCAAAGGTGCACATTGAGTGATAATGATAATTAAGGTGTGATTGGCCTTGTGATCCAACTATTTTGATGAGCAATATAGATATATAAAAATAAATAAATAAATAAAAAGAGAGAGAATTATAATTGTGTGTTCTTAAACAATATGCTTAGAGACATAATGTTAACGAAGGTTTGATTGGCCTTGTGAACCAAGCTACTTTTATAAGCAACATAGATATAACAAAAGGAGAGAGAGAGAGAGAGAGAGAGAGAGAGAGAGAGAGAGAGAGAGAGAGAGAGAGATGCATATTCTTAAAAAATAAGGGTACGTTTGGTACACTGTAATAATTATTACACGGGAATAGGAATAAGTATTACAAGAAATACATTAAATTGGAATGTAATAAGTATTACCATTAATTAGTTTGGTGAACATTTAGGAATAGAATCTTGAATATGCATCTACAATTTAGTAGAGTATAAAAAGAATGTATAATTAAATTATTTTTAAGTCAAATTTTCTAAAATACACTTATTTTAGGATGTTCAAAATAGAGCTAATAATTAACAAGAAAAAAAATTTATTTTCTTTCCTTTTGAAGATGTGGCAACTAATGGCTTTTTAGGAAATTTTAAAAAAAAAAGTTATTACATAAGATAAAGGAATAGATATTCAGTACTTTTGATAAAGAATAGTTATTTCTCATTTTGAAGAATAACTATTCATTGTAATAAAAACATAACCAAACAACCGAATAGTCATGCCATATGAATATCTATTACATTACAGTGTCTATTACAGTCTACCAAACGTGCTCTCTAAAGACATAATGGGAGCTTTGTAATTTAGAGACATATACTCTTACTTATGAGAAAAACCAAGATTCAAATCTTCATCTCCATAATTGTAACTGCACACACACACGTGCCTCATCGCTCTTTTTTATTTATTTATTTCGAGTGTAGTGTCATAATATTTAAAAATGAGATATTACAGTAAGAGCCTTGTAATTTAGTGACATTATATGCTCTTACTTATGAGGAGAACCAAGATTCGAATCTCCATCTCCATTATTGTAACTATATATATATACACACATGCACGCACGCACGCACATGCCTCATCGCTCTTTTTCATTTATTTATTTTGAGTGTATTGTCAAAATATTTAAAAATGAGATATGGATCTGTTTGGATACCACTTATTTTGCTGAAAACTGAAAACTAAAAACAATGTAACAAAATAATTTTTAAATGTGTGAATAGTACTGTGGGACCCAGTTTTAAAGTTTTTTTTTCCTGAATAAAGTACTTGTAGGTCCCGTGAATAGTGCATGGGACCCACTGAACAGTGCATAATCACGTGAAACACTCTTATAAAAATAAAAAAATAAAAACGCCAAAATGCAGACGCTAGCAGCTGTATCCAAACAGGTACATAATAGTAAGAGTTCTGTAATTTAGTGACATTATATGCTCTTACTTACGAGGAGAACCAAGATTTGAGTCTTCATCTCCATTATTGTAACTACACACTCACGTGCCTCATCGCCCTTATTTATTTATTTATTTTGAGTGCAGTGTCATAATATTTAAAAATGAGATAAAGATAGTGTCCTAATTTTTAGGATCTTTCTTTACGTGAGTTTTTTTTTTTCTCTTCTAATTAGTTATTTGCACTTGAGAAAGGAAAATGCCTAAAACTTAGGAACTTTTTTAAAATAGTAAATTACTCTTTCACCCTGTTTGTGTTTTAAAATTTAAAATTATTTAACTAAAAGATAAGGGTATTTTAAAGAGTTTAAAAATTTGTGTGAGGATACTTAAGTACGCAAAATGATGAAGCCCAAACAGAGAATCTTATTATTAGTAGTATAAACTATAAATTACACTTGGTGTAATTTTAAGTAATGTTACATCACCCAATATTTTTCAATTGGATGCGAATTTTGACAAATCCACCGTTGGATTGCATTATCTTCGTATATTCCTCATACTTGCAAAATTTCAAGATGATCAAAGATCAATATCCACGTAATCAATCAATTGTTTAAATTCAAGTTTTTGTAGTTAAAATAATGCATAAAAGATGAGTTTATAGATCGAATAGTAAATAACATCCGATTGGCATAAAAAGTGGCATGCGTTTAAGAACATATAAAACATGTAGTCCAACAGTGGAATTTTTATAATATGAATTTAATAACAAGTTATTGAGTGTTCTAACATTACTTAGAGTTTCATTAGAGAAATAACATTTTTTAAGTATAGAGAAATAACATTTTTTACAACTTTTTTCGTAACCACAAACATGACTTGTTGTGAGTTGTTATTTGTGCATGATAAAATTGGTGTTAATATCTATTGTGATTTGTAATTTATGCATAAATAAATAAAAATCGTATCAATGGTAAGCTCTTGTCAAAGTGATGTTACTGTATAGGGCTATGTTATCTATTGTTAAATATAGTGTGTTACTATAGGCTATGTTATCTATTGTTAAATATAGTGTGCTACTTATTGGTCATTTTTAAAACCAAATATACTCAAGCTCTATGTCATAATTATAGGAGGTGAAGCGCCCTTGGCCAAGAAATTATAACAAACGAACTCTTGCATATTATAGTTCAAAACTATTATCATTGATGCAGAACATTATACATAATCAAAATAGTGTTGGTCAAGGTCAAGATCGACCTGCTCTACTAATCTAGTTCAGTATTGATTATAGTGGAGCTCTAGAACAGTCCATCATCACGGGGTAAATTAATTTTGCATTACTTACTTATCATTGCTACTTTAGATTTTCATTTGGGGCAAAAACCTCATGTATTGGAGATTCAAAATATGACTTCTCTGCCCATTTGGATTCAATAATTAAGATAGGAAAAGCAGGGCCATGTTTGTAATTTTGTCATGAAAAGTAGTGGAATTCTAAATATTGGTTTGATCAAACGGTCCGTTGTTATATTCATCTTTATGTAACATTGCTTTTGCTTTTTCTTTTTATAAAGTTAAAGATGAAACTAAAAGACACTCTATTTGAGAGTGGGAGTGGAGAACCTTGGATACTACTAATGTAGCCTAAATTTGCCTTGCAATTTCATTAGCCAGCCAAATCACATTTGAATCCCTTCATTACCTCTATCCCTTCTTCTTGTGTGTTTGTACTTTGTATGTGTGCTTGTCTATGTCAATAGAAACTATATGTGAAATGTGATATTGCTTTTCTTGAATTTGTTTCACTACAACCCTCCTGCTCTATACTAGGGAGCTTTTCAATTTCCATGGCTGCTTCTGATATGAGGTCTGTCTTTCTCTCGATTCTACTTCTTGTGTTCCTTACATCTTCTCATCCTGTTTTTTCACATAATGTATCTCTCAAAAGGCAAGCTTCAATCCTAGTTTCTCTCAAACAAGCTTTTGAGTCCTACAATTCTTCTCTCAATACCTGGAATGTATCAAACTACTTGTCTCTTTGTTCTTGGGCTGGTGTCCTTTGTGACAGCATGAACAGATTTGTAGTTTCACTTGACATATCCAATTACAACATCACTGGCACTCTCTCACCTGCAATCACAGAACTTCCAAGCCTTGTTAATCTTTCAGTTGCAGCTAATAATTTTGCAGGTTCTCTTCCACCAGATATTCACAAGCTAGAAAGACTTCAATTCCTCAACATATCCATTAATATGTTCAGTGGAAACTTAAGCTGGGAGTTCTCTCAGTTGAAAGAGCTTGTAGTGCTAGATGCTTATGATAACAATTTTAATTGCTCACTTCCTTTGGGTGTCAGTGAACTTCCCAAGCTCCAGTACTTGGACTTTGGCGGGAATTTCTTCACTGGGAATATCCCTTCAAGCTATGGAGATATGAAGCAGCTCAACTATCTTTCACTTGCAGGAAACTCATTGGATGGTTTTATACCAAGTGAACTTGGTAATCTTACTAATCTCAAGCAGCTTCGCTTAGGATACTACAACGAATTTGATGGTGGTATCCCTCCAGAGATTGGTAAGCTTATCAATCTCTCTCACTTAGACCTCGCAAGTTGTGGCTTGGAAGGTCCAATTCCTGCAGAGTTAGGCAATCTAAACAAGTTGGACACAGTCTTCATGCAAACAAATCAGCTTAGCGGTTGGCTTCCTCCTCAACTCGGCAATTTGAGTAGTCTCAAAACTCTTGATCTTTCAAATAATGTGCTAACAGGAGCTATCCCAGTTGAGCTGTCAGGACTCAAAGAGCTTACCCTCTTGAACCTGTTCATCAACAAATTGCATGGGGAGATCCCTCAGTTCATTGCAGAGCTACCCAAGTTAGAAGTTTTAAAGCTGTGGCAGAATAACTTCACTGGAGCCATTCCTTCAAAGCTTGGTCAGAATGGTAGACTAGTTGATCTCGATTTGTCCACTAATAAGCTCACTGGATTGGTCCCCAAGTCTCTATGCTTTGGAAGGAAGTTGAAGACCTTGATTTTCCAATACAATTTTCTGTTTGGGCCTCTGCCTAATGATCTTGGTCAATGCGACACACTCAACAAAGTTAGACTAGGGCATAATTATTTGACTGGGTCAATACCAAGTGGCTTTCTTCACTTGCCTGAGCTATCACTCATGGAGTTACAAAACAACTATCTTACCGGGCAACTTCCTCAAGACACAAGCAAGGTACCCTCAAAACTAGTCCAGCTAAATCTTTCAAATAATCGTTTGTCGGGGTCTCTTCCTACTTCTATTGCAAATTTCCCCAGCTTGCAGATTCTTCTACTAAATGGCAACCAATTCACGGGAGAAATTCCATCAGACATAGGCCAGTTGAAAAAAGTCCTAACTTTTGATATGAGTAGAAACAACTTTTCAGGCAGAATCCCTCCTGAGATTGGTAATTGTATCTTGCTCACTTATTTAGATTTGAGTCAAAACCAACTCTCAGGCCCAATCCCAGTCCAAACTTCTCAAATTCACATGCTAAATTATCTCAATGTCTCATGGAACCAACTTAACCAGACCCTCCCAAAGGAAATTGGGTCCATGAAGAGCTTAACTTCTGCAGATTTCTCCCACAATAACTTCTCTGGTCCAATACCTGTAACTGGCCAATATTCACTCTTCAACTCTACATCCTTTGCGGGTAACCCTCAGCTCTGTGGTTCTTACTTGAGTCCATGCAACTATTCATCAAACTCACCATTAGAATCACACAACCATAAAGGCATCAAGGCTCAAGTTTCAGGCAAGTTCAAGCTTATATTTGCTTTGGCACTCTTATTGTGCTCATTAGTGTTTGTTATTCTAGCAATCATCAAGACCAGAAAGGTAAGAAGGAATTCAAATCTGTGGAAGCTCACAGCATTCCAGAAGCTAGAGTTTGGAAGTGAAGACATATTAGAATGCATAAAGGACAACAACATTATAGGAAGAGGTGGAGCTGGGATTGTATATAGCGGAACAATGCCAAATGGGGAGCAAGTAGCTGTGAAGAAGCTGTTGGGAATAAACAAAGGCTCTTCCCATGATAATGGCCTTTCTGCAGAAATACGCACACTTGGCAAAATTCGTCACAGAAACATTGTGAGGTTGCTTGCATTTTGTTCAAATAAAGAGACCAATTTTCTTGTTTACGAGTACATGCCAAATGGTAGTCTTGGTGAAGTTCTACATGGGAAGAGAGGTGGTTTTCTCAAGTGGGATACTAGGCTCAAAATTGCCATTGAAGCAGCTAAAGGCCTTTGTTACTTGCACCATGATTGTTCACCTCTAATACTTCATCGTGATGTCAAGTCCAATAACATTTTACTTAACTCTGATTTCGAGGCTCATGTAGCAGATTTTGGACTTGCCAAGTTCTTACAAGATACAGGAACATCAGAGTGCATGTCTGCAATTGCAGGATCTTACGGCTATATAGCTCCAGGTACTTTTCTTTTTAATACTATAGATGTAAATATAGTTTCAAACATTATTCATAGTTTTAGCTAATAAATTGGTAGCTTAACCTGTCAAGAAACCGTGGATTTAATTATTAAAGTGTTAAGATCACTTGTTTTGATACCATGATATATTGCCGTTTATATAAAAAAAAATTAAACTGTTAACAAATAGTGCAGTTAATCATTATCATATCAGTTTGAAACATTATTCATAGTTTTCAGTTAATAAATTACTAGCTTAACTTGTTAGGAAACGTAAAATTAATAGTTTAAGACCATTTTTTTTAAATCATGATAAATTATCATTTATATTAAAAACTTAAAAACTATTAAAAAATAGTGAATTTGATCATTTTACTCATTATTCTAACATGAGTTTCTTTCGATCCAATTTCCTGCTCAGGAGATCTAATCACTAAGATTGAGTAGTTAAATAAAGCATAAACCAAAGTCAATTTGACTTGGAGAAATGAGTTGGTCACCCGGGTTCCTAGGAAAGAGGTTGCTTTCATTCAAAAACTTATTCATTTTCTTCAACTTTAGGTTTCAAATAACAACTAGATCAATACATAGTATATACATCTCAGCCCCCACTGTCCATAAAAATGTACCAAATACTTTCCTTGGGTCCAACCAGTGTATTGAAAGCAGATTCCTGTGCATTCCAAGAAGGGTAAAGCCTAAAGGCTCCACTAACCCAATGGAAAATTCTACTTTTTTTGCTTTTTCTTTTACTCAATTTCATACTAATGGGTAATGAGCCTTGCATGCCTTGAAAGTTGAAACCTTGCACCAAATGTTGGCTCATTCTCATTACAACCATCCTTTTGACCAAAACCCAAAACTAAAACCTTAACTAAATGCACGTCTACCAAAGGAGGAATACCCCTTTAAAGAATCCAGATTGGGATCCAAGTTTTTTTACTTTCCCTTTCCCTGAACCCTATAAAGAAACATGTGTATGGACTATGGAATACAGACACAGAAACCCCAAATACCTTTTCTTTTTTCACAATAGAGTTTGCTACTTTACTTGGGGAGATGAGCCTCACCTATACTTTCTCTGTAAAAGAATAGTGCGGGTGAGTCATGCATGAAATTCCACTCGTACTTCACAATATTGAAGAGACCCATTTACCCTTTACCCTTCTCTTTGAAGTACCCATGCTTAACATTGAGTATAAAAAAAAAAAAAACCCTAAAGGCTTCAACTTCAAGTACCATCTCTGTCAATAATTGTCTCATGAATATGCATGTGGGATCTGTCTCGCAACTCTTCCATGCATCATACATGTAACTTCCTTCTTACACGTGTTTTAATAGCTGTGAAATATTTGATGTATAAGATATATTTTCCTGTTCATTATAAATTGTTCTTTAGTTTGGTAAAGTTTAATCAAATTTTAAAGTTAAAAAAAAAAAATAGTAACCAACTTTTTAAGTACGTCCTATATCTGACTCTATATTCTCTTATTATGCATTTAATTAAAATATTCATAATTTTTTTTAAGTCTTTTTTTTTTTTTTTGGAGAGAGAGTTTAGAAAAAATAAATAAAAGAAAAGTTTTACAAAACGCTTTAATGCTGTCTCGAGTTTTGCAAAAATTTAAATAATGGAGATTCGGATGTAGGACTTTTATTTATTTTTTTTTTTTAATTTTTTTTTTAATGTGATTCTTGATAACAATGCTCTTCAATTTAGCTAAAAATATATATTATAACGAGTCGGATGGTAGTGCTTAAGGCTCATATGTGGGACGTGTTATCTCATACTCCAGTACTTAACTTTATTTAATCTATTTCTGCATTAAAAAATTACTTTTAAGTACTTTCCTTTCTTCCCTTCTACATATTATGGTGGAATTCAGCAATAAATCCTTTCTTTTTTGTTTCTTTTTTTTTTTTTTTTTTTGGTGGGTTTGCTTTTTGTTACAGAGTATGCATACACATTGAAAGTTGATGAGAAAAGTGATGTCTATAGCTTTGGAGTAGTACTGTTAGAGCTCATTACCGGGCGAAGGCCGGTTGGTAACTTTGGAGAAGAAGGGATAGACATTGTTCAATGGACCAAGATACAAACTAATTCAAGCAAAGAAAGAGTGGTGAAAATTCTGGATGGAAGGTTGGGTGATATTCCTCTTGATGAAGCAAAGCAGATCTACTTTGTTGCAATGTTATGTGTTCAAGAGCACAGTGTGGAACGCCCCACCATGAGAGATGTTGTTCAAATGCTTGCAGAAGCTAAACAACCTAATACATTTCAAATGCAATGAGAAACACAAACAATGATCCAAAAAAAAAATTGTCGAACATGATGGATATATGACTTGTTAAATGCTCTAGTCCAGAGATATAATTACAGGCAATATATAGTAGTGCTTTCCTTTTTGGTTTTTATTTTTTATTTTTTGGGGGGGTTTGGTAGCATATATGCTCTATATTGTTGCTTCATGTAGTTAGATTTGAGGGGTTTTGTGGTCAATTGAGTGCAAGTAAACGTGACCAGGGAGAGGTACCGAAAAAGTAATTCTGTAATTGTAATAGTTGGCTGTATTATTGTGTCATCATTTAGATGGAATCACCAAAGGATGTGAGGTTGCTTTTATTACTTAGATTCTGTACTTATTTCTTTATCTAAAGGATGCTCGATGCATGAGACAAGGCAGGAAACAATTTCTCAGGTCTGGTGTAACCATTTCCATTACATTGGATGAAAATAAAATGGAATGGGAGTATTATTTCCTTCCATTTTTTGTTTCCTTCTCTCATCTAATGATAGAATGTTTTTTAATTTAATCATACAATTCTCTATTCATAAATAAGAGTTGAGCCAATTAAGTTCTATTTTTAAAGTAATGCTAAAGATATAACAAATTTAACAACTTATTGAAATGATAATTATAATCATACAATTCTCTATTCATAAATAAGAGTTGAGCTAATTAAGTTCTATTTTTAAAGTAATGCTAAAGATATAACAAATTAATTTAACAACTTATTGAAATGATAATTATAATCATGACAATATATTTTTATATGGACTTATTAATAATACTGTTTTTGCAATATATCAATCACAATTCGCTAACTCAGTGGTTAAAAAAAAAAAAAAAATTTAAAATTTATTGTGTAAGTAGAGTTTTGTCTATTCAAAAGATTTCCGCCAAGTTATAGCCATTGGAGTAGTTCTCTCCCTTTATAGATTGGGAATAATTTTTATTATTTCTTTGTTTTAAGGATTTAAAAATTAATTGCTTTCCAACAATAAAGTAGTATCAACCAGGAGATTATGTCTGAAGCTCACTTTTATTACTTTAAAGGTAAACCGCTCAAAAGCTTTCGTTGCATCAAGCATTGAAATGAGATGTTGGGTTATTTTATTGAACCCGGTTAAATTAATCAATTACCCAATTTGATTAATAATTCAATTTATGTAAATGGTCTAATTATATTGTGTTGGGAACAAACATATTGCCAAAATAAAATTCCATGCAATAGAAAAGTAAGTTTTAAGACACTGTGATATGGTCATGATGTGGGAAAACTCTAACAAGAAAAATCCCTGACGAGTGATATATATATATATATATATATATATATATATAGAGGTCACTACTCATTAAAGAATCTACTAACAAAAATTAAGGTTACACTACAGAGAATATACATAATCTTGAAGTACCTACCTACAATAAAGTCTACTAAACTATTCAAGCGCAGCTCCAATCCAGTTGAACTACTCTACTTAGTGACCTTCTTCATTGTACATGAATATCCAATGGTGAACCAAATGTAGCTTGGTATAAGAAACCCAAAGTGCACAAGGTTGCAGTAACTTCTCACAATATATGTGGGTTTTTATATGATGACAACTCTAAAAATATGTTTTTATACCTTTGGAAACCCTAGTGAACGGATCCTCAGTGAGCTAGGTTATCATGGGCTGAAACTAAAAATTCATTTTCAATATTCCTGCTACTCGATCGGTTGAGAAGAATCAAGTTGATCAACCGAGTAGAGACGAACAAGAATCAAGACTATTGAATCTTCACTATTTTGAGCAAAATCTTAATCAGTTTATTTATTTTTTTTATTTTTTTTTTGTGTCGCCAACATAGTTTTTCAACCTTATTCTAGATACTAAAACCTAAGACTCAAATACATCAAAAAGTGCATTTTGACTCAGATTTTCCAACAACAACATTTGGCCCTAACATGAGAATTGAGGATGCAAGGAACTGATCTATAAATTATATAACACACGTTCATACACCCAAGAAAACCTTAACATTACATTTGAGAGTTTAAATATTTAGTGTTAGAGTTTGAAAATAATTCTTTTGTATTCAATACATAAAATTGTATAAGGGATTGTCTTTATATAGGCAAACATATGAGTGTAGTATACGAAAGAGGGTTGATTATGTATGTGTGTAGCACAAGACATATATGTGATGGGCAAGTAAACTCTAGTAGGCCTAGCTCAACAGGCTTGTACACTAACAGCCCACCCTAAACTCGAGGGTGGGTGACCAACTTGAGTTTGTCAAACAAAGTATGAAAGTGAGCCATAGGGAGTGGCCTCGTAAAGATGTTTGCAAGTTGATCTTGAGAAGAGAAAGAAAGCGATGGGAGAGAACTCTAAAGAAGATGATGTCAAACAATATGACAATCAATCTCAATATACTTGGTTCATTCAGGAAAAACATCATTACAAGAGACATGAATTGCACTGTGATTGTCATTGTAAATGGGAGTAGCAGATGAAGTGGACACAATAGACTAGAATGGCCACAACAGATTGTTTTTTGCTTCATAGGGATATTAGAAAGGAGCACAATAGACTAGCTCATTTGGTGTCCTACATTAGAGATGTTTGGACAAACAACAGTAAGATAAGCTAGTCCGCTAACCAATTATTGATAATAGGTGGAATTAGGCAATGGTTCTCCACCGGAGGGAATCAAACAAGCATTAAGCTCGATAAGAGTATCAGTAATCTTATTATCAGAAGACCAACTTGAGATAAGATGCCAGAGGTATACTTAATTTAGGTGAGATAGAATCCACCAGAAATCTTACTATCAATTAGGAAATACTTTCTCACTCACTAAATTTTAATGTAAATAGTGTAATCCTAGACCTAGCTTGGGATTAGTTTAATTTGAATGACTTGGAAATTTGAAAGGTAATGGTTGCTCTCATAAATATTGTTCATGAATATGTACGTGTTTTTTAGAGAGAGAGAGAGAGAGAGAGATTTTCGCTAAACTACTCACCAAATCCAAAGTCAAAGCTAGCTCTTAGATAGATTTTGTGTAGAAAGGAAATGCCAATGCTTTTTGTTATGTGCATCGTAACAATTTATGAAACAAGCTTCCAAACGAAAAGGTTTTTTAAAACTCATACTTATGTAAAATATTAAACAATTTACTGTAACGTCAAGCACTGGGTGTTTTAGATCCAGCATATTCCTCACATATTTTAGATCCAGCATATTCAGCACTGGGTGTTTTAAAAGCACATTCGACATATTTTTCACGATCTTCTTTATATCCATTTTCACAAATCTCTAACTCTACTAAAACGCAATTAATAAATTGTATTTCAATAGTGTCAAGTTTAGAGGAATGAGAAATAGGGATTGGAAGTGAGGAGGAATGATAACGGGTAGTGGTAAAGTCATTAGCTTGCACTTTAACAGCAATAAAGATAATCAACTCCATTATTGCCACCATAAGTTTTATCATAAATCTACTAGCATGAGGTTCTGCCATGTAGCGCTTTATTAGAGTGATTTGCATTTAGCTTTTGTCTCTTTCCTCTTCTCCATTTTTCTCCCAAACTTGCTTTAATCAATTACAATTATTCAATATTTCCCTCTAATATTTCCAATAAACTTTCCTTCCTCATTTATTACTTCAACTCTCTATTAATTCTGTTCAAGTGTCCCACGTATCATATGTTATCCATCCACTCACAAGACTTCTCATCTCCTTATCAAAACACAAAATGGTTAACAATTCTCCCTTTATTTACTTTCCCATTAATTAAATCACAATCATCATTTTGGCCCTCCTTTAACTCTATCTTTTTGGGCTCTTCCTCTCCTTATGAAAACCTTCAATGCCTGCCCCTTCGGAATTAAAACTCATTCATTTGTTTTTTTATTTATATATAGATTTCCAATTCTCTCTCCACCCCTGCAGAAGTCGCCAAAGTACAAGCAGAGTTGGAAAGTCCCTTTGAGGTGAGTTTTGCCTTTTCTGTTTTCCCCCTCCATCTTCATTGAATTGTTTGGTACAAATTGCATTTTCTCCCATTATGCAAAAGATTAAATGTTTGATTTTAACATTATAAAAAACTCTAATTGCTCACTGCTGCACAAAGGAAAGTGTTGCGGTAATACAGAGGTTGCAAGTGTAAAGCATTTGTAGGTGGCTTTTTGTGTAATGGGTCTTTCAAAAATATATTATTATTGTTTTACAAGGCTCACAGCATGATATATTATTGTTCAATTCCTGATTCATTTGGAATATTAAAAAATGTGATAAAAATAACATAGATAGATAAAATAAATAAGCAACTAGACCATGTTGATTTATTTTATAAAATGTCAATGTTTATGCATATTTCTTTTGTATGTCTCTTTATATTCAATTATATAAACATTTTAAATGTTCTAAAAAAACTCTTTAAATTGATTAGAATGGAGAAGATTAATATATGAAGCTTAAGAAGTATTGCCAAGATAATAGGGACGATCTTTAGCGTTAGCAAATCAGTCAATACTGCATTGCTCTCGAGGTATGACTCAGAAAAATGGTATATGCATATAACTCTTTTGGTTTTTTTTTTTTTTTTTGGGTAGGAATTTTGATGTGAAGTAAGGAATAAGTTTTTCATTGCCAAACTTCTTACTTAGATGTTTTCCAATGACTCTTTGTAATGTACTCATTTTGATTACTTAAAATTTTTCTTACAGAAGTTGAATTAGATCTGTAGTTAACTTTTTTGTTTAGGCTTGGTGCATCACAAAGAGGTCCCCTCTTCTCAACAATGTCCAACTCTCTATTCACAATCAATGTAACCATTTTCCTTTTATGTAATAAAAGAAGTGTTCGTCTTCAGCTTGCTAAGTTGCTAGGTTCTTTTTCTATGATCACAGGTTTAAATGTTGTGCTTTGGGTGAAAGCCGAATACCTTGAAGAGGTAGGCGGTTCCAAAGCTACTAAATGAATCTTCAGAGAACAAGAGTAGTAAAGTTGCTTTGGAAGAACCATGATTTTATTAAAGTCAATCAATGTCCATGTAACTAAATTTCAATAAGCAATGAGTAAAATGTATAACGTAAGTTTTTCATTTTTTTTACCTCTGACTTCTTCGTGAGATGGGAATTTGGCATATAGTTACAAATTTTCCGGGAAAATTAGCCCACTAAGAGCTGCCATTTCCATATTGCACATGTATGATATTCCAATTATGTGATTTTTTAGAAATTAAGATGATATTCCAATCAGTACCTCAACATAATGAAGCGATTCTTTATTATTCCATTGTATCACAAAAACAAACGTTGGTGTCAAACCAAATTTAGCATATGAGCATATGCATGATCTAGATATTTAGACAATTTACATAACTTTTTTACAAAAGTATAGACTGTATGATAAATTGCAAACTAAATCATGTTCAAATGTACACGTCTAAATGTTGCTTTGAGCATGGCGTCATTTCTCTTTCCTAGAACAATTCAGGTTTAAAAAATGGACATTTATAAACATTTTTGTCTTGAATAAGTTTGCATTTTATAAAAGTAAACTGTTTATAAATGGAGTTTATAAAAGCAAACTGTTTATTATGCAGGTTAACAATTATTAACCGCTTAGCTTACAAAATATATATTACATTATATCAATTATGAGTAATGCTAAATATACAAACTATTTTATAAAAAATTTTTACAAACTACTGATGTGATGAGTGATTATTGATAAATGAAAAAAATGATATTAATGATGGGTCTAGATGAAAACTAATAAGAGATTGGCCATATCAACATTTTGTAAAAATATTGTAAAATAGTTTGTGACTGTAGCATTACTTATCAATTATACTCCATTAGAAAAATAATTATATAATTTTGAGTTTAAGACTAATACTTATAAGTTCCATGTACTTATTTCTTCTTTCACTTATCAATAAACAATATATAAATAAATAAAAACAACTTCAAAATTTCCCGCGCATCGCGCGGGTATACAACTAATTAATAATAATGTGGCTTACCGTTTAAGTAATTTCTTTTTGCTTAGGTGACCAGATTTCATTATAATTTTTTACGTAAAAGAAATGTCTTCTGGCTTGGGTCACAACTCACAAGCCGCTCACCATAATTTTCTTTTTATGTAAATGTGATTCTAGATTCTTCACAAAAGTCAGGCATACTTGTAAGTTGAAATTAAGAATGCAATTGACTTCAAATGAACATTTGAGTAGGGATGTTCCAATAGTGACAATTTTAAAGGTTTGAAAGGCATGAATAACAAGTCATGTTAGAGTTTATGAAAGAAAAATATATTTGCTTACAATTCTTGAAAACTTGATGAGACATTTAATTTGACACCAGTAGAATAAGTCAAACCAACATATTTTTTTTTTTTTTCAAGATTTCGAATAGAGGTAAATGCCTTGATTTAATATTTAAGCAAGGTAAAATGCTCTATGGTACAAGATTTTCCTAAACAATTCTATTTAATTAATTGAAAAGTTGTTTAAAATTGTGACTTTGATCAAATAAGATAGATCATAAGTAAAGACTTAAGTGGATTTTTTTCCAAACTAATATGCCTTGGTTTGAATTATGAGATTCTTAGAGCATCACCATCAGTTGTGGTAAATGTGCCAAATGCCAAATATTTGGCACATTTACCACACCAAACACCAAAAACCCTTTTTATCAGATGTGCCAAATCCCATAAAATTTACCACACGTGAATGGTACCATTGCAAATTTGCAACGGTATGGAATCAAAATGGTATAAGTTTTATTATTTTTTATTCTCTTTTCTCTCTCCTCTCTCTTCACTTTAATCTTTTCTCCTCTCTCACCTCTGTTCTCTCTCACGGTTACCTCTCTTCTCAGCCACCATTCCCTCTGTTCTCTCTTTTCCCTTTAATTTAAGATCAGTTTGACGGTGGCCATTATCATCGGAGGCGCAAGCGGCATGGGCCGAGCGCCGCTCACGACGCACGAGCCATCATCGCTCACGGCGCATGAGCCCTTGTCATCGCCGACGTCCAAGACGAGAAGGGCCATTGTAATCACTCTCCGATCTCACCGATCTCTCTCTCTCTCTCTCTTTTGGTGGTCGGTTGTTTTGATTGTTGTTGGTTGGTTGATTTGGGTTTCGGTTTGTACGATGGGTGGGTTTCGGTTTGTGCCGTGTGTGGTGGCTTGCGTTTCGGTTTGTGGGTCTTTTGTGAGTTTCGATTTGTGTCGTCTATGGGTTTTGGTTTGTGTAGTTGGTTGCGTTTCGGTTTGTGGGGCTTTTGTGGGTTTCGATTTTTATCGTCTGTGGGTTTTAGTTTGTGTAGTGGGTGGACTTCAGCTTTTATGGGATGTGCAGTGGGTAGAGGTTGTGGCTAATTCGGCGGAGCTGTGGCCGTGGCTAGTTCGGCGAGGCTATGACTGGGTTGGATAGGTGGTTGTGCCATTGATGTTGATGCTGTTGTTGATGTTAATGGGGGGAAGGGATAATATATTATTTTAATGTGTAGTAAATATTATTTTAATGTATAGAATTTAATGATAAAACATCTGATAAATGGGATGTTGTAAAATGATATGGTAAAATAATAAAGTAGGCTTTTAGTGTGGCAAAATAGCATAATTTTTGCAACATCTGATAATGATGCTGAGTTAGTAACTTAGTATATAATTAAGTATTATTTTAGCTTAGTAATGCATTTGAATAATATAACAGTTTAATTTTATTCGGATTAACATGTGAAGAGGGCTATTAATATCCACAATTCATAATATATATATATATATATATATATATATATATATATATATATATAATTTGGGAAATTACAACTTACCCACTTGTGGTTTGACTAAAATTTAAGTTGCTTATTTGTGGTTTGAAATTTGACACTTTACCCATATAAGGTTTGACTGAGATTTAAGTTGCGTACTTGTGGTTTAAAATCTCACGATGCAAGTGTTCTGCTGGATTATTTTTTATTTTATTTAATCTTTTATTTTTATATTTTTTGTGTTTTTGGAGAAGACACATAAAAGTGGAACAAAATTACATATTTAGTTATGTTTTTAACAGAGGTAGGTCACGAAATTCTAATTGAGCTAACTTCAAGTGGGTAAAGTGTCAAATTTCAAATCACAAGAAGACAACTTAAATTTCGGCCAAACCACTGATGAGTAAGTTGTAATTTACATTTTTTTTTTTGGTAAATTGTACATTACACCCCTAAAGTTTGGGAGTGATTGGATTTTATATCCTGAAATTTTAAAATTTGGATTTTAACCCCTGAAGTTCGGGATGTTTGGATTTTACATTCTGACGTTTCAAAATTTGAATTTTATCCTCTAAAATTTAGGGTTGTTTGAATTTTACACCCCCAAATTTTGAAAATTTTAAGGTGTAAAATCTAAACACCCTAAAACTTTAGAGAGTAAAATCCAAACACTCCTTAAATATAAGGGGTAAAATCCAAATTCTAAAATGTCAGGATGTAAAATCCAAACATTTTCAAACTTCAGGAGGGTAAAATCTAAATTCTGAAAGTTCAGGGTGTAAAATTCAATCACTCTTAAACTTTAGGGGTGTAATTTGTAATTTAATTTTCTTATTTTTCTTTTTTTAATAAATGCAAGTCACAATATATTAAAAGGAGCATAAATTGGAAAAGGAACTACAAATAAAAATATTGTTAAAAAAGTAATTATATTGGGTTTTATGTGTTGCGCAAGTCTTACTATCACGTGCACGAAAAGACAAAATTTTTTAGGTTACATACAGAGGTGGCCACACAAAGGTTGTACGTAAATACTAAATATAAATGAAGACTATTAAACTAACAAAAAAAAAAAAGTTAAATTATCAATGATACCTACAATAATAACATATCACAATTAATTAAAAAGGACAAACGCCGCATCGACACCAAATCAAATGAGACAATTTTTTTTTTTTTTTTAATTTTTTGAGAAGTAATCAAATGAGATCCTCTAACCAGCAAAAAGATGTAGTACAAATCATAACGTACGTAACATACTTTTTTATGTAATATGGAATAATTACTCATATTTCTTTTTTATATTTTAAAACACACATACAAGAGAGAGAAAATGATGTTCTAATAATACCCCGTGGTTTTAATGGATTGACTGGTTTAATTGGGAATCAGACACTAAGTGTCCGTTTGGTTTAGACATGACTTAGTTTTCATAACTCAGTATTCAAAACTTTTAACTCAAACTCAAAACTCACTATCACTCAAAAACTCCAAAATTTTTGTTTGGTAACAAAACCCAGTCATATATCTCAACTTTTAAGTCCACCTTTTGCCAAAATGGTGGAGCCCACCAATCAGTCCTTTTCAACTGTCTTCTTCCCTTACCCACGTGACTCTACACGAAGAACATGAAATCTACACCCAAGCCCAGTTTCATCACCACTACTAACGACAAACCCGGATTCCACTACCATCTATACCACCAACAGCCACACAAAAAATCCAAAAGAATGCACAGGAAACCCACAACCACAACCAAAAATCCAAACCCACCAATAGCCCTCAACCACAATCACAGCCTTCCATAAAAAAATCCAAACGAATGTACAAACAACCTCCACCACTGCCCAAACCTCACCAACCACAACCAAAATCCAAACCCACCAACACAAATGCACAAGAAACCCAAACCACAAACATAGCAAACCCAAACTCAGAATCCTTAGATCGGAATCCAAATCATGAAATTAGACACAAAGATGAACCGATTTGGCAAAAGGGATGAGAGAGAGAGAGAAAACGCCTGAGAGAGAAACCGATCTGCAAAAGGAGGAAAGAGAGAGAGAGAAAATGAAGGCCTGATCTGGGTTGAGTTTGAACTAATCTCACGATGGCTCGTGGTGGTTGCTTATGATGGTGATGATCTAGTAAAAGGGATGAGAGAGAGAAATAACGCTTGAGAGAGAAACCAATCTGGCAAAGGGAGGAAAGAGAAAGAGAAAAAACGAAGGCCCGATATGGGCTGAGCTTGAACTAATCTCGCAATGGCTCATGGTAATGACTGGTGTGGTGGTGGCGGCTTGTGGAGGAGCAATGAAGGGTCAGTGAGAAGAGAGAGCTCTGGGTAAAAGGAAAAAAAAAAAAAAAAAAAGGAGAAGAGGCAGAGAGTGAGAATGCCAAACTGATTTTTGGAGAAAGACGTTATGTGATGGGACAAGTCATATGGGTGGGTCTCATTCTTTGCTTAATTTTACAAAAATGCCACTGAAACTCAATTCTCAAAAATTGAAAATATCAAAAATTTGTTTTCAGCTTCCATGACTCAAACTCATTTTTTGGAGTATTGAGTTATGGAAATTGAGTTAAGAAACTGATCTAAATAAACAAAGTTAGTGTGGGGTCCACAAAATTTAGAAAATGAATGATGAAAACTGAAAACTGGATGATGAAAACCCATAAACCAAATGGACTCTAAACCTTTCTCTTTTCTTGGTGTGTGTTTGCTTGTTTCTCACCCTAAAAAAAAGGCCTAAGCAAAGGAAATGTCTGAGATAGCCCGTCTAGATGTAGCTTGAGCTCAAAGAGTGTATCAAGCTGGCACGAGACCATGACCAAGCACCAAGACCAAAGTCAGAAATAACGTTAACCTAAGTACCCGATTTGGAAATGTTGTTACTACTATTATGGAGATCTACAAATATGCGTCGAGAATAGTGTCCAATGGGACAGTTATTTATGTTCCTCATTTAAGGCCTATTATAACCACAACAGATAGTCACTAAAAATAAGGAAAATACCTTAAGAACAAGCCTATATATTGGGAAATTCTAGCTAAGAGCAGGTGTGACACGATAAACCCAATCAAGCCCTAGAGAGCATGAGGCAAAAACTATCAAAGTTATTATTATTATTATATATGAAGGAATCAAATGTAGTCTGACCAACATTTTGTAATTTTCATCATAGTTTTGAGATCCCTAATGTAAAATTACCACATATCTTTTCAATAGTAACAATAATCATAAATCTCATAACACAAAAGAATTCTAGATTCAATCCTCTATATATGTCTATAGAGCCCAAGTTCCACATGCACTTTTATTACATCCTTATTTAGAATTAAACACTCAGAAAACCAAAACAACATCAATTACATAACTAAAATTTAATATAAATAATATTTACAATTCAACCTAAGTTGTCAAGAACTTTGTAATTAAATTGGCACCTCCTTATACACAAAATACTTGAGGGTTTAAGGAAAAAAAAAGAATTCAAGCTACGAGGTAATTTTTTAAAGAAAATAAAAGTGTGAGATACACAGTAAGTAGAATTTTCTTACTTGGGCATGGGAATGAGCAACTTTAAGAAAATATTACTTTCTTTGACATGGATACAGAAACTTTTCATAGAACAATATAGTTCTCTATGAGCAACAACATCATATTATTTAATAATTCACATCAAAATATCCCTTGGTCCTTCCACTCATGGTAAACGTTTATACCCTGTTTACTGAGTTGTACTCTTAGGACTGAGGACCCCTTCTTTAGGGCGACTCTCTTTAGAACCTATGACTTTTAAGGCTCCCCCTTTGGAACTATCTCCGAGAATGCTCCCTCTATGGAGTCACAATTAGTGCACCACCCCTTATTTGAGACTGTCCCCTCTCTAGGACTAAAATACAGTATCATGCCACTACTCATGACTTATCTTGAGGTTTTAAAATTATGTTTTAAAGTGCTAATAACAAGTATGTTTCAAAGCTAATCATTTCGATATATATATATATACACACACACTATCAATATCATGGTACTTTTCAATTATTACAAGTTTAAACGAACAAATTTTCAAATCACTTATAAAACATCATGAATAATTAAATAGTTATTTCTCAAAAAGAGAAACATCTCAACCTGAACAATTTCGCAAGTATTCATAATCACTAATTACAATTTTTTCTAACACTCTTGAGTAAATTGAGCAATAAATTTCTCAAAGCAAATCATAGATTTTAGAAACATCTATACAATTGAGATGCTTCATTGAACACATTAGAATTTACCTTGTCCCATTAAATTTCTTTGTAAAATGTATAATTGCTCAAACTTTTCCCAATGTCATAACAAGATACTAAGCAAAATACTTGAATACCAGCAGTGCTCTTATTTTCTTACAAAACAATAAGTTTGAGAAAACTAGTATGTCTTTAGAAAAATCCCAAATTTGCAAATTCTACTTACCTCATAAAGTCAACTAAATTTACCTTGAGTGTCAATGAGTGAGCACCACATTATAAGCAAGTCAAACAAGTTACTAGGTTTCATCACCAAGTATCTCGAAACCTAGAAGCACAAGCGTCAAGCCCACTAAGAACAATATCTCCATAAGTTAAAAAGATTCTCTAAATCAAATTGATTGTCCTAAAGCCTACTCCTACTAGTTTAGGGTCAAGGACTCACACTCCCATCTGGGAGTCCAAACAACCACAATCGTGATTCTCATTTTAGTCATTTTATTTGGTTAGATTGTAACTAGGATGATAGAGATGTAATTTTATTTCTTTGGATTGTAACTAGGATTCAATGTCATATACATTCTCATTTTGGACCAATATAATTTATTTTCAATTTAATAAAATTGAAGGTTTTTTAACTCCATTGCAAGTCCTTTGATTTAATAAGACTAAGTCTATAGTAGAATATCTACCATTAGATTCACTATCAGGGGATCCAAATAATCTTGGTCATCTTAGGTAACAATTCTTACACCGCCTCCTTAACCATTTTGGATTTTTATGAGATAAGGTTTCACAGGAGTGAATAACACTCACTGACTGATTTTTCACCATTTCACTTGAAATTGAGAGGGTCTAGTAGAAATTTCTAGAGCTTTCTTTTCCTTCCAATGTGCTGCTCTTTCTTGAACTTCCTTTGATTTCTACAAGTGAATAAATTTGAATCCCTATGTTACTATTGAATCATTGAATTAGATTGAACTTAAAATATGTCTTAAGAAGGGATAGGTCCCATGTTCCCAGTGTTGGAAGCAGAGGGGTTAACTTTATGCACTCCAGTTTGAGAAGTGCTAGAATTGATGGGTTTGGGTGTATTCTCACCTGGCTTATCTTCACTTAAGAATGCATGAACTGGATTCACTATGCTTGTAGACCTGTGGTTTATACTTGTAGCAACCATGACATTATCTTGAGTTGGGGTTTCTTTTAGAGAAGCCCACATGGTTTGGGTTTCATTGTCAACCCCCAAGTCCAAATCTCCAGGAATAGTGAAGGGTTTGGATTCGTTCTACTAACTAGCGTTTGGGATTGTTAAAAAGTGTGGTTGGCTTTTCAATTCAAATTGGGTTTCAGGACAAATTGGGATTTGGTTAGGTTCCTGGATATGGACGGCCCCCTAAAGTTTTAACAAACGTAATCATTGCATTATTGGTGGGTGGAGTCTTTGATAGCAAGAAAGGTATCGCATTCTTAAACTATATACATCTTGAAAGAAATTGTGCATATATCCAGTATATTAGATAATTATTAGAATCCACATTGCAGTGGTTTTCCAGCTTCCACTTCAATTTGGATTTTCATACACTTGTTCGTACCCGAAATATTGTGGTTGAGAAATCAATCTCTAAAACCACTGTTTTGCATTCATTTTTAAAATGGCAGCCCTTGACAACCCTGGATATTCCACGGACCGAACTGAGCTCAAAACTCCAATGTTTAGCAAGAGAATAAAGACTTGCATTGAGTCCAGGGCACAACACAAACATGAAACATATCCAGAATGACCACATGTCACTCCTTTGTTCCCATCAGCTTCCCCCAAAGAACAAAGAGGGAGTTAAAAGGATGCTTCAGACAAATTAATTTTTTTTCACAACTTATTGGTGATAAGTTACGACTAGTACAACATTACTTTTATTGCACATTAATCACAATTATTAAAGTAACCTATTGCGATTGTGATTGATACACAATAAGAGAGGTGTTAGGCACAAAAAAAATGTTACAAGGGGAAGAGGAAGATGGATTGGGGGTCAAAGTGGTCTGTTGGTTCTCAAAGTAACTGTCATTTATTAAAAATATAAGACCCAAAAAAAACCTGTACATACTGAGGAAATGGAGTATTGTATTTCTGTCTTTCCCTTTACGCCAAGGTCAAAGAAAAGGAGAAATATGCCATTCTACTTAATATAGCTGTACAGACTGATCATGATCTCAGCTACACGGGGATCTACAAAAATTGACAGATTTAGCTCTTTAAGTTTGTTTCTTTGGAATAGTGAGTACCTATTCAAATTCACAAGCAATGCAACCAAATAGCATAAGTGAGATACATGCTGCAATGGTAGGTCACAAACTAGAGAGCTTTTTAGTCCTTTTAACAGCAGTCTTGGCAAGAGCATCACAAATCTCTCTTTTTCTTTTGGAGTTGCTCTTCTTGTTATCGTCATTGTTATCATTGTTGTTGCCACTGCCGCTTCTGCCTCCAGGATTCCTTGCTTGACCTTTTAGGGAATCTTTCACAAAAGCCTTCAACCTCCATAATGTATATTCACTCTGCATTGGGGGAAGAATTACCTATTTGAGCAACTGGAACAAAAAAAGATAACCCCAACCACAAAGAGTAGACAAATAAATAAATGATGACCTGAGCATCAATATCAAGGTCCACTTCTTGGGCAGTTGCTTGGAAGCTTGGGTTATTCTCAGCAACTATCTCTAATGCCTTGCTGAGATCTTCAGGACTCAATTGGGTAAGAGCTGTCCCAAGACTTCTTTTATCTTCCGAGGACATTTTCCTAAAATTATGAACATACAATCAGTGATTATTGCTAAAGGATGGCAAAAAAATGAAATAAAATTGCCGACTCAATGCGATCACCCATGCAAAGGTACGCAAATGCATACGCTGAACTGTCTAATAATACCCAAGATTTAAAAATATATATTTATATTTATGTTGAAAACCCCTCTTCACACATCTTCAAGTCGGTAAAGGACAGTTGAAAATAAACTCAAAATTTTGCCAGAGGTGCATGGTTCTGCATCAGGAATTAAATTTAGAGGATATTTAAAATTGATATCAACCGATATTTAAGAAAAAAACCATCCTGATTGCACTGCTTCCATGCACCACCAACTCCCATCTGCTACAACGCCAACTCAAGTGCTTGCCGTATTGCATTCTTGACCTCAATTGCAAGGTTTCTTACGGTGTTTTAAGAATTTTACAAATGAAAAGAAAACCAAATTAGTGATGACTAGACACTAAAATATACGTGCCACACATGATTATATGAACCAACATTTGTTTAATGTACTAAAGCAGAGAGGTGGATTCTTAAACACACCTGCACTTCTGAACCACCATTTCTCTGAGTTTCTTCAAATGCATATCAAACTCATATAGCTGAAAATGACTTCAATTAATCAGTTCAAATCATGTACCATATAATATCAAACCATTAGAGTGCAAGTATATGTCAAATAAAACATACAAAAACTTTTAAAGTTTAAGAAGCTTGCTCTCAATTATATGTTGTACTTCATAAAGAGGCTCTGAAATTTCAACAAACCTCACTGCTTAAATCCCTAGCCATTTTGGCATAGGCAGCATCCTGAGCACGCTGCATATTTAATTTTGCCTCTACATCCTCCTCTGTTTGTCTTCTTTCCTAAAATTATTTAGGTATGGAATATCTATTAAAAGAGAGACACTATAGAAGTCATAGAAAAGTGCGGGTTATAAGATTTACCATGTCCTATATAAAGGTACCATATTGGGATAGCAACTTACCTCTTCAGCAACTTTAGGCAAAAGTTGAAGCCATTTTTCCTCAAATTTTTCCAACAAAGTTTTGGCCATCACATGGACATCATCCTTTTCTTCATTGTATATCATTGCATTCTTAAACACCAACCTCACATCAGCATAAATCTCCCGCACATTCTTATAGCCAGTACCATCCTTAGCATCCATTTTCTTTTCTATTGTACTGAAATCCATGGGTTTTTCAATAACCTAGAATGAAAAACCTAAAACATATTATTTGAAGGCAAAAGCTGAAAGAGAATACAATACTAAGAATGGCTGAAGAATTGATGAAAGCCCATCATACAAGTAGAAAAGCCAGGACCAAGCCAAATTCAACAAGAAAAGAAGATGTAAAATTAAGAAGAACAACAATGACAAGCTTCTTTTATTATATTACTGCCATCATCATCATACGATGCAAAATAAAAAGAACGACAACAAGTTTCTTCTTTTCTTATTTTATTTATTTATTATTATTTTATTATTATCAAAAAATTTATACAAATTTAACCCATTTTTTTCATAAATTAATTTATGATAGTTAACAAGCAAGTAATTAAGAAACAAACACCTGAAATCTTTTAAGCTACAAAATCATACATACATGGAAAGAAGAAAATATAACAGATATTTATACAAATCAATAACCATATAGAAATAACATCAGATAGTTCTGACAGAAAGTGAAGCTTTACCTCATAATAGTCATGCAAACCAAGGCCTTCAACATCTACAGGTTCCAAAAAGGGCCAAGCCCATTTGTGCTGAGTAATCTGAAAAAGAAACAAGTAAAGCTAAATTATTACTAATTGAAGGCCTTGGTGCTGACTGTGCGGTAGGGAGGAGAAATTGTGCCATTTAGCTAGGGCTCATTGGCTATCCTATCCTAGAAATTTACACTAAGTATCTTAATGATTGACCTGAGTTTTTATATCAAAGATAAATGCAAAGATTTGGAGCTTGCCTGACGTAATATTGTAGCAAATTGGCGCATAAGCTCTTGCATTCTCTTTGAAGCAGCTACTTCCCTATGTGATGCATCTTGGCGCTGCTTCTTAACACCAGGAAAATGTTTCTCTCTTTCTTTGTCTTTCACAATTGAGCTATTACCACTGGCCAAGTAGAACTTTTCAACCTCGCTCACTTGTTTCTCAAGCTGAAAGTACAACAAAGAAGCTATCAATTTATTTGCAAGTTCAAAATTTCTGAAAAGAAAATAATAAAAACCAACATGCCAATATGTGCACAGCTGCATACAATGGAAACCTATACAAAGGTAGTTGGATAAATCATAGCCGCAAAAATCATGAATATCCTTCATATCAATCAAATATTAGGACATATATTCAAATCTCCCCTTACCCCTCCGGAGCCAAAATTTTAATTAGAAGAAACAAGCCAATTTTGAAAAATAAAAACCAATAACTCTAGCAAAACAGAATTTATATTTTAATCAGGGAAGTATCACAGTGGAATAAGGCAGCAATGATGAAGCCTTCTCTACTGTAGCTATGACTGACTGGATGAAGCAAATACGCAACAACCACCACCACCACCTTCTTTTGTTTACACCATTTTTACCACCACAATCGGCTTTCCAGACTCACTGGCCTCCCCTAAGCCAGCCTCACACTTTCAACCCTTTCCAGAAGTTGCCTATCTATTACAGTTTACCCAATCCCCTGAACCATCAACAACCCAACTCTGCAGTCAGAAACCGAATAACCCTTAACCAACCGAAATCCCAACCTTGTGCTGCGCCCAATAGCAATGAACTGAAACAACCAGTGCCACATCAACATGGGGTCACAGGAGACAAAAGGCGATCCTTCAGTGTGGGTGCGAAAACAATTACCATGGTTTTTATGGGGGATGCTGACTGCAAGATCGATTTGCATGGGCCAAAAAAGGTTTACTTTGGTTCCATCATTGCTGCCTTAGGTGCTGACGTTCAATATACAACTAGTCATACCTTCTCTTATAACCTGTCACCCTTTTGGAACTTCATAAACTATTGCTAATCAAACCACAGACCCGGGCACGAGCCTATTCCACCTCATTTTCAATTAAGCAAAGAGTAGCTGCCCAATTAATCTCTTGAACATTTAATGAAAGAAAACCAAAAGAAAAAGAAAAGCTGATAAGTATATAATAACAAAAAGACGATGACAAATTTGAAACCTTTTAAACATAGTTCATAATAAAAAGTTCCTATTTTTGTTGAAAAAAAAAACTCACCTTATCTCCCATTAAAAATAAATAAAAAAACTCACCTTATCAACCTTTGTGAATATTTCATCAACTCGATTGCTGAAATACTCAACTTCTGCTGCATTCTCTGGGTTTGCTGCATTCATCGGATCCATCTGATAAGGAAAAAACAGGAATTTATCAAACAATGAAAACCCATATGACCAGTGGTCAAAAAATACAGGGAAAAAGCAATCAAAATAAATTACCCAGATAGCAAAAACACAAGAGACCTCTAAAAAACAGGGAAATATTGCTAATAAACAAAAATTACAGCCAAACAAACAAAACCCATGTGACCAAAAGCATAAAGATTCTGCCTTTTTGAATTTGAGGCTAAAACATAAAGTTGCAAAATTGGACCCTCTAACAACTTATTCCTAATGAAAGTTTCTTTTTCTTTTTTTTAATCCTTTCATTCAAGATGTATTATATTTGATTCTCAGAGAGAAAATTAAAGCAGACAAAAGCCAAAGAATTGAAGAGAAAGAAGATACAAAGCTGAACAAAGAGAAAAACACAAACCCTTTGGGACAATGATATCAGACAAAGAAAATTGAACAAGATAATAACGCAAATGCATGTAACATTCTAGAGAAGAGAGAGAGAGAGAGAGAGAGAGAGAGTTTGCTCAAGCTTTACCTGAAGAGATAGAGAGGCATATAGGATTTTGGTGGCAACAGAGTAGGGGTCGATGCTTGATACCGCTGAGAATCTTCCGGCATTGGAAGTTTGGACTATTGGGTTTATATATTTTTGTATACTTTATTATACAATTCTTAAAATACAAACATACCCTTACATTAAGTCCAACATTTATACTTCTGATTTAAAATTAGAAACTAGCTCATAAAGTACGATGTTTTCTTGATTCTCAAAAAAAAAAAAAAAAAAAAAAAAAAAAAAAAAGGAGAAGAAGAAGAATAAAGAGGTACGATGTTTTCTTTCTATAAAAAAATTATATAAAAAAAAAAAGCACCATTTTTTTTGTTTCAATTCCTTAAATATATAATTTAATAATTAAGGTAATTATTAATAGGTCATTTATTATGTTTTTTTTTTAGAAAAAAAAATTTTATGAGGACTGTAGGGACTGGGTTTTTGGTTGCCCAAGCCCAATAGACACGGGTCAAAACCCCAACGAACCCCGCAATGAATTTATAGAGAGTAGGTCGAAGGTCTAGACGCCGGCCAGCGCTCGAGTGGCGTGAACTCCGGTCTCTTTTACTTAAGTAAATAGACTTAACACAGTTTACAAAGGGGATGGGCTCCTCGGCCCATGGCCGAGGAGGCTCTTGCCCTGTTTTCTCCCTTTTTCTTTACTTCTTTTTTTTTCTTTCTTTTTTTGGTGCCTCTCCCCCCACGCAGGAGGGATTCCCTTACATTATATACCCCTTACCCAATCAATCCTAGCCCTACACTTGTTGAGTGATCATGACCTTTGCTCAGGTGCTTGTCTCATCAGCCGACTTCCCAGTCTCTTTGGGAGTTGCAGCGATCGAGGCAACGCTGGCGCAGGGTCTTTTCCTCATTAACGCGGCCAGGGCGATTGTCAGGCACATTTAATATGGAGGTGACTGCTCGTTACGAGCATGTTCTTCAAACTCTCGGACGTCCGATGATGAGGTCATCCTCGGACTTGGATGTCACCTCGGCTCGGGCCTTCGGCCCAGGAATGAAGTGGACTGGGCCGTGGGATTATTTGGCCCCACAATAGCCCCTCAAAATTTTGCTGTCCGCGTCCTCGGGCGGAGAGGAGGATTTTGATGTCCTCGGGCATGCGTCATGTACCGTTGAGTTTGGCCCTCTGGGGGTACTGGAGTCTTTTTGCCTGCTTCAGAAGCGTTACTGATGCCTTGAAGGGCGCGGGACGTGCCCTTCATTAAATCCAGACGGCTTTGTACTCCCCACGTGCAACGGGAGGATGTTAATCCAACGGTGGGGATTCGCCTAACGGTTGGGAGTGGGAAAACCCGCTCTGTTCCTTGATTTTAGGGTATAAATACCCATTTGAAAGCCCGGTTCCTCTGCTTCTTTGCACTCAAGAGTCTACATCTCCAGCATAAAAGGCCTGTCCGAGGAGCTTCTACATCTTTCTGTAAGTCACTCTATTTCCCTTTGAACTTTCTCCTTTTCCATCTTTGCCTCTTTTTCGTTTTTTCCCTCTTAGCTCGTTTAGGCTTCATTTGGGATGGGTATTTTTAAGAAGTATGTCTTCACTGAGGAGGCGATGGAGAAATTCATCGCCGACTACAAGATACCGGCCAATGTGGGCTTGAGGTATTGTGCGGAGGGTGAGTGACGCTTTCAGAGGCAGGAGGGTGAGGTGGTGATTCCCATTGTTGCCTTCGTTGAAGGTGGCATGAGGATACCCATGGGTCCGGTGATAAGGGACTATCTGATGCACTTCCGGCTAGCCCCCACTCAGTGTGCCATCAACGTCTTTAGGGTTCTGGGCTGTGTGGATGCCCTAAATGAAAAGATGGGTCTGAGATTGACCCACCATGACGTCAATTGGTGCTATAATCTCCAGTGCCTGAAGGGCGAAACTTACTATCTGAAGACCAGGGATGACAGAGTCCGGCTCATTCAGTGCCTCCCTGAGTCCAGCAAGGGGTTGAACAAAGACTTCCTCATCGTGTCTGGAGAGTGGCATGATGGCCTTCACTGCCCGACGACGGAGGGGACCCCAGGTGGGCAGTGGGAAAATAGAGAGAGAGAGTTCCAGGACCCTGATCAGTTCCATCCTTTTTCTCGTCTCTTTCTCTCGCACTGTTTGGTTTCTAATGTGGATGTGTTTCTTCTTGCAGATCCGCACGCCTTCACGCGCCACTTCAGCCTAATCAACCGGGAAGACTTGCAAAAGGCGCTGAGGGCAGAGGTTTTTGTGAACGACACCGATAATCAGGTTAGGGCCGCTCACGAAATTTTGAAATACGACCCGGCTCACAAGTCATTTGCGGCGCCGAAGCACGTGATCAGAGTAAAGGATCCTCGGCTTCGGAAGATAACTGTGACCGAGGACGGGTTTCGATTCCCTGAGGTGCCCTCCACATCAGAAGGCGCAATACCTGCAGGTCCCTCCTCCTCCCATAGAATCTCGGAACCCGCCGAAGTAGGCCCTGAGAGGGAAGTGGAGGTTGCTGATTTTGGCCCTGCCGAGGAAGAATTTGACGTGTTTGATCAAGCTCACCAGTCCGAGGACCCTCCAGGAGATTTGGGCGACCCTCGTCTGACCGAAGCGGATTTCTCAGCGTCCAAGTCCTCTTCTCGGCAGAAAATGGGCTACAAGAAGAAGCCGCAAGTTAGCTTGGCGAAACTGATCGAAGGCCATCCGGGGAAATCTAAGTCGGAGCTCCCTCCCCCTCCTCCTCCTCCGAGAACTCGTTCTGCCCATGGCAAGTCGGCTTCTACCCAATCGGGGCTTCCTCCCTCTCCGCCCAAGGCGAGTCTGCCTTCCAGGCGTGAGCCCTCTGATCCCAAGCAGAAGAAGGATAAGGGCAAGAGGCCAGCTGAGGAGAGGTCCGAGTCCCCACGGGAGGAGGGTGATGATCGGCGGCCATCCAAACAGTTGAAAATAGGCTCCCGAGGCCAGGACAAACAGGTCAAAGACCAGCCTGAGCCTCAGGCCTGGCTTCCTACCCCCATGCTCCGCGGGGCGCCGCTGAGGGAAGACTCCTCCCTCAGAGATTTCAACGAGGGCGAGGGCACATACGTGGCCGACGCGGTGGAAAGGTGCCTGTTACTCCCAGCCAACATGGCGGAGCTGGCGACTATGAGGAGCAGGGAGGTATTCCTCTGCCTCAAGCGGTACTTGGGGATGGTAAGCCCCTCAATATTTGTGACTTTTCCTAGCTATAGCTCTTCTTTTCCGCCTTTTGGTCTCAGCTGATGGCGTATTTGTTTTATTGAACAGGCCGTTCAGGCTACTTATAGGTTGGAGGACGTGGCCCATGACCAGGGGAAAGCCATGGGGGTGGAGCGCGAGAAACGCCTAGAGGCCACCCAGGTTCTTAAGCACTCTGAGGCTGATCTATCCAAGGCCCGGGAGGAGCTGAGTGCGATGACCAGTGCCCGGGACGCTGCCATGTCCGGTCTCGCCGGTTTTCAGAAGCAGGCCGAGGATTACTCGAAGCGCCTGGCTGAGGCGGAGGAGCAGCTGAAGACTGCAAAGGGGTTGCTTGCAGATTTGCCCAAGAAGGTGGCTGCCGCCGAGTCGGACAAGAAGGCAGCCGAGTGGGCGAGGGACGAGGCCGTGAGGGCCAAATTTGAGGCTGACCAGGGCAGGGAGGAAGCCCTGACCGCTATGAAGGAAGCCGAGGAGGAGGCTTACGCCGCGGGAATGGAAGAGACAGCAGCAACCTTTAGATCTGAAGTCCCCGGGTTGTGCAGGCGCTACTCTGCCGAGGTTTGGAGGGAGGCTCTTAGGCAGGCTGGGATCGAGGCCTCATCCGATTTGTGGAAGGAGGAGAATGTGTACTATCCTCCTGCCATCCACGAGGCTGCTCCAAGTGGCGCTGAGGCCGAGGAGGCTGCGGAGGAAACCGTCACTGCTACGGGTGAGGACACATCAGCTGCTGAGCCCGTGGCTGAGCCCGCCCAAGGAAGTGACCCTTCCAAGGTGGCAGAATCGGGTGAGGGCCCTGTTGGGGAGGCGCCCCAGGAGGCTATGAAGTTTAGCGTTGGAGCTGGGGCTCCTGCTGCTGAGGAGGCAGTTATTCCTGCTTCGCCTTCGCAGGCCGTCCCCTCTAGCCAAAGCTTAGAAAGCCTTGATGCTGCTATGGTCCAGCCCCCGGTTGAGGAAGGAGTATAAATGAGTGGGGCAGGCCCTCCGACCCTGTTATCCTCCTGGTCCTTTGTATTTTCTTCTTTTTTCTTTTGGCTTTGTGACTGTAATGTGGTACTCATCATGTAACATTTGTGAACTTAATGGAATGTGAGTTTTATTCCTTTTCCTGTTTGTTGTGGTTGTTTGCTTACTCGCACGTTATTCGTTCTTTCTTTACTTGTGTAATTTTATCTTTAATTGCACCTCGGCTAGTCGCGGCATCAATTGTTGCAGCGAGGGCATGTATGCTTGAGTGGGCCCATCTTTCCCTAAGGGCCGGGTAGAAAATTCTTTAGGTTGACACTTAAGTTCTCCTTGGTGCGGTTGGCTTCCCCATAAGCTTGAGTCCGAGGACCGTACAGCGCTTTGGGTTCTGTCTAACACTTAGAATCCTCTGAAGCAGTTAGTTTCCCCATAGGTCTGAGTCCTGGGATCATGCAGCGCTTTTGGTTCTGTCCAACACCTGGTCCTAAGAGTTAGACAGAACCAAGGCACTGCATGGTCCCAGGACTCAGGCCTATGGGGAAACTAACTCCTTCAGAGGATTCCAGGTGTTGGACAGAACCAAAAGCGCTGCATGATCCCAGGATTCAGACCTATGGGGAAACTAACTGCTTCAGAGGATTCTAAGTGTTAGACGGAACCCAAAATGCTGTACGGTCCTCGGACTCAAGCTTATGGGGAAGCCAACCGCACCAAGGAGAACTTAAGTGTCAACCTAAAGAATTTTCTACCCGGCCCTTAGGGAAAGATGGGCCCACTCAAGCATACATGCCCTCGCTGCAACAATTGATGCCGCGACTGGCCGAGGTGCAATTAAAGATAAAATTACACAAGTAAAGAAAGAACGAATAACGTGCGAGTAAGCAAACAACCACAACAAACAGGAAAAGGAATAAAACTCACATTCCATTAAGTTCACAAATGTTACATGATGAGTACCACATTACAGTCACAAAGCCAAAAGAAAAAAGAAGAAAATACAAAGGACCAGGAGGACAACAGGGTCGGAGGGCCTGCCCCACTCATTTATACTCCTCCCTCAACCGGGGGCTGGACCATAGCAGCATCAAGGCTTTCTGAGCTTTGGCCAGAGGGGACGGCCTGCGAAGGCGAAGCAGGAATAACTGCCTCCTCAGCAGCAGGAGCCCCAGCTCCAACGCTAGACTTCACAGCCTCCTGGGGCGCCTCCCCAACGGGGCCCTCACCCGATTCTGCCACCTTGGAAGGGTCACTTCCTTGGGCGAGCTCAACCACGGGCTCAGCAGCTGATGTGTCCTCACCCGTAGCAGTGACGGTTTCCTCCGCAGCCTCCTCGGCCTCAGCGCCACTTGGAGCAGCCTCGCGGATGGCAGGAGGATAGTACACATTCTCCTCCTTCCACAAATCGGATGAGGCCTCGATCCCAGCCTGCCTGAGAGCCTCCCTCCAAACCTCGGCAGAATAGCGCCTGCACAACCCGGGGACTTCAGATCTAAAGGTTGCTGCTGTCTCTTCCATTCCCGCGGCGTAAGCCTCCTCCTCGGCTTCCTTCATAGTGGCCAGGGCTTCCTCTCTGCCCTGGACAGCCTCAAACTTGGCCCTCACGGCCTCGTCCCTCGCCCACTCGGCTGCCTTCTTATCCGACTCGGCAGCAGCCACCTTCTTGGGCAAATCTGCAAGCAACCCCTTTGCAGCCTTCAGCTGCTCCTCCGCCTCAGCCAGGCGCTTCGAGTAATCCTCGGCCTGCTTCTGAAAACCGGCGAGACTGGACAGAGCAGCGTCCCGGGCACTGGTCATCGCACTCAGCTCCTCCCGGGCCTTGGATAGATCAGCCTCAGAGTGCTTAAGAACCTGGGTGGCCTCCAGGCGTTTCTCGCGCTCCACCCCCATGGCTTTCCCCTGGTCATGGGCCACGTCCTCCAACCTATAAGTAGCCTGAACGGCCTGTTCAATAAAACAAATACGCCATCAGCTGAGACCAAAAGGCGGAAAAGAAGAGCTACAGCTAGGAAAAGTCACAAATATTGAGGGGCTTACCATCCCCAAGTACCGCTTGAGGCAGAGGAATACCTCCCTGCTCCTCATAGTCGCCAGCTCCGCCATGTCGGCTGGGAGTAACAGGCACCTTTCCACCGCGTCGGCCACGTATGTGCCCTCGCCCTCGTTGAAATCTCTGAGGGAGGAGTCTTCCCTCAGCGGCGCCCCGCGGAGCATGGGGGTAGGAAGCCAGGCCTGAGGCTCGGGCTGGTCTTCGACCTGTTTGTCCTGGCCTCGGGAGCCTATTTTCAACTGTTTGGACGGCCGCCGATCATCACCCTCCTCCCGTGGGGACTCGGACCTCTCCTCAGCTGGCCTCTTGCCCTTATCCTTCTTCTGCTTGGGATCAGAGGGCTCACGCCTGGAAGGCAGACTCGCCTTGGGCGGAGAGGGAGGAAGCCCCGATTGGGTAGAAGCCGACTTGCCCTGGGCAGAACGAGTTCTCGGAGGAGGAGGAGGGGGAGGGAGCTCCGACTTTGATTTCCCCGGCTGGCCTTCGATCAGTTCCGCCAAGCTAACTTGCGGCTTCTTCTTGTAGCCCATTTTCTGCCGAGAAGAGGACTTGGACGCTGAGAAATCCGCTTCGGTCAGACGAGGGTCGCCCAAATCTCCTGGAGGGTCCTCGAACTGGTGAGCTTGATCAAACACGTCAAATTCTTCCTCGGCAGGGCCAAAATCAGCAACCTCCACTTCCCTCTCAGGGCCTACTTCGGCGGGTTCCGAGATTCTAAGGGAGGAGGAGGGACCTGCAGGTATTGCGCCTTCTGATGTGGAGGGCACCTCAGGGAACCAAAACCCGTCCTCGGTCACAGTTATCTTCCGAAGCCGAGGATCCTTTGCTCTGATCACGTGCTTCGGCGCCGCAAATGACTTGTGAGCCGGGTCGTATTTCAAAATTTTGTGAGCGGCCCTGACCTGATTATCGGTGTCGTTCACAAAAACCTCTGCCCTCAGCGCCTTTTGCAAGTCTTCCCGGTTGATTAGGCTGAAGTGGCGCGTGAAGGCGTGCGGATCTGCAAGAAAAAACACATCCACATTAGAAACCAAACAGTGCGAGAGAAAGAGACGAGAGAAAGGATGGAACTGATCAGGGTCCTAGAACTCTCTCTCTCTATTTTCCCACTGCCCACCTGGGGTCCCCTCCGTCGTCGGGCAGTGAAGGCCATCATGCCACTCTCCAGACACGATGAGGAAGTCTTTGTTCAACCCCTTGCTGGACTCAGGGAGACACTAAATGAGCAGGACTCTGTCATCCCTGGTCTTCAGATAGTAAGTTTCGCGCTTCAGGCACTGGAGATTATAGCACCAGTTGACGTCATGGTGGGTCAATCTCAGGCCCATCTTTTCATTTAGGGCATCCACACAGCCCAGAACCCTAAAGACGTTGATGGCACACTGAGTGGGGGCTAGCCGGAAGTGCATCAGATAGTCCCTCATCACCGGACCCATGGGTATCCTCATGCCACCTTCAACGAAGGCAACAATGGGAATCACCACCTCACCCTCCTGCCTCCGAAAGCGTCACTCACCCTCCGCACAATACCTCAAGCCCACATTGGCCGGTATCTTGTAGTCGGCGATGAATTTCTCCATCGCCTCCTCAGTGAAGACATACTTCTTAAAAATACCCATCCCAAATGAAGCCTAAACGAGCTAAGAGAAAGAAAACGAAAAAGAGGCAAAGATGGAAAAGGAGAAAGTTCAAAGGGAAATAGAGTGACTTACAGAAAGATGTAGAAGCTTCTCGGACAGGCCTTTTATGCTGGAGATGTAGACTCTTGAGTGCAAAGAAGCAGAGGAACCGGGCTTTCAAATGGGTATTTATACCCTAAAATCAAGGAACAGAGCGGGTTTTCCCACTCCCAACCGTTAGGCGAATCCCCACCGTTGGATTAACATCCTCCCGTTGCACGTGGGGAGCACAAAGCCGTCTGGATTTAATGAAGGGCACGTCGCGCCCTTCAAGGCATCAGTAACGCTTCTGAAGCAGGCGAAAAGACTCCAGTACCCCCAGAGGGCCAAACTCAACGGTACATGACGCATGCCCGAGGACATCAAAATCCTCCTCTCCGCCCGAGGACGCGGACAGCAAAATTTTGAGGGGCTATTGTGGGGCCAAATAATCCCACGGCCCAGTCCACTTCATTCCTGGGCTGAAGGCCCGAGCCGAGGAGACATCCAAGTCCGAGGATGACCTCATCATCGAACGTCCGAGAGTTTGAAGAACATGCTCGTAACGAGCAGTCACCTCCACATTAAATGTGCCTGACAATCGCCCTGGCCGCGTTAATGAGGAAAAGACCCTGCGCCAGCGTTGCCTCGATCGCCGCAACTCCCAAAGAGACTGGGAAGTCGGCTGATGGGACAAGCACCTAAGCAAAGGTCATGATCACTCAACAAGTGTAGGGTTAGGATTGATTGGGCAAGGGGTATATAATGTAAGGGAATCCCTCCTACGTGGGGAGGGAGGCACCAAAAAAAGAAAGAAAAAAAGAAATAAAGAAAAAGGGAGAAAACAGGGCAAGAGCCTCCTCGGCCATGGGCCGAGGAGCCCATCCCCTTTGTAAACTGTGTTAAGTCTATTTACTTAAGTAAAAGAGACCGGAGTTCACGCCACTCGAGCGCCGGTCGGCGCCTAGACCTTCGACCCACTCTCTATAAATTCATTGCGGGGTTCGTTGGGCTTTTGACCCGTGTCCATTGGGCTTGGGCAACCAAAAATCCAGTCCCTACAATTGTGTATGTAGTATTATTCTTTTGAAAATATTATGAAAATGTTGTGTTTCTAAAAAAAAAAAAAAGTCCTTATTGAGAATCCTTACAGAATTTTAAAATTATTTAGAAATCATATTATTATACCCCTTATTTGTTTTTATCAGTTTTTTTTTTTTTTTTTATTGGATGTATTTGATTCTTACATAAACTACAATTTTATCTCCTGCATTGTTCAGCCTTTTTTTTTTTTCAAGTTTATGAATTATCAATAATTTTTACTCTCCTTTCCGTCTCCAAGTTTATCAACAACTTTAGATTAGATCATAAAGAATTTTTTGATGGAGGCTTATCAATCTGAAATGCTAAAGTCATATTTATCTCCAAGAACAATTCAATGGAGGCTAATCAATCCAAAATGTTAAAATCATAAATATCTCCAAATATATCTAGAACTCTACTATTGCTAGAATTATTCTGCAATAATTTTTACTCTCCTTTCCATCTCCAAGTTTATCAACAACTTTAGATTAGATCATAAAGAATTATTTGATGGAGGCTTATCAATCTGAAATGCTAAAATTGTATTTATCTCCAAGAACAATTCAATGAAGGCTAATCAATCCAAAATGTTAAAATCATAAATATCTCCAAATATATCTAGAACTCTACTATTGCTAGAACTAGAAAAACCAAGTTATCTATTTCTATTTAGAAAATAAACGGAGGCTTTTGCACTAGAAGTAGAAATCTATTTCGCCTAAGAGCAAGGAGCACATTGCTTTTTCAAGCGGTCAAACCAACGAATCAACGGACACATGATACATAACATCTTTCATGGCATGCCATGGTTTCAATCTTAGAAAACAATTAGGTGGCACATGAACTTGCTTAAGCTTCAGTCATCTATTATATGTATTTTGTTGCAGTTTTTCATAATCTTTTGTACTCTGCCTAATCTTTTGATGTTTGTGCATATATTGTTGATTTTTTTTCCCTTGGTCACTTCTTTTATACTCTTTACATGGATCCCATGCAAGCATGCATAAATGTAAAGTTTAATTTTGTTGTTAGAAGCTTTAGATTTATTTTCTTTATGCGGTGCTCATTAGTCATTACAGGGAAAAAGAATTTTAATTCCAGCCATTAAATTAGTTCAAAAACTTTACCCTAATGCTTTGACAATGTTTTAGGTAGACACAAATTTTAATTGTTATTATCAACTTTTTTATATATGCACTGCGAGGTCCTAGAAAACATATCACAAATGGGGCACATCAATGAAGATGCAAAGATGGTTGTAACAAGTTTGATAGATTAGAGTTTTCAACACACATTCTTGCACGGTATTCACAACGCTTGGATTAATTTTAGAGCTTAAATAAAAAAATATAGTAGATTGTATTGCCCATATTGTTAATTGGGAAGCTATTGCATTTGTTTTAACAGTCTACTATTCTCTTTAGTTTAAGTTTTATTCTCTATTGCTTGGCATATTGTATCTCTTCGTAGTTAAAGCTTTATCCTCACTTTGAAAAAACTTTTTTAGGTGAACTAGATAGCAAATATCATACTAAGCACTTTTTTTTTTTTTTTTTTGGCTACTTATTTTGTTTTGTTAATAATTACAGGGAGAAATTGAGATCAAATAATAGAGATTATTGCTCACAAGTTCTGAATTTTCATCATATCTCAATGCTATTTTTTCAATTATGGATGAAAACTTATTGCCAATGTCTTAACTCTTAGTATTTCTCAACCAAAAAAAAAAAAAAAAGCTTGAAGTTTATATATATATATATATATATATATATATATATCCTCTTTGTTAATTATATTTTTTTGGTAGGATGAAAATCACTCAAGTTTTAGTGTCTTCTCCAGTACTTTCAAGGATAAAAATTAAATTTTCATGTAAGTCTCTCTACTTCAAATTCTTAAATGTTTATTAATTTAGATTGTTCTTAATTATTGAATTAATGGTTCCACTTAAATATGCTTTCAATCATTTTTTTTTTATAGTTTTTAATTATTAAATTCAAGGTTTTTCCATTTAAATATTACTTGAGCCTTAAATCTCAATATATTATGTAAAATCCTTTTATATTTCTTTTAGGTATCTCCTTTTATATTAGTTACATAGCTATCTACCACCTTCCATTCAATTATATATATATATATATATATATATAATACATATATATGCCTTTTATATGAGTTACATAGCTATCTCACACAATTTGTGTGGATTATATAACGTACAAGTAAAATATCATTTATTTCTATTATCTATTTTGTTATTTAATTTTAATTAAATTAATATAAAAAATAGTTTACATATGAATTTTGATTAAACCGTGTATCGCACAAGCATAATACTAATTATTATATATTTGTATGTGTATGCGCACAAATGGTGTGAAATGTTGTTAGATTTTGTTAAATAAACCCTCTAAATTTCTCTCTAATGGCGTAAAATCTTAAAGGAATATCAAGGCTATATTTATAAACAATGGAGCATTGCCTTTAAAATACAGTAATGGATACTCACTTTAGTTGATACAATTCCTCAAAAAAAATGTGTCTTTCTCTCTCTTCTTCTTCTTCTTCTTCTTTTTTCTTTTTTTTTTTTTTTTTGGGCAAAAATTTGCATAAACATTGAGCAAGTACACGCAGAGCTTGGTTGCACGATTGGGTGTTACTTGTTTATAATATTGAGGTGGACCTGTTAAAAGAATGAAGAGAAAAAACAAAATTTTAAAAGAAGGCTTAAGCTTGAATATTAGTTGGAAAATTGAATACTCGACAGACAGAATTGAAGTATCGAAACTCCACTCGAGCGAGGACAAGTAGGAACGAGCAGGTACATGAAAAATATAACATTTCTAATTAATTTTTTTTTTTTAATATGATTGTATTTCAAACCTATGATGTTTGTCTCTTTTTTGCTTATGACTCCCTTTTTTTTGTTTCAAAAAGATAATTCTTCCCTTACCAACTTGAAAAGGATAATTTTGTGGTATTGTTCTATCTCATGTCAATGCATAAATTTCACCAAGTCTGACATATACTGCTCTCCTAATAATAATATTCCCCAAAGTGATCAAGAAAACAATGCAAGCTCTTTACAGGTCAATCTTGTTCAGCACCCTAGTAAGTATTTGGGCATCAATTTCAAACTTAAAGGTAGGAGAGTGTGTGACTTTCAGGATATAGTAGATAGAGTCCAAACTAAACTTAAAGGATGGAAGGCCAAACTCTTGTCCCAAGTAGGTAGAGCAACTTTAATCTCATCTGTCCTACAATCTATGTCCCTATATACATTTTCCTGCTTCAAAGTCCCTGAAACTGTGTGCAACAAATTGGATGCCATTGTAAGATCCTTTTGGTGGGGGCATGATCTTGGAACTAGGAAGTTACACTTGGTGAATTGGGAAAAAGTCTGCAAACCTAAGAGGTTGGGTGGTCTGGGGTTCAAAAATTTTAGCCTTTTTAACCAAGCAATGGTAGCAAAACAATATTGGAGAATCCAAAACAACCCCAACTCCCTTCTGTCTAGGACTTTTAAAACAAAGTATTTCCCTACAAGCTCATTAAGTGAATATCATCCCAAACCTCATCACTCATGGATATGGAAAAACATCACAGAAAATCAATGCTCTCCCCTTCATCAAGGCCGTTGGCTAATTGGAAATGGAAACCAAATACCCCTATCTCATCCAGATTGGTTTCAGTGCTCAAACCAAGTCCTTAGGGAGCACAGACTCAACAATGGCACAGTGGCTGACCTAGTTGATAGTCAAACTAAGTCATGGAAATGTGATTTAGTTAGGAAAATCTATCAACCACCCATTGGTAAGGAGATACTTCAGATTCCTTTACCAAAAACTCAGGGCAATAATGACAAGCTGCTTTGGAAGCACTCTTCATCTGGGGACTACAAAGTAAATCAGGCTTATAGCTTAATCCAACAAGCTCAGAACTTGTCTAACCCTTCATCACACAATGCTTCAATCCTAGCCCCATCTGTTTGGAATTTTTTCTGGAAAGTGAAATTACCTTTGAAAGTACTTATGTTTATATGGAAATTTCTGCACAATAGTTTGCCTACTTTTGAAAATTTGAGGAAGAGAGGTATCCAAGTAGCAGGAGGATGTTTAATGTGTGATGAAATGGAAGAATCTGTCGTACAGCTCTTTTTGAATTGCACTTGTGCAAGAGCCATTTGGCATGGCTCGAATCTTGGATTGAGAACCTCTGAACTTGAGTGTACCTTTGTAGAACAATGGCTAAGTCAATGCATAATATCAAGCAAGGATTTGGAGCAGAACAGAATGACTTACTTGCAAACACTCTTCACCACTCTTTGGTCAATTTGGAATCATAGAAATATGGTTCTGAATCATGGACTGATTCATAATCCTATTGCAGGTATCAGAAAGCTTTCAACCATCACCAAATGCAGAAAAACAGACCAAGTGCAAAGCAAACCATTCAAAGCATCCCCCATCAGAACTGGCAGATTCTTATCAGAGTGCCAGCTAGCAAAAATAGAAGAACCAGGAGATATGGCTTTGCTTTTGAAGCTACTACTATGGATGGGGTTACTCTCTTCAAAGGTGCACCCAGTAGTCGTAGGCAATCCATCTACATGGCAACCCAAGAAGCTATGGTGGAAGCAATTTTCAAAGCTAAAGACCTAGGACTTGGCAGAATCCTGATTCTATGCAATCACAAGAAGCTAGTGCAGATCTGCAATTTTTCCAGCAAACCCTCGTGGCAAGATCAAGCTCTCCTATCAGACCTTCATTAGTTAAAGCAGCAAAGTTTATGTATATTTGTCCTTTTTGTTCCTAGACTCGTCATGTCTCATGTTTTTAACATAGTCACTACAGCTGCTAATTGTCCTGGTCGTTTTGTAATTTGAACTGGCCCAGTATAAGGCTTAACTTTTGTATTGCTCCTTTAGTTTTTACTAGTTGCAGACCCACACGATGTATGAGAATATATAATTATTTTGTAATATGCTATAATATATAATTTATTCTCTAAAAATTATTGAGAATAATTTGTTCTCCTTAAAAATTGAACTATTTTTAAAAGTATTATCCATTTCCATTCTATTATTTTGGGTTTTTCTTAATAACTAAATCATGAAATCAGTAAAGAATAAAATAAAAATAAAAAAATAAAAAACAATTTCTATACATATCTATACTATACATAACAATGGAAGTTTTGAAAAAAAAAAAAAAAAAAAAAACTTTCTTTCTTCTCTTAAAGTTCCTTAGAAATGTCTTTGGCCACTTAAGAAACCTTCATTGTCTAACTCTCATTTATCTAGGGCAATGATCCTAAACCCTGCAAGAACCAAATTCCACATTTAGCATTATCAAAATCAGATAAAAATCAAACCTCCAATTAATCATGTTTTGAGATTTTCTATTTCCTCGTGACCAAACTTTTGAGGTAGATTTTTTATTGTCTATTGGACTGCAAGATTAGATTATTATGTGCTGCACATAATAAGAAAAAGTGTACTAAACATAATATTTGTTGAAGCCAAATAGAAATTGAGAAATGTTCCACAACAAAAAAAAAACCATTGAGTCAAAAAAATATGAAAGCAGTAATTAAAGTATAATTACAACGTATACTTTATTCTTGTTTCAAAACAATCATAGGTAAATACATTAAACTTTGGTTTTCTTTTCTTCCTTTTTTTACATAGAGTTAAACAAATGTCAAATATAAGAAAACGAAAATGTCAAAGAGAAACAAATTGAACGGGTAAAACACAAATATAAAATAAAAATTGTACAACATGAATATGAAGTAAGAAGTTGTTGTAGAGATTTCTAATTCTTGAAAACCCTTCTCATAACCGACAAACCAATCCTAGCCACCCATAGCCCCAAAGTGATCACATTGTTGGCAACCCACAAAAAAGCATATCATCCACAAACTTTAGAAATCCAATGGGAAAACCGAAGTTAGGGGAAAAGAAAAAATAAGAAGGGAAAGAACAAACCTCAAACGGACTTTCCAAATCTAATGCCACTTTAGCAAATTTTGCAGAGGTAGAGAGAGCAACTGTAAATTTATAGTGTTAAAAATAACATAGTTAGTGGCAATTGAAGGGTTTGAATTTCAAAAGATCGAAACGGTTTTGAAGGGAAAAATAAAGAGTTGAGAATTGAAAGAATGATAAATTAATGGTGAGTTGAATTTAATGAATTGTTCATAGTGAGTTGGATTTAATGAGTTAGAGAATGTGTAAAGTTGCACCATTTATTTATATATTAATATTGTTTAAAAAATGAAGGAAAAAAAAAAGGTGACATGGTCTATGATGTGGCTCAACTAGAGCGTAGCAACAATAAATATTACGTTTCAGTTTTTAGATATATATAGATATAGATAAATGTATTCAGTTGGTATTAAAAAAAAAATAAAATCCTATCATGTTTGTTTCTATGATAATTGTCTTTTATTATTAAACCAAGACATCAATTGATTTTTTATATAGGCAGAAATTAAACTCTAAATCTCTTATTCGACAATAATAACTTTACTAATTGAGCTATATAAAACTCACATGTTACATTTTAATTTAATGATTTGAATTTTTTTCCCCAAAAAAAAAAAGATGAAATTAGATTACAAATTATAGATGAACACCACCTCATAATTTCGTTAAGGGCCAAAAAACTCAATTGTGTAGGTGGAAAAACCGAAAAAGTACAAATCCAGTTGCTCAACTTTTCCTTGTTTGGAAGCAATTTATATTAGAATTCAACCTATGTCAAAATACACAGGTTGATCACAGCCTGTTATTACCAACATCAAACCATACTGTCATTGATTTACCCAATCCTAGGAACATTCAGGTAGATTTGAGTCCACATACATTTCACATGAACTCTGTAAGATTATCCACAAGTTTACAAGATCTACACAGCAATAAAAAGATGTTGATTTCCATGTGGGTTGCTTTGACCCACGTAAAACACATATATTGCTGTAAAATCAAGATTCAAGTGTCTACTATACAGTCATTTGTTTCACTAAACCCTCTCTCCCCAAACTGAACAGAAAGTCTCGATGACAGTTTTATACAACTGCTCCTAATACAATTGCGTTGCTATAGAAAATTGTATAAAAAAAATAATTAAAGAAATAAAAACCCACCAAGCATTCTCATCCAACTTTATGAGATAGCAATGACAACGCGGATTGGATCAGACTTCCTAACTTGCCTCTCAAACTGCAAATGGTATTCTTTAATGGTTCATGTGACTTCTCAAGATTGAACTCTTCATGCTCTAATACAGGGAGCTGCCTCTCTAAAAACCTACTAAGACCGGTCTCAGCAATGTTAATGAGACTGAGTGATGCATTCGTGTGCATATATTTTGTGACAAGAAATCCTGCTAGAATATGCTGACCTGCCTTCACAAGCTCTGATAATAAAGCAGGGAAAACAATTTTTCTAAAAAGTAATGAGTTGTCTCCTTCATTGCCCTTGCTTTCATTCGACCCTTTCTGTGTAAGCTTCAACAACTGGGCTTCTTGACACTCGCGAGATAAATTCCCAACCACATAGCACAGATATGAGAAAGTGGTACCATAAGAAGAATTGGAAATGATAGTTGATGTGATCCCAGAAGACAATACAAGCAATAAAAACTCATGGTCTCTGCCAATTGTGTCTGAGATGCCTCCCTGTTTCAGTTTGTCCTCAACTTCACCTAAGCACTGAAACTGTAATGCTTCATAAGGCAACAACAGCACCATCTTTAAAGCCACAAAACAATCTATCCCAAGTAGAATCTGGGTCAAGCTCCTGGCACCATCTTCATCAAGCACTAATCCATTAGATTTTGATAAGGACTGGTCAATCAGCATTAACAGATCTCTCAGCTGGGACAGCATTACAAGTTTCTTGAAAGTCTCCAGCCAACAGGCATGAAAAGGGTGAATAGATAGACTATCTTTTTTCTTCTCATTCTCAAGAGGCTCTACTTCTTGAAAGCTTTCCCATCCCTCATCCCAGTTATCACTGCTCCAGTCATTTCCTGCATCAGGGGCTTCTGCAGAGGCTTCCTCATCTCCACCAATGATAAAAAGCCCCTCCCACTCTCCCAAAATGGCAAGCAAAGCATCAATATGGGAACGTGTAGTAGCAGCTCCACACAACTTTAAGAAGCAAGAAACTGCAGTCTCCACATTCGAGAGATCATCAGGGGTAATTTCAATGCTGGGGGAGATGGTGGCTGCAAGCTGAGATGATTTGAGGGCAACCAAAGTACTCGCAAACCTGCTAGAAGTATCCTTCGGATCTGACAACCCCCGATCAGCAGTAGTCTCGAAATTCTTACCAGTAAATTGCAACTCATCCCACCCTTCCCATGGTAGAACACTGGATTGAATCTCAGGAGAGAAACCCTTGATACTTCTACCCGAGATGAATTGCATAAGCTCTAGAACATAAACACGAACGGAACTCGGCAGCTGCAGATTATCGGAAAACTTGGCCATCCTTTCCCAAACTACACACCTAACCCTCTTTAAGTCCTCCAAATTACCTTCTAGTTTACCCAGAGATGATAATAGATGAAACAATTTCTGATGTTCATGGGATTCATTGACCAAATCTTGTAAAATAGGTTCCAAGATGTTTAAATACAGATGGGGAAGATCGTAACCTTCGGAGTCACCAGTTTCTGCTGAACCACTCAGCTGCAGTGATATGCCTTCAGAAAACACTTCGGCAACAGATCCAAACCCACAGCCAGAAAAAACCATGGCTCTGCAGAAAATGAATATATCACCAGCAAAATCACCAATTAAACCGTAATTGATATAGCTGATAATGGTGCCCCAGCCCTGACTTGGTGATACAATGTCCTCCATCACCAATCTCATAAAAACCCTTAGACAACTCATTATGCATTCCGGATTGAACATGATATTTCTTCCTGGACTCTCATGGGATTCAATATCCTTGATTCCATCAGTCAATCTAATCCAAAAGTTCAAAAGAATGATGAGGCAGTCCTGCCATGCTGAGTCATCTGGCAGACTCCCATAAGAACCATAAATTGGTATGATTATTCTGAAGTACCGTTTCATAATGTCCAAAGCATCTGAAGGAACCAGGAGTTTGACATACATCCTGCAGAAATCATAACTCTGCTCAAGTTGACTTACAAAGCCCTGAAGGCTTTCAGGGCTTTTACTTTTAAAATCAGCCACAGCCCTAGTCTCTAAAGCTGTCAACAAACTCAGGACATGATGTCTATAGACATCCTGCCATGATATGAGACCCTCTGGCACAGGATCAGTATAGATACTGGCAAGGGTCTGTACCATTTTTGCCAGAGCTTCCAAACTACTTTCTTCAATGTGTGTGTAGACTTCAGAGCTGAGGCACTCCAAGTTCACACCACCTAGTCCAGCAATATTTTTAAAGTTCAAGTTCTTAATGAAGGAAACCCTTTTGCATTCTTGCTCAATGATCTTGTAGAAATGAGCAAATCCAATGCTAGATATATTTGCTTCATGTGTTTGTATCATCGGTAATGAAGCTTTGGTTTCTTCCAGCTGCAAGTAGCAGTCAGAGAGCAGGCTGTATACATAAGCAAGCCTCAACTTGTTACACCCATCAATTGCAGGGTACACAATCAAGGAAATTGTTTTGATTGTTTCTACAGCATGATCTATTATTTCTCCTTTAAATTCTGCAATTTCAGCCATAATATCATCATTTGTCCAAACCTCGGAAACAAGGACAGAGCTTAGCCATTGCAGTAGCACCTGCAAGGAAACAGAGGAAGACATTAAATACTAATGGTCCATCCACATGGCATGCGCTTATCTTCTATATTACTGCTTTTTAAGGGACAAATTCACACACACCAGCATACCTCAGTACAACTCAAGCCATAGATATTAGCTATTGTTAAAACATCCCTCAAAATGTTCTTCTTCTCCAACTTTACTGATTCAATTAGGGAGGCAATAACACCCTCAATATATTTGACATCCCCAGACAAAAAGCGTTCAGTTTCAACCCCAGGAATTACTTTCTCTAATGCTCTAGAACGATCTGCTACATGCTTTTGTTGTTCTAATTTTATTTTCCATTCTCCCCAAAATGTGGACTGCACTTTATCAATCCTTTCTATTTCATCTGAAAGCAAGCAAATAAAACAAGAACAAGGTAATAACATCATTATATAGAAAAGAAGTTGACCCAAAATACATGAAAGAGAAAAAGGAAAAAAAATTTATTTGTTTTAGTACTAAAGATCATTATAAAAATATTGCATTATATGCAGTTTAGGAGTCAAATGATAAAGTTTGCCAATCACCAGAACTACGTGGTGTGTGGTTTTCTTTAAACTTCCACAGTAGCAACTCCCTCTTCTTCGCAGGCCCCTCACACTCAAGGCCTGAATTGTGTAATAAACCATAAGTCATTCCCACATTCATGATGCTGCAACGTTCTTGGTAATCCTCTCTTGTTCTCAGCTGCTCCTCTATAACTTCAACTCCAGTAAACGCATCCACAAGATTTAAGAGAAAAGAGCATCCCATTATGTCTTCCTCTTCAGTAGCAGGAGGTTCAATAATTGATTTTGCCAGAGATGCAATCAGATTGTCTCTAGGGGCAAAACCATTTCTCGCCAACCAGGACAGAATAGTCACCAAAGCCTGTGTTCTTACACTAACATACTGCTTTCCAGGAATTGAGCCAGAAATCAATTTATTACCTTGTTCTGCTTTCCTACTCAATTCAAGCAACCAAGGAAGTTGCAAAGCAGAAAAGGACAGAAGTTTTCCATTTTCTCTCAGAACAGAGTCCCAATTGTTCCCATTCTCGATAGGCAAGTTTTTAGCAACGGCAGAAAGTATATTTTTTATCTTATCAAAATGAACTTCTTGATCATCACTACCAATCCCTTGAACCTGTTCAAAGCAATCTTTCAGGTGAACAATATCTTGAATACTGTGGGATGGATGTGAGATAATTGAGGAACCCTGAACTGAAAACTTGGGAGAAGTTGTTCCAGTCAACATCATTAATGTCTCACACTGGCCTTGCATATCTAGATCTTTCCATGCATGGAGCAATTCACCTATGGATTCCTCGTCACAATGGCTCAAAGCAAAACCTAGTAGCTGCTTTCGAGAACTTATATCCATGTTTTCAAGGGCAGGACCCCTTGCTATTGCAGCACATAAGTCCCAAATGAGACCATGTCCTTTTTTAGCCAGAACAAGGCAGAGATCAAATGCTAGTTGCAGATCACCTGCAACTGCAGCTTCTCTAGCAATAGCTTCCTCAACGGCTGATATGTCCTCTGGAGAGCTTAATCCAAGAAGCTTGGCAACCTCAATGAGTTCATCAACATGTAAATAAGCACCACTTTGACTTGTGATTGCCATTTTAACAATCTCCATTGGATCTTTTATTTGCCTGAATTGCATGGGTAGAACAGTCACTCCAAGGTTTGGAAGTTTGACTGTAAGTGCATCAATAACATCTGCTTCTGCTTTCACATTTCCACTACTTGGATATAAATTCAGACATTCCCTAGCCTTCCAGATCTGAAACAAGTGGCAATAAAGCAATCAATGAATCTAAATATGGATATTACAATATATGTTATCCATAATGAAATTGGATATAATCAAGTATGTCAGTAAAGAAAGATGAATGGCAAATTACTAGATAGGTAGCCAGCCCATTTGTGAGAATTCAGGCATTGTTCGTTCAGGTGTTGAGATTAAATGAACCTAACACAATTTCCAATGCGATATGCTGGTTGCTAATGTCTTGGTTTATTAATTGGAGCACACATTAACAGGAAGCAAGAATGATACATAGTTTGCTTCTGATCTAAATATTCTACATTAGAAAGACAAAAAATTATACTACAACAAAATCAAAATGTAAAAATTGGTGGCTTGAATCTATCAGACATCCTCAGTTGCCCACCTGGATTTTGAAGTTCATTGCAGTGTATTTGTCAACCACCTGGCAAGAGCCCCTGCCTTGCCTTGGTGGTAAACAGATCAGGTGGAGTTTGGATTAGCCTTAGGTTCATGTCTTACCAAGCAAATAGTGGTAGGAAAGAGTACTACCACATCTTTGTGCATCCAACATATCTCAGTATAAGAAACTGTAGAAAATTTTATAACATGGTCATAGTAACAACAATGACAAAAACATATTTTTACTAATTCTTGATTCCCATATAACATAGTAAGTTCTCATGCCTCTCTACATTTATGCCACTGGTGTCAGACATCCATCAACAATGTTTTTGAGTGTACAATTTTTTATGATCAAACATTGAGCCTCATTGTTGACATTATCTCCAATAGATCACATCAAAACAGTTCACATCATGTTTGATGTCCTCTTATCAATGCATTTTATAATGTAAAAAGGGAAATAAAGAGGTCTGTTGTACCTACCCAATAATAGCTTAAAGTCAAAAATCCTGAATGAATTAATTTGCTCCTAGATATCTTAATTAATCAAAGAAGATAAACTTTCCATATACTTACTTCAGGACAAGCAAGACTTGAAGCTGAGAAAAAATATTCCCTTGCAGCTTGAATGACAAGATTTTCTGCTTTCTCCGATGCCAAAGCAACTGAACTTGTACCTTTTAAATAATTCCTTGCAAGAGAAAATTTCCCAGCTTTCAGCAGTCCTCTGCAGAATTCCATCAACATATACTCTAGGTCCAGAAAAGGAAATGCCTTCTCTCTCAAACACTGCATATCACGCCACATGTTTGCCCAATCATTATCAGAACGACTAGGCTGTCGACGAACAAATTTTGAGAGTATCAGGCGCAGAATCTGCTTTACACCTTTTCCATCTGAATGAGCCTCTAGGAAGAAATTCATTGCCTTTGGGACCTGAATAAAATATGCACTGTTAAATCTAAGTCTAATTCTCACGATCAAACGGTTTTTTTTATTACTCTCGCAATCAAATGATTGTAAGAAACACAAGAATAGAATAAATATTGCACTGTAAGTAACATCAATTTAATACACTTTCTGGCACAACAATATCAATTCCATATCTGGAACTGAAACTCATTTCGGCCCAAAAATTCATAAACCATAATGCTTCGACATATTTCCTAGAAAACTCCTATAGAAATGCTATCATATGTGTTCTGAGAATATATGATATCACAAAATTTTATGCACATGGCAACACAAAACAGCACCCAAACTGCACTGAAAGGGGATGGGGGTCTCCAGAAATTTAAATATTTTTTCTTTCCATTTTATTCAATCTTTTTTCCTAGGAGAAGATTAAACCATTTAATGTTCATGATGGGAAACCAAAGCACAAAAGCATGCTCAGTGCAACAAAGGATTACAAACCTGGTAAAATTCCAAAAGCCTCCCTACTTCAATATGGCCTTCAGCCAATTTGAGTCTTCTCTTGAGGCCCTCAACACGTGTTTCAGTATCTGTACAGCCAGAATATTTCAATTATGCTCAAGAAAAAAGAATATATTATTTTTGTTCTTTGTGCATGTGTTATTTTTTTTTACAGATATTGGTTTAAATCTTGGGATTTCCATTGCACAACTGCTCCACCTATTCGTATCAAGCCATAGGTTAAACCGCAATTTTTTCTCAACTATCAGTTCTCTCTCTCTCTCTCTCTCACACACACACACAACTTAGACCTGCTATGTCAAATGTTCAGTCACACACAAGCAAACTGTGTAGAGTTGCTCTCAAGCCATTGGAGTAGCACCAAAAGGTAGAAATCAAGGAATTTTATATTACTTCATTCAAAGGGTTCACAAAATTAAGTGGATCCAACAACCAATTAAAACCAAAAAAAACAAAATCAAAATTAGAATTAGAATCCTCAAATATTTCATATAAAAGGTGTTACAATGTAAAATCATATTAAGATCTCATTTACCATGATAAGAATTTTTTAAAAAGCTTATAAAGCAGAAACCACCTTGTATTTGTGGAAGCTTTGACAATATGGCTGCCATGGTACTCCACTTATCTGTTACTGTGCACATATATATGCACTGTAGGGCACAATCCACAGCTTCAACCTCATCCTTGAAAAAAACATTACTCTGGAAGTCTGTCCATCCTTCCTCAACTACCATGTCTCTGCATGCTTCCTCAATTACCGTCAAGCATATGTCCAACTTATTCTCCAATGCAATTTCCTTCATCCATCTTACCAGAAATGACTCATCATTTTTGGAATCTGCAGAAAGATGGTAATCTGGCACCTGACCTAGAGAAACTGAGGCTTCATTCTTAAACCTGTTTTGCATGAATGGAATTGCTTTATCACGTAATCGTTTAACCACATTCTCCTCTTTGACACCATTGAGCATCATTCTGAATTTATCATAGTCAGATAATTGCTCCCACTCAACAAGACTTATACTGATACTCGTGTCACCATCAGAATATATAAGATTGTGCAAGTATGAGACATCCTCAAGGAATTGCTGCAATTCACTGATACCTCTGTGATAAGCAAAGTCAAGCAAGTAGAGGCAATTATCTAGCTGCCCAGTAAAACTATCAATGTCTCTAGCTCTATTCTTGTACCATATTGAAAGTTCGGTAGTTGATGGCCAAACATATCCTTGGCACCGCTTAACCATGGGTTCCGTTCTGATCTGGATACCAATCTCATTATTTTTGGGCAATCTGCTTATAAAGCTTACCATCTTCTTACATTCAACCCAATCTTCTTCCCTCACAGCAACACTGGTAGGAGGAGACTTCCCAGGAAGAAGCTGCCCATATGTTTGTACAGGAAGTGTTTCAGGTATAGCACCTAAAACCTCCATCATGAAAGGAGTCAGAGAAAAAGGATGACGCTTGAATAGGAGGTTCAAGGCCCCAATTTTGCCACTTCCAGCAAGTGTAATAGCGGCTTCATTAATAGGCATAACACGAAATTCACGGTACTCCTGCACAGAAAACCTGCACAACACTATGTCATTAAACTGTGAGTCAGTAGAAACAATCAGAGGAAAGTAATATAAATTGAAGCATTACACAATTTATCAATGATAATCATGCTATGGCACGCAATTTTTCAGTGCAAAATTACCTACATTTTACCTTTGTAATGAAAAAAAATTTAGTGATATAAAAACTAAAATTAATAAAATTCTTCACAATACTCAAATAAAGAATAATCTAAACACCAACATGCGTATTGAATATTCTAAATCTGGTGATCAATGTATCTAATAATAAAATTTAAAAAAAAAAAGTATTCTGAAGTTTGCATTTATGGGACATAGAGATATTTAAACACTTTGGCAAAAGTCTATAAAAGGTTTTTAAAGAAAAAAAGAATTCCTAAAATGGATAGCAGTAAATCTCATTCTTTTTTCTTTTTTTGTATGTAATTGATATGAAAAGCCCATAAAATCAATAATAAATCAGGATTATAAATTCAACCATTCCCTTCCATTTAATAAGATTTTAAGTACTTAAATAGTCTCTTTTGAATTGTCAAGTTGTAAATATTTATTTATTACGATCTAAGAATAGGTTATTAAATAGTAAGATGTATAAAATTTCCCCACTTTTTTTGGGGGGAAGGGGGGCAGGGGCTCTTCCTAGAGGTCACAACAACATTCCTATTTGGAAATAAGGAATCTCTTTTAATTGATTTGTATTTACAACATTATAACATTGTTGAATGGACCCATTTGAAAACAACAAGATGATGACAAAATTATCAAAGATTGGCATTCCTTGTTCCTATACATTGACATATGAATAGTTCCTGGATTTGACCAAGTGATTTTTGAATCCTTCTTCCTTCCTCTATTACCCGAATATTATATCTTATTCATCTTTTCATTTTTAAGATAAGCTGCATCTTGCTATACTGCTCCAGATTTAGATTTTGCAAAATATTTGCAAGCATGTTAAATTAGTAACAGGAAGGGGCTTAGATAATAAAAATGTTGGGCAGGAATGCATAAACAAAGAAATTCGTACAATAAATATATCCTTATCTCCCATATCTAAGTAATCTAGTTGAACACCTAGAGTTTATATGATAAGAAGTCTTATTCAAATATAGATCCCAAAATATATAATGAGAACTTTTTTTTTATAATTCCATAGTTGGGAGAGGGGGCGGGGGTGGAGGGGGGAGGATTTGAACCTTGGACATCTCTGTTGGAAATACCATGAAGTGCCAAATTGAGCTACAAGGCTCTTGGCCCCAAAATATATCATGAGAACTATTTTAAAAACACCACATCTACATGACAAAAAATATAGTCTAACCTATGCTATGCTAGAGTTGAGAGAAACTTCAATTAAAAAAAAACATTTATGACAGACTATAATTGATTATATAATATCTTCTATTTCTTTCTTAAGAGTATATGGCTTTAAATCCTTCAAAGTTATATTATTTCAGCAAACAACAACTGTAGACTCTGCAAAAGCATAATACCTGCCCATATTAATCCCTAGATAGGTTTCCAGCCTGTCTCTGAATTGCAGTAATTGAAGTCTAGCCATGCGGAAATCCCAAATCTGGCTACTTTCATGATCCTCTGGTTCCGAAAACCTATATTGGTTAGTTAGGCGCAGCCCGTATGCAAGCAAAGCCTTCACAGCATCTTCTGTAGGTCCAACTTTATCTAGACATTGAGAAATTACAAAAGCTTGATCCTTAATATTAGACAAAAACTTATTTATGTCATTAATGCCTTGGCTGGAATGCAGCCACTGTGACTTTAAAACGTCATCTTTATCCATCCCATAACAACCAGCAAAGTCCAAGGCAGCCTCATACTTTTGCTTGCTAATTAAGATATTGTACATTTCAGGAACAGATCTCTCAGAAAATGATATCAAACTCCATCGCAACCTAGAAATATCAAATTGATTATATCTATCTTCAGTAATCAGCTCCACATGATGCAAGCCATCTGTTTCCCCAAAATTTGATGCCTTGTATCTGTCTTCAGATGATGTAGTCTCCAAAAGAAATATGTGTCCTGGAAACTGCTGTACCATTTCTAGAACAGGCATGGAATATACAGCATCATCCTGCTGAACTTTTGAACCACTTAGGATATCAAGCATGGTGACAATACCACTCCGTTTTACAAAAGCAATGATATGGTCAGACCACCAAGTAAAGTCCACAATATCACTTATAAAGTCCCCGCCTCCATTTGACAAACTATTGGTCACTTGCAAGTCATTTATCCCTCTGCAAGCAAAACTTGAAAGTGAAAAGCATTCTTTATCCAGCTTGAAAATTTGCAAGCATCCTCTAACATCTAATGTAGCAACAAAGTTGACCTGCGGTGAGATTAGCACCTTTGGATATGATAGCTGACCCACAGAACCTTTTGATTTAGAATACAAGCCCTCAAACTGAGTAGAGAACAGTTGCTCCATATCCAGGAGTTTACTTCTACGCCAAACAGAAATATTACAGGGTCCTGCAAGGAAATTATAAAACCAATTATTAAATATTTAATGAATAATTTTGTTCAGTAATTTAGTTTTCCATGTTTCAAGAAAGTGATAAAATATTCATAATAGAATCTAAACAACTTTGTACAAGACACAGAAGAGACTCAGACACAGTGACTCCCAAACCAAGAACATTGACCATCAGGTTTTTAGATATGGCTCACTTACACATTAATTGAGGACATGCGAAAGCATGGAATGTCAATGCTAGGACAATCTGATGAGTCTGAAATGTTAAAAGGATTTATGGCTCATGATTGCATGTCTGGTATACAAGAAATGATGTTGATTACATGAAGACCTATACACTCACATACACGTGCACAAAATGTTCACCATAGGAAAATAAAGAAGTAAAACAGAAACATACCAAAGTTCCCACCAGAGGTTAGTGAGCCGCTGACTGAACCGCCAACAACAACTAGCAATGAAAGTTCTGGATTGTAGTCAAAGCAGAAAACATTGTTAAACTGCTTCGTAGGTGTTAAGCCACTATCTGAGGTGAGAGCAGAGGATATTGAGGCACTTGGTGCCTGACTGATCTCAATATGCTGTAAGGAACCATCTGATGTAACAATAATGAAGCTGCACCTGGAAACATTTCCAATAACTTAAACAGATGCCAAGTTGTATTAACCTCTGGAGTGGTCAAAAAATAAAACCAGAACCTCCAGCCATAAACAAGGTTGACAAGAAACTAGTCTTCGTAAAATTCTTTTCAAATTTCATGAGAGGCTGTGGACACAAAAATAACACTTACAAGAAAGATCTCTGTTCGTCAGAATCATTCTGTGCAATCAGGCCTACTATTGGTACAGAGATTTTCAAATGCTTCCTTGTAATTCTTGTTATCTCTTCACCATTCACTTTAATAAAATATAGTGTACCAGTATCATCAGCAACTCCAAGAACATCATGACACTCAGACCAAGTTCCCGTAGTGAATGTAGCAAGGCTTCCACCTGATACATGGAAGATAGGTTAGAAAAAATCAACACAAAAAATGCAATACCATACAAAGCTGACAAAGATGAAGGGTAATAGCTTATGGATTTGATAGCACTTACACCAAACCATCAACATCAATCAAATTTTATTTCACAAAATTACTGCAAACTTGAATCCTCATGAGCAACTGCACATATGCTTATACTTAACCCCACCCCCCAGCTTTTCTATTATGTATAGAGATTTTTTCATTATTTAATTATTTGGTTGTTCCATTTCCAATCATGGGTAGACTTCTAGAAATAGAGGACTAAGATGTAAGAGTATGCTTCAATGCAAACATTAGGCGGCTGACATGGCTAATCCATTAAACTATATATGTACAACATTATATATCCTTAGCAGAATATAATGTGTCTGTGTTTTCATCTGTATTTATTTATTTTTAAAAAAAATTTATAAAAAAAAAAAAAAAAAAAAAAAAAAACCAGAGTTATGTCTCAACAGTCTTGATACAAAAAAAAATAATAATAATAAAGGGTTATATGATAAAGTATCAGTGTTACATGTTATTAGGCATTACTAGACATTTTTTGAATACTTCCATAAGTTGGCATCAATACGAATTAAGCCTATAATATATCTTCGGTTAAGTTAAATCCACATAAGAACAAAGAATATATAAATAATTAGATTATACTATTTTTATATATATGACACCAAATACCAACATTTTCAAGGATTTACCTCAAATCTATCCGTTTAGAGCATATAGAAAAACACGTAATGTGATAGCTAAAACCAATGATATCAGAAGCATATTTCAATCATCAATGATGTCAACAAATTGAACTTACTAGTAAAAGTTCCACAGGGCTCCAGGTAGTCATCATCCTTCTGCAGAATTGTTATCTGATTTCCAGAAGCCACAGCCACACGTTCACCTCTTCGAGAGATAAACAAGGATATCATTTTTTTCAATGTTCTCGGTTGCTTGTATTCACTCCATTTGTCTTTGAGTTGACTCAGACCTTCAAGGCATTAGGAAAAAGAATCATAAAATTTATAAACTGCCAGAAATTTTTTTTTGATAAATTAACAGAGAAATTCGAAAAACATTTTCCAAACAAAACACGCACACATTGTTGGGTTATAAATTTATTATAATTCTTTGACAAGACAAATGCTTCTTCTTGTAAGACACAACTTGTACAATTGACAAGAGCCTTGTAACTCAACTAGCTAAGACGTCCAAGATTCAAGTCCCACATTTCCCATTGTAAATATCAGAAAAAGTCACAACTTGTACAATAAACTTCACCTTAAAAATGCTACTTTCAATAAACTAGAATAACCCACAACATCAAAAGCACAAATGGGACACTTTTTCCATAAAACGTAACAAAACCATAACCATAAAACTTCAATATTTACTCTTATACATGGCAGGTATAAACCAAAGCGTGCCAACCAGCAAATGATGGCAGATACCCATCTACATTTATGATCTTATAATTCAATTACAGACATGAACAAACATATCCAATTCGAAATGCTAGAAAGAACTCAAAAATTTGTACCACTAACATTGCATTACTTAGAATCAATATGTTTTCGCTAAATAACTATTCATTATAACCTGTTAAGAATACCCAATATAGCCAATGAGCTCTAGCTCAACTAGAACCAACTCCCTTGCAAGTACTAGGTGAAGTGTGAAGTTGTGCATTCAAAACTCACCGTGTGTGCAACCTTCCCCAATCAAAAAGAAAAACAATACCCAATATAAAATAATAAATAAATAAATAACCCATTTTATTTATCATACATATAACTCATTTGAACTAATCTTACAAGTAGTTACAACTGCGATATAAAATTCCTAAAGATGAAATTTTGACAAAAGAACATATTCTTCACAGTTCAATTCTCATGTTAATAAACTACCAACAAATAAATCGAAAATCTTGGACCTTCAAGGCATGTATAATAAAAAATGCGCATTACAATACCATTACAAACAGGGGTGCCCATTTGCATGTGGAAGTTATATACTAAAACTTGCCAACCAGCAAATAATGTCAGATACCCATTTGCATTTATCATCTTATTATTCAATTACAAACATGATCGAATACAATTTATTCATAAAAAAAAACCCATTTTCACTAAATAGCTATTCATAAAAGTTATAAATTAAAAAAAAATAATAATAAAAAGCTATTTTAACCAATCTTACAAAAACTGAACAAAGATCAAAATTTGACCAAAGAACGTGTTCTTTCACAGTTTATTTCTCACGTAAATGATAAAATTTGATCTTCAAGGCACGTATAGTAAACAAAGTGAAAGTGCATTACAATAGAATTACAAAGAGACCCACCTCGTGAAGAAAGCAAGGACAGGAAGCTTCCTCTCTCAGCTTCATTTGCCTGAATTCAGTGTCAATTTGATGATTTAATTTCAACAAATTTAAAAAAAATAATAATAATAATTAAATTAAAGGATTAAAATTAGGTTTTTGGAATTGAACCTGTTGAGGAGGGTAATTAGGGGTGTAGGGTTTAGAAGCGTGATGACGTGTCTCGTATAGCACAGTCTGTGCGTTTCGTTCTTCCATAGCCATAGCTGATATTCGAGATCTCAAACCCTAAGACAAACCATTAACGCACTCACATGCATTTCAAAGAATGAGAAGAGTAAGAAAGAGGAGTGAAGGCGAATACGACACCGTTTTTGGGATCAGAAGGTTTATGCATTCTAGTACTGGTGAACTTTGTTTTATTAGACGACACTGTTTGTTTGAAGTTCAAAAGTAAGGGAGTTAAAAGACAGTGAAGGCCCACTCCAATTGTGTGTTGTTGGATAAGGCTTTTGAGGTTTCCAAGATAAATGGGTATCAGCCCAAACCAAATTTGTGGGGAAAATAAAAAAAGTAGGGAGAGAGAAAGTGAGAGAGCTCATCCTTGCCTAGAACACAATACTCAAATGTTTTCCCAATCCCTCTCACATTTCAATATACTTGTAATTTTATTTTGAAATTAGAATTGGATAAGGGGCAACCCCTTATCCAATTCCACCATTCTTTGAAGATGTTTCAGATATTGATTTTGGTCCTGAAAACCCTATGTATATATAACATGGTGAACATGAAAAATGAAAAAGATTAAATGATAATTAATCAAGAAAAAGTAAAATATAAACTACAAAAAAGTTACTAAGAGTAGTTAGTAAAATATGGTATGCATATAATACGGCAAGTATATGGACTGGTATATTTTGGCATCTTTCAAAAAAGTATGTTTCAAAAATTCTTATATCCGTATATAAGCATCCAAATGTTACAGGTAGTGATTAGTATGGAATTTTAACTTTCAAATTGAAATCAACGCATTTATTACAATATCTTTGGAAATAGAAGGTTAAACGTGAATTATTTTAATTGTTACATATTTACGTAGATTTTACGCATATATGACGCATTTGAACTAATTAGTTTAAGACAGTACCATAATAAAAAATTATATTGGACTCACTTGTCTGTAAGTGTGTTAAACTATTAAAATTCATAATTTTCTAACAATTTGAACTTTTAAGATAAATGGTAGTTTTTTTTCTCACAACCCAACAAAAAAAAAAAGGATAAATGGTACTCCCTCCGTCCCATTTTTTTTGTCCTGTTTGAAAAGTCAAACTTTTTAAGGGAATATCATTTATTGTTTTGTCTATCTTTTAAAAATGTATAAGTTTCCAAAACTACCCTTAAAAAAATTTATCAAAAAATTGAATTAGTAAATTAATAGGGATATAATAGGAACATTAGTAAATTAATAACTTTTATTTTTAGAAACAGGACAATATTTTGGAACATCTCAAAATGGAATAGAGGACCAAAAAAAAAGGGACGGAGGTAGTAGTTTTTTTTTAATAGTATTAATGTGTGATAGTGTCAAAATATGAATGATAACATTTATTATTTCTTATCGGTTTATACTTTTATAATAATTGGTCATTTATTAAGGATCGTCAAAGAAAAAAAATTCCTAATTTCACCAGCTCTTCTTCTATGAACTTATGACATCTTGTTTGAGGTGAAAATTTGAAGTTGGTTAGCTGAACTCTCTATCTTTTTGTTGTTGTTGTTGTTTCTCGCCCACCCCCCTATTTATTGCCTCTAGCTGTTGGTGTATAATCTTATCTGACCCTGATCTTGATTTCTACTGAGGAAGTCTCATGTATTTGTATTTCTAGCACTTTAGTTGGGCTGCCACTGCCTCCAATTTTTTTTTTTTATATAAGATATAATCTCTTCCAAAACCTTAGGCCTTCCTCTTCAAGATTATCAGCCCACCAGCCCAGCCCAACTTCCCAACCCAAAAACATAATAGGAACAAAAATTTTAAAAATTAAAAGCCTATTAAAGCCTTTAACTGAGAGGTTTTTTTTTTTAATTTATTTTTTAGAATCAACTGAGAGTTAACAAACCAAATTCAGAAAAGAGAGAGAGAGAGAGAGAGAGAGTCAGGAGTTGAGATTGTGCGAGACCGAGAGAGTGACTCACTCAGCCAGTCGGCCGGAGTCTACACAAAGCACTCGTTTTTTTTATCATGGGGTATGCACAGCTTGTTATTGGCCCTGCTGGCAGTGGCAAGGTAAATATTTTATTGTCACTCCTATCTAATTAATTTCTGCTTCTTATTATTTTTAAATATGGTTGGACTAACTGTTTATACTTTTATTATTATATATACACTTAGTCAACTTATTGTTCTAGTTTGTACCGACATTGTGAAGCCATGCAACGGTCGATACATATTGTGAACTTGGATCCTGCTGCTGAGAATTTCGACTATCCTGTTGCAATGGGTGAGTTAGTTGGGGTTGTTGGTTTTTTTTTTTTTTAGTTCTATTTTGTTAATTAGTTATATTTTATTTTTTCACGAGATAAAAAACTGCTTAGCCCGTCAGGAATTACCTGATAACTAGTTCTAGCAGATGGGGTTAGTTGCCTGTAGAGTGAAGTAACTTCACTTACATCATAGAATAAACGGTTTAGCCCGTCAGGGGTTGTAACTAGTTTTGGTGGGTAAGGTCAGTTGCCCGAATTTAAATTAACTGAGTGATATTCTCTTACATCATTTAAAAAAAAAAAAAAAAAAAGGTTATATCTGATTTGCTGGATTGGAAATGGAGGTTTACCAATGAGATTTAGCTCAATTGACATTTTCTCCTTCCATAATAATTGAATGGAGGTTGAGATTGTAGATTCTAGACCAACTAAGTGTATAAGTAACTTGCCATTTAAAAATTGGAAATGATGTGTTGTTGACTTTTCCCCCCTCTTGGTTGCAGATATGAGGGAACTCATTAACTTGGATGATGTCATGGAGGAACTTGGGTTGGGTCCCAATGGGGGCCTTATGTACTGCATGGAGTATCCTTTATTAAATTTGTAGAAATTTTTTCTTCGCCTTTCTTGTATGCTTTTGCTATGTGTATTTACTTGTGATTATTGTCTATGTTTAAGTCCATAAGGACCTTGAATGCTTTTACTAGTAAAGCTGTAATCATGCTTTTGTTGGCTACCTTGAATGATTATCTTGTTGCAAAATGAATGGCCTTAATTTCCATTTTTAGACACCTCGAAGATAATCTCGACGATTGGTTGACAGAAGAGTTGGACAACTATTTGGATGATGACTACTTGGTTTTTGACTGCCCAGGTGTCCTTACTTGTCTAGTTGTATGCTTGTTTGTAATGTATATATGTTTATATTTATCATGATTTTGACTTCGCTTTATGGCAAACTACTTGTTAGTTGTAGTTTGTTTCCATAAGTTGACAATTTATGGATATGTCTCATGACCATGGAAAATGCATAAACACAAAAGCAGTGAATAACTTAAGCTATTTTTCTAGTTTTAATTTTATTTTTTGTTTTTTATACAGTATTTTATCCTTAATTTGCAGTAGATCATTTATTGCCTAGTAAAAAAAGAAACGTAAGAGGAAAGAGGGCTAGTGGTCTTTGGATCTAGTGGCTTCTCCTGACCCCAGAAATATGGATTGGAGCATAAGGTTATCTGTTCAATTCCATATAGGTGTGTGACTTGCATTAATCTATTCAGTAATTTTTTATTTAAAATGAAAAATATATTTTGTGGTAAGTTCTAGTATCCCAGGAATCATTCTTGAATATTTTAGAGAGTTGGCAGGATTGTCCTTGTTCCTTTCATGTTCACTATTGTGCAAATGAGCACCTTGTAGTAATGAATATCTGAGGTCCCATCCCAATTTTGCCTTAGTAAACATTATGAAAAGGGAAACTTTGGAGGTACCCATTAACTTGACTAGTAAAATCTCTTGGCCTCGCTAAGGGGAGAGAACTCTCTCTCTATCTCGTAAGTTTTGCATCTACTATAAGGGTGACTGGAACTTTTACTTTTAAAAACTAGAGAAAGGTAGAAAGGGGATTGGAAAAAATGTAAGAAGAAAAAGTCAAGCAACATGAACCTTGAATGAAACCAACTAAATTGTAATGGAAAAATGTCTCAATGATTTCATTTTATTTTATAAGTAGGAATATTTTATTTTAAAAAAAATATATATATATATATATTTCATGTGTGAAGAACATAAAGAAGTCTAAAAAATTACAAAGAATAAGTAATCATGTGCAGAAGTATCAACTCTTCAAAATCAACATTAGAATTGCTATTGGTAAAACCTCATGCATGGAAGTTCTAATCAACAATTTTTGCAATTGACTCACTAAACTTAAATCTTCAAAAGCACGGTGATTCCGTTCCTTCCACAAAATCCACATCAAACATAAAGGGACTAAATTCCAAATTGTTAACTGAGTTCATAGAGCATATCCTTCCTGTTTCAGCCAGAAGATGTTCCTAGCAGTTCTGCTGATGAAAAATTGGATTCTGCATTTCCAATGAACTATAGTTCAGTTGGCACCTCTCCCCCTATGAATTCTAGATAGGAGGTGTTGTCTTGGGTTGAAGAACCGTTGGGCTTATCAATCAAACAAAAAAGATTCAGCATTACCACTCATATTTTAGCCCTTTGATGTGATATAGAGTGGATATTTTGAGCTTGTATCTTCAACATGCCTATTTCATAACTGCAAAAATGTAATTATATATCCTAACCTTAAGATATATATTCAGGCCAGATAGAACTCTTTTCACATGTGCCAGTGCTGCGGAATTTTGTGGAACATTTGAAGCGTAAAAATTTTAATGTTTGTGGTGTATACTTGCTTGATTCACAGGTTTGTATGAAATTGGTTACTTCTTTTCTTGCTTTGGCTTGTTCTTTATTTTAATACTATCATGAACTTTCTCATAATTAAAACTAATGGTTTCAATATTTTATTATTAGTTCATGACAGATGTGACCAAGTTCATTAGTGGTTGCATGGCATCACTTTCTGCAATGATCCAACTTGAATTGCCCCATGTTAATATCCTCTCCAAAATGGACCTTGTGACTAACAAAAGGGATGTTGAAGAGTGAGCTCTTTTACCATTACTACTTTGTATAACTTGTATGGTATACACCATTTTTATTGAATTTAACAATCTAATATGTTTTATACTTTTACTGCTCTCAGTTTTCTGAATCCAGAGCCTCAGTTTTTGTTATCAGAGTTGAATCAATGCATGGCTCCTCAATTTGCTAAACTGAATAAATCTTTGATTGAACTAGTGAGTAACTAAACTACTTATAATTTTAACACATTGCCTCTGCTGGAAACTACTTGTCAGTATTGTGGTCACATATAATCAATGTTGATCTACTTTGCATTTCTTTTGGAGTAATCTTGATATCAGTGCAAACTTTTTTGGTGTTTTAAGGATATCTTTATTTTAATTACTTTCTGACTGCACATTATGGCTGTCCCTGACCACTTTTTGCTTATGTTGTATGAAATTTGTCGTAGGAAGCATCTCCATTTACTTTGATTGGTAAGTTACACACGCACCCAATGAGTCTTGAACCCACGACCTCCCCCTCTACCTAGCATTTATGAGGGGGAGGAGGTCTCACTTTAACTAAAGGCTAGGAAACATCTTTATTTTTTAGAGGTGCATGATTAAGTTTCTTGGAAGAGATGCTCTTTCGTGAGTGGTCTGTTTTCTTAGTTAGCTTCTCCTGTATCAGGGTATTGTAGATGGGTTGATTTGCGGTTCTGGTTGTATGATCTGTATCAATATTTTACTCTCATTTGGGAGACTACGTAATCTGATATAACATAAGCTGCATCATCTTAGATTGTACATTTACCTGAGAGCTTATAAGGAATTAATTATTCTGTTAGTAAGTATTTTTTGGTTGAAGCGTTGTAATTGTGCATGGTTATGTGATTTGTACTAATGATTGGCCTTCATTGGTTGTACAAGATTATTTTCATTTTTCAAGCAGCAAAATTGCTCTTGGTCTCTCTTTTTTTGACCTGCAATGGGGATTGGCTGGATTTTTTGAAACTATTATATAATTTTTGTTGTGTTAGGTGGATGGGTTTAGCATGGTGAGTTTTGTGCCCCTTGACCTGAGGAAAGAGAGCAGGTACTCTCTCTCTCTCTCTCTCCCCCCCTCATTGACAGTATTATGTTGTGCTTGCAAACTTAGCTTTTGTAGTTTAACCTATGAAAAAAATCCTTGGAACTGGATTTATGAAATTTTTTTTAAAGTTTTTGATTATTTTAGTTCAAAGGTTTATTTACCTTGGGATTTATCATTTGAATAGAAAAACTTAGGCTAACAGTGAAATGTAGTTAACAATTTCAGATGGCATTTAGATTTAAATTTTGGGACTATGATTCTTATAGTTTTTGCTGTCTTCTTGACTGAATATGGTGTAGCATAAGTTTTCTTATTTGTTCAACTACAGAAGAGTGGTGGAGTGGCCTGTGTTGGCATCAAATTGATGCCTTTAATAGGTTGCATTCTACTTAATATATTTTTTTATTTCTGTAACATTGGGAATAGGTTTAGGATAATGTCCGAAGACTAAAATATCTCAGTATAAGAAAAGGTTTTGCTCATCTTATTTGTTAAGTTTGGTGATAAATCAGCCTAGGAAGGAAGACAGATGGTTGAACCTCTGAAGTCACAACAAAGAATGGATAAAATAAGAGTGAAAAGAAAGAAAAAAGATCAAGGTGTAAAGAACTGGAGAAGACAAGTGAAACTAGGGAACCAATAATACCTACAAAAAAAAATACTTAGGCTGAATCGAACATTACCCTTTTGGCTTATTATTTATTGGTCGGATTGTTGTGACCTTTTACCCTTCATGAGTCAAGACCTACATGAGGCTATCTTTTCTAGTGCCGTCAAGGTTCTTGCAGGGTGTTTGCAAACAAGAGAACTGGTTTAGTTTGGTTTTAACCAATTCCAAGACAGTGAAATAAATTTTGAATTGGTTTTATTTGATTTGTTGTTTCTCGAAACCTAAGCCTGTATTTGTAAACCAAAATTTCTGCCATGCTACATTTTGTCACTTGCCAGACACCATAAGTTGCCATTTCTTTTGGGGGTCTGCACTTAGGATTTTAGCGTTGAAACCCTCTCAAAACCAATAATACATTTGTCAGAACTAGCTAAAAACAAATCTTAGTTGCAAATGATTTTTTTCTTCAGCTGCTGCACAGTTGGTAAAAGATCATATGATGAAGCTTCAGGCTTCAACTGGTGGTAGAGATCATAATATATGTTCTTATTAGTATTTCTTTTGTTCGTAGACTTCCATATTTTTCTTGGCTGGTTTGTTTACTTTTGAAGTCATGAAATATTTTCAAGCAAATTTAGTTACAAAGATGACATAATTCCAATTTTTTATATGATTAGAGAGTAAATGTTGACTTCTCTTTTGCAGTATACAATATGTACTGGCTCAAATTGACAACTGCATTCAGTATGGAGAAGACGCTGATGTGAAGATTAAGGATTTTGATCCTGAGGATGATGATTAGATTTATCGACGATGACTAGATTTATCTTATCTGTTGACCGCTTGAGAAAATATATTACTGTTTCTGTGTCGATGTGTAGGATCAAATTATAAACTTCTTTTAGAGAAAATTCAATCCGATCTTGCAGAATGGAAATCAAATTTGATGTCTCTCGAAGAATTACTCTCGGCCAATCCATCACATAACCAATTCCAAACCTAGTTGTCATGGACCCATGGTTTTAGAATTTTCTCAAAGTCTGAAATGACAAATGCTGTTGATTATGTTACTTGTTTTGTCTTCGAGTAGATTTCATTTCTAAAGTTTGGTCCATTTTTTGGAAACTTTGGCCAATTAGAAAATTATGGTTGGACTTTTAAGACTTGGCCGTGGGATAGATTTTCCCGCTAACAATATATGTGAATAGACAAATTTTATACTCAATAATCTTTTAAGACTTGGCCGTGGGATAGATTTTCCCTCTAACAATATATTTGAATAGACAAATTTTATACTCAATAATCTTTTAAGACTTGGCCGTGGGATAGATTTTCCCTCTAACAATATATGCGAATAGACAAATTTTATACTCAACAGTACATTTTTTTATAATCAACAATCTAATAGTATAATAGAAACATTAGATTTTTCTTAAAATTTCCTCATGTACCCTAACATCAGGTTCAAAAAGTTTGCCTTTTCATGCTAGTTTCAACACTAGTATAAAACATGCTAACTTGTGGTATCTCCTTGAAGTTTTAATGAAGACATGTGAGGTTCAAATTCCTTCCCCTGACCATTGAATTATTTTTTATATGAGAGAGAGAGAGAGAGAGAGAGAGAGAGAGAGAGAGAGGAAGAAGAAGAAGAAGAAGAAGAAGAAGTGAAGAGAATGCTACATACACACAAAATTTGACGACTTTTTAAATGTTATTGATGTGGCAAGCTTATACCGATTCTCATCTAGACTCATCATTGACAATACTTTTTTATCTATCACTTACAATTATGTCAGTGATGACGTGTCTCATATAGCACTGTGTGTACATTTTGTTATTCCATTGCCATAGCTAAAATTCGAGATCTCAACCCAAAAAAACCATTAACACACTCAAATGCATTTCAAGAATGAGAGAGTGAGAGGAAGGGTGTTTTGGTCATTTTATTTACTGAGAGAGAATGCAGGTTTGGCTTGGTGGTGGAGAACTAAGCAGAGAAGAATGAGGCCTGAAGGAGTGAATACAACACCATTATTAGGATGCTAAAATGTTGTTATCTACTAACTATTCTGATACAACCATGGTTTTTAAAACCGGAACAATCAAATAACCGAAATTGAGTTTGGTTATCGGTTTTTACCATATCAGATGATTTGATCCGGCTTTTAAAACCATATATATGAGTCATATGACACTATTCGTTTGAAGTTCAAAAAGTGGACAGTGAAAGCCTAGTCCAACTATGTGTTTGGATAAGGCTTGAGGTTTCCAACTATGTGCAAGCCCAGTCTAATTGAACGTTACAGTTACAAATTATTTTACAACATTTTTACAAATTGTTATTGTGACAAATTTTTATTGGTTCTCATTTAGGTCCATCATTGACATCACTTTTTCGCTTACAAATAATCACTCACTACATTAGCAATTTGTAAAATAAAATTATAAAAAAGTTTGTAATTCCAGCATTTTCCAATGTAGTTAATTTTGGTTATACAGGAAAAAAAAATGTCTATAAGTATATAGGCACAAATAATTTCATAATTATCAAGGTTGTAAGTTGTTACTGCTAGATAAACAAATGATGTCAGTAATGAGCCTAGACAAGAACCACTAAAAACTTGTTAATTTAACTGTTGTGAAAATTGTTGTCTTTGGCATTACTCTAAATCTATCGTTCTATTTGTTTTTACAATAACATTTTTTTTGGAAAATGAATCATTTTTCTAAAAAAATATTTTCTAGATAATTATCTTATTTTCTAATTATGCTTGGTAGCGACCTTAAAATAATTTGGAAAACTATTTCTACAGTTTCCTTATTTAGCTTGGCATGAGATAGAGTTATTTTTTAGAAAATTTAAGTGAAAAACAACTCTAACTCATGCAAATCTAATAAAGATAAGTTAAGAAATAGTTTTCATTTAACCCATTTTTTCTAAGACTATCAAATACAAAAAAACACAAAAACCTGTCTTCACATAAGGTTTTTCACAAAAACAAATGAAGCCTTGCATAGAAAAGGACACAGGCATCCCAAATTGCATTCTAGGTGGCATAAAATTATTATTTTAATCTTAACATTTATAATGCCAGATTTTTTTCCATCTACTATTTAACAACAATGACTATTTTGACAAAAAAAAAAGGGTTAAAGACTAAATATAAAAGGGTCATGCTAATGAGTGCCTTAAAGGCACTCGTTAATAATCTATTTTATGAAAGTTTTAATATCATTTTTATGGGAAATGAAAAAAGCTGTCAAAATATTAATTGTTTTTTTTCTTTTCCCATAAAAACTTTCTTTAACTGGATTTTTAACCAATACCCTAAGGGCACTCATTAGCATTTCCCAATATAAAATCACATATTTGAAAGGTTAGGAAACAAAAGGTAATTAAACCAAAAAAAATTACACAAAGGTTCTCCACTTGAGCCAACTTGCAAGGTTCACAATTACGTGAGAGAGTGGCTAAATATACTAAATATATGATATCCTTTTTCCTCACTCTGGGCCCATAATTAGCATTCGTCACTCAATGAGTACCATGGCCATGAGCCAAAATTCATGTGTAATTCGAATTTAAATTATATTGTTGAATATACGTATGTGAGTGGAAATTCTAAATAATACAAAATTTTAAATATTAAAATATTATAATTGAACTCAATTTATTATGATTAAGTTTTTGATATATTTAAGTAGTATTTTAATATATTATATTAAGCCCTAACTTGAAGTCCTACAATGATTAGGCTTTTATTAGAGAGTGAAGAGTATAATGAGAATTACACATTCATTAATTAATAATGAAAAATGTAACAAGTAGATGAACCTACTTGTACGTCTTCCCTGGTCTGAAAAAACCCAAATACATGGAAAATAACATGCACATTCTTACACGAAATAAATAGATAGATGTTTGTCATGTTAGCAAGTACAATAGTGTTTGAACTCATGCCATTTTAGTTTATAGTATTTGTAAATTATCAAAAGGACCCAAATGAGTACACCTTGACCATATACTTTCTTTATTGATAAAATGAGCTGTTGACATATTTTTGGATTGGATATTGTCGTTACTTTAGGCACAAAATAGATTTAAAAGTTGATATATATTAATATAAGTTTCAAGACTTTGATTGCTTGTTTCGTATTAAAATAAATAAATTAATAAACTTTAATTGCTTAGCACTTCGATTTTATCTATTAGGAAACTCGTTTTGTTGGATATGGCAGGTTGGCTGTTGTACTTGTCCACAATGCGTTGGACATAAATTTCACTATGACTTAATAGAGGTCTCTAATTAATATAAGCTAGTCTTTTCCCTTCCAATGTCTTTGTAGTTAATTATCGGGACAAAATTGGCCTTTGCCCTTTTTAGGCAAAATAAGTAGTATTCTAACCTCTTTTTCAAACTAATTAGGGAAATACTCCTCCTTTGAAACTCGACTTACTCAAAATCAAGTTTAAAAAAAAAAATTCTAGAGCCCTATAGTGACGTTTTTAAAGACCTATAGTGACGTTTTAAGAACTTATAGTGGCGTTTTATAACTCGAGCTCCATGAAATCGAGTTATATGCAATCTTTTTACGTATAACTCGAGTTCATAGAGCTCAAGTTACAAAACGCCACTATACGTCCTTAAAAACATCACTATAAGTCTTTAAAAACATCACTATAGGGCTTAACTTGATTTAGAGAAAGTCAAGTTTCAAAAGAGAGGTATTTCTCTAATTAGTTTGAAAAAAATGGCAGAATGCTACTTATTTTGCCCGAAAAGGGCAAAGGCCAATTTTGTCCTTAATTACCGTATTAAAAAATAATAAAACATAAAATAAAATAAAAATTACCATACCTAAAGGTAATACTAGGGTTGAATGAATCATGCTTAGAAGTGAGGCAAACAATTTATTTCTTTATTTCTATAAATAAATTTCTTATTTGTTTTTTATTTTGTATGAGTTGTCTTTGTGTTTGCTTTGTTGTAGGAAGGAACACTTGTCATATTTGTCTAGTGTTTGCTTTGTTGTCATATATTGAAAAGCCAAAAAAATAAAAAGTCAAATCATGATTTTTTTTTTTTTTTAATATTTCGTTATTTAAGAGAGAGAATATGAATAAACAAAATTTTACTCCAAACTAAGTTGGTGAAAATTTACTTTAACCTATTAAATGATGATTGAAATAATTATTTATATTTACTTTTGATTGCATAATATATTTAAAAATGGTATGGTTGGTTAATTTAGATGATTTATTGGTCATCAACTAAAAACAAACACATACAAATAATTATTATATATCATCACTTCACCCAAAAAAGAAAAAAGGAAAAGTCATGTCACCCTTATAAAGCGGCAATTGCATGCATTGAAACCCCACACATTGCACATAGTTTTGGCCAACTTTTACGTCTCACACCAAACGCCAATGCGCCATGTTATTCTCCACTAATTCCGTTTGTTTTCTAAAGGCCAAAACCGCTAAAGTTAAAATATACACTACAACGTTGTAAAAATATTTTCCTCTTTTAAGACATATGCGTAATTATCAAGCACTTTTAAGAGAATTTAAGAGAATACTTAAATTTTCCTCCTACTCTAGAGCTAGAATATTAGACTGAAATCAGATGTTGAAACTACTTTGGATCACTATTCCAAAGGAAAATTTTCACCAGAGAAGCATAATTACAAAATTGTAGTTGATGAAAATTGGATCGAGTGGATGTACCCTAGATTTACCTTTGGGAATTCAGTGAATATATTTCTAATATTAAAAAACATATAATAATAAGAGTAATGCTACAGTCACAAACTATTTTACAATATTTTTACAAAATGTTAATATGGTCAACCTCTTATTGGTTTTCACTTTGCCCCACCATTAATATTACTTTTTCATTTACTAATAATCACTCACCACATCAGCCGTTTGTAAAAATTTTTGTAAAATAATTTGTACCTCTAACATTATTCTAATAATAATAAATGTTACTCGAATAAATCATATTTGTGAAAAATTGTCATCAAATGTTTATGATTTTCCAGTAAAAATCATTTTTAATTTAATATATGAAAATTTATAAAACTATTCACATATATTATATAAACAAAAAAGTCATGTGATTAGAAGTATATATAGATTTGGAGGTTTTTTTTTTTTTTTTTTTACATTAGCAAAAACATTAAAAAAAATCCTTATGAGAGAGAGAGAGAGAGATAAATCCAAACAAATAACTCCTTATGAGAGCATTGTTTTTTTAATCACATCACTTCACTATAATTTTGTAAATGATACAATTAATTCACAAAATTTATACACTTAAAACATAAATAAAAAGCTTTGAAAAAGTTTTAAAAAAAAAACCTATAAAAAAAAAATCCAAGAGATCTTACAAGAAGAGGATGGAGGAGATGAAAGAATAACAAATCAATATTTCACTTTTATAAACTTTCACACAAAGTTTACTTTAATAAGAGAGTTCCTGTACTTGATTTTATCAAGGCTTTGCTGGTTCTGCAGCTTCCTCTACCTTTGTTTCAGGCTCAGTTGGTGTTGGTGTTGGTTCAGCTTTCTCAGCCTCCACCACCACTTCTTTTTTCTCTTCTTCTATTTTCTCCACCACCTCTTCTTTCTTCTCTTCTTCTTCTATTTTCTCTACCACCTCTTCTTTCTTCTCTTCTTCAACAAGTACTATCTCTCTCTCTTTTTCAGTTGATGTTGTTGCTGCTTCTGGGGTCGGCTCGACTTTCTCTTCTGTGACGATGAAAGTTGAAACCTTTTCAAAAACAAAGAAAACTGGGCCTGGAATCAATGCTGGACCATACTTTGAAGATGCTTCAGATACTGGTTTTGATCCTGGAAACTCTGAATATATAACATGGTGAACAGGAAAAATAAAGAAGATTAAGCGATGGTTAATCATGAAAAAGTAAAATACAAGCCACAAAAAGTTACTACAGACTGTAACATAACAAAAAAATTATATTGGACCCACTTGTTGGTAAGAGTGCTAAACGGTTAAATAGTAAAATTAATAATTTTTCTAACAATTTGAACTTTTGGTATAAGTTGTATTTTTTTTTTTTAATCGTATTAATTATCATAGCATATGGCCTTGAGTTAAGTGTGACAGTGTCAAAATATTATAGTTAAATGATAAAATTTCTTATTTCTTATCATTTTATGCTTTTATAATAATCGGTAAATTATCGAGGATAAAAAAAAAAATAATAATAAAAAATAAAAAATAAAAAATCCATACCAATTTTCACCAGCTCTTCTATGAACTTGTGAACTGCAACTGAGTGCTTCTTCAAGCCTGGCTCCTTAGGTTCCTTAACCAAAGCCTGTTTGAGGTGAAAATTTGAAGTTAGTTAGCTCTCTCTTTCTATTTTTTTTTTTTTTTTTCTACCTATTTATTGCCTCTAGTTGTTGGTGTATAATCTGACCTTGATTTCTACTGAGGAAGCCTCATAAATTTCTAGCACTTTAGGTTGAAGTTCCGTCTTCTTCTCTTCAAACTCCTTAGTAATTTGCTCCTAAACCAATTACCCACATATCAAACAATAGTAAGAACCTTTTTTTGAGCTATTCTTTACATAAGCACGTATGAAAACATCAAAAAAGGCTTTTAGATTTTTTTTTTTTTTGGTTTGAAGATAGAAGTAGATTTTAAGTAACATACCCTAGACTCGTCGAAGGACTTGCAAGCCTCAGCAGCAGCAGCAGATTTCTTGGTACCATTTTTCTCGAAAACCTTCTTGATCTTTGGAAGAACTTTTGATTTCCAATAACCCATCTCGTTTCTCAATTCAACTATGTTATACTATATAGTCTATAACAAAACAATCAAACCAAGCAAGAGCAAAAATCAAATACTTAAAACTCAAAGGTAACTTTATATATATATATATAGAGAGAGAGAGAGAGAGAATTGACAACAATATTCACAGATAAAATTGCTAGAGATCCACCACAAAGTACAAGAGATCAAGAAACTTGATGAAGCTAAGAGAATCTGTCTCTCTTTTTCTCACTTACCCTCTAAACTCTTTGTGTCTTTGTCGTAGCCACTGTGGTCTCCAGTTGAAGTGGACCTCAATGTAACTATTCCAGCAATTGTCCCCTCCAAATCAATGCAGTATGAGCTTAACCGTGGCATCAAAATATAGACATACTTCCTACCAAACCAACCCCCAGGTTCCAATTTAATTACCAAAATACACATCCACCTTTTTTTTTTTTGGTAAACAATGCACACCCACATGTTCTTTTATTCCAGCCCCCTTGTCAATCATATGATCTTCATTACCCTCCTCTGTCTATTAATTAAATGCAGTTTTTATTATACACACTCTATTATACACATTTTTATACATACACATGAAATGCACTAAACACGATTTACAGAGTAAAAATTGTGATTTTAAGTCACGATTTTAGTGCATTTTAATTGTGTGTATAAGAGTGTGTAATAGGGTGTGTATACTAGTATTTTCCAATTAATTAATACATTTTGTTCTACTCTAGGTGTACTACTTTATATTCCACAAATTACAGTATATCATTTTTTTAATATAATAAAATGAAACATGTAACTAGGGAGGGCGTTACATTAAGGCCACGGGATTCAAATGAACCCCTAGGGATTCATTTGACCTAGCAAAAAAAAATTATATATAAATTTTTTTTTTGACCTCTTAAAATAAAATTTTGAACATCTTGACCCTAAATTTTGTTTAAATCCAACTAAAATAAACATGAATATGACCATTTTAATGCTACTTTCACAATAATTTCACAATAAAGGTTATGTGGCAAGTTGTAACTGGTTTTCATTTGGACTCACAATTGACATCACTTTTTTATCTACCTTTAACAACTTGCCACCTAAATTTTGTTGTGGAATTGTTGTGAAAGTATTGTGTTAGTAGCATTACTCTTAAAATATTTAATTTTATAAGAAAAAAAAATGTTTCAAAATTTTGCTCATTTGTTAAAAATAAATAAATCTTCTCTTCAAGACTTTGACTTACTTTGCGCACCATTGACAACGAAATGAAGCTATTTTTTCCTGTACTTTTCTTGTTCATCAGCAAAAAAATTATATCACTATTACAACTAACAGATCTATATCTACATCTATGGTTCTTTCCTTATTCTCTCTATCTCTCATTCTCCCTTCTATGTTTTCTTAGTTTTTCTTTTTGCTTGATCAAGTAGTTTGATAAATGCTCTATAGATTTTCAAGTCCAAGAAGTTTTTTAGTACTTGTTCCAATTCTAAGAGAGTGAACATGTGTATGGTTAAAAAGTCTACACTTCAAAAACAAAAACTTATATTAGTTACTATTTTTTCCTTAGTTTCACATTTACTTCTACTCTTAAGTGTGTTACTATTCTTCTTTATCATATTTTTTTATCTAATTTATATTACATATAAATATAATAAGTTATTATTAATTTGACAAAAATGTATTCAATTATAATTAATTTATTAGTTATTTAATTATGTTTGTTTATGCATTCAATAGTTGTTTTCTAGTGCCGATCTCCTTTTTAGACTATTGTACGATATAGTTGTATTGTATACTAAATTGTATTTAGAATACTATTTTAGATTATTGTATAGAATATGGAAGTTGTACATACAAAAAAATTAATTAATTATTTTATTTTTTACTCACCCTCCATGACAAATTCCTAACTCTACCACTGTTGACCCCATGGGTAGCTCCACATTGGGTCCATGGGGGTCATAGGACCACCCTAACCTGGAAAAAAATTATTATTATATATAAATTTTAAAAAATATGATTTTTTATTTTTTTAAAAAAATTTGACCAGCCTAAATTTTATTTAGGCCCAACATAATTAAACTTTAGAAAAAATTTGGTAACAAACTTGGTTGTCGAATCCATGATTAGTTACATTTTCTTCTTATATCCTCCATATTTGCAAAATTTCAAGAAGATCAAAGAATAATAGCTATATCATAAATCAAATGTTTAAATTTCAAGTTTTTGTAGTCTAAAATTATTCATGAAAAATAAGTTTACGGATCAGATAGCAAAATAAAATCCGATTGACATGAAATTTGACATATATTTTAAGAACATAAAGAACATGCAATTCAACGGTTAGATTTTCAAAATATGTAGTCATGTTAATTTGTTTAGTAAAAGTTGTAGTCTTAGGCTATAACTAAATTTGTAGCCAAATTTTGTTCTTAAACTTTAGTCCTCTTAACAATATATTAGGTCCTTACAAACAAAAAGAAAAAACCCAAGAAAAATTTTATTTAACTAAAATTTTGAAAGAAACATAGTTTACAATATTGATAAGAGACTATCGTGCAATAATTTCAAAATAAGAAAAATTGTAGAAGTAAATTGTAAAATTTTATGTAATTGCGTTTTTTTTTTTTTTTTTTGGTCCTCAATATATGAAGTTTTCTTTTTATTAGATTTTGTATAATTTGAATTTCTTAATGACCACCTTGAAAACAATTCCTAGAACCGCCACTGACTGACTCCCGAAGAAAAAAGTTCTAGAATTGCTATTCGGTGTAACTTGTTATAGTTAGTAAAGTATAAAGTAAAACACTTAAAATTGGTAAAATATAAAATAGAATACTTTGACTGAGAAAGTAGATTTTAATTCAATGGCATAGTAGATCAAACATGTGAAAACTCTCAATATATAAATATATATATATATATATATATATATCATGCTTATTCATGCAGGGCTATAAAGGACTTTATGATAAAAGGGTTAGGTTTGTTTACTATGTATTATGATGATTGACAAGATTCAAAGCAAGGGCAGGAGCTGTAAATAGGAGACAACACTGAGGGGTATAATGGTAAAGATTGATGGTGGGGGAGATGACAGCTGGCAATCACCTCAAACTGAGGTGGCAAATAGCATGTGTGGGGTCCTCACATAGGTTTCAAACTTTGGCTTGGTGTCGATCTGTACACAAATGTGTTTCTTTCTTGCGCCTCTTGTTTGCCTTCTCAGACTTTCCCACGTGGCTTCGCTGGTTCTACCATCACGCCGTCAGTGACTTGTATATTGTATTATGTCGGTCTAGAACAACAATGTTGAAATTCCCAACCCTTATCTAGGAATTTTAGGATATTCAGAATTCTTCGAATACTTGTGTATTATTTGCTCAAATGTGTGTAGTCATGCCGTCATACATACCTTAAGTTATATTACTGTGCAGCACACACGGATATAATTAAAAACAACCACAATTATACTTTTTTAAAAGAGATTTAAGTTACACATTGGATTAGTTTACACTTTTTTAAACTATACATTTTTTAAAATATGTAATGGTTTCTCAATATATATATATATATAATTTAGAATTTAATTAGATTTAAACTCTTTGGTTTTTTTCATCCAATAATTCTCTTACCACAAAAAATTTTAAAAAAATAGATAAATGGACACTTGACATAAAATTGGACTCCAATTGAAATACAATTTAGAATCTAATTGGATTTGGACTTTAAAATTTTTACACTCAATAATTCACTTAGCATAAAATTAAAAATTAAATGGGACACATGCAGCAAAATTGAAAATTCAATTGAAATCTAATTAGATTTTTTTTGAGTTTTGGCTATTAATATATATAGATTATCATTAAATATTAAGGATAATACTTGTTGCACACATTCCAATTTTTGAACTGAAATTATAACTTGAAGTCACAATTTTTATGTTGAAAATCGTTACATAAGTCACGATTTTAATTAAAAAAATAGGGCATGTGTAAAACTGTGTGTAACGTGATTAAAAGAATGTGATTATTTGACTTGCCAAGTAATAAGTTAGAATGGTTTTTACTCTAATATATCGGTTTCAAGAAAAATCTTGTCATATATAGAAAAAAAAAATATGACCTTGACAATAGAGGGGACTAGCTGGCCCATGATATATTGTACATGCACGTGTAGAAAATTTGTTGCCATTGAATGGTGCTGGAAGAGATTACATTTTCAAGGGAATGTAATCATGTTGTCATGCAAAAAATGATAGGTAGCAAGCTTGCACTCACATGGGCCTTGATTTATAATTTGTGTTTGGGCAAAAAACAAAGGACTTGGAGACAGACAAGAAACATGGATTAGTTAACGGTTGCTGTACTTTTGAGGCTATAATAGGCCATGAGTTTTTATTAACATGGTCCCTTAGTTAATTTGGTAAAAAAATATGGTACCCTTAAACAGTAGGTATGGGACATTATATTTACTAGATTTGTATTTATGGTATACGACACCATTTGCATGCATTATTGTCAATATCTTCTGGCTGTAAGAACTAAGTGCAGGTAAATATAGCTAGGGTAAGTAATTACTTTTATAAGGACTATAAAGATATCTACAACCCTAATTCAGAGACTTTATGTGTGTTTTAATTAATGACCAAGGGTCATAGAAATTATTATTCTTAATTATTTTTAAGGTAACATGATTCTTATAACCTATGATACTATTTCATACCCATAGTATAGCACTCAAATCAGTGATAGCCATATAATCCATGGAAATGATCCTGTTAGAGATTATTATTCTTTTCTAGGTAACATGATTTTTATAACCAAATGATACTTTTTTCATACCTATATAGTATATCACTCAAATAAGTGATAGTCATGTAATCCATGGAGACGATCTTGTCCATTTAATATCTTCACTAATCTAAAGGTGATGTTATGATTCTAAAATTATCTTTCATTACTTAATGGAATGAAATTTTAAATTACATAGCACCATACACCTTTAGATATATGAAAAAACTAAAGTTTCACAAGGAAATATACCCTTTTCATTTGGAATCAAATGTAGAGTATCCTAATCTTGATTTAGGATTAAAGTCATCTGATTAGACATTAGCTATCGTAGAGTTAGATTGAATGTGGGAAAATAGTGTTCATCATTGTATTATACTGAATTCCTTTCTTATTTCAAATTAGATGCTAACCTATCTTCAATTAAAATTTATTAGTATTTAGACAGTAATATTTTTTTTAATCATTAACTAATTACACACAAATGGAATAATTATGGACCCTTGTTTTCTAGATTTTCAGCTTTTCTTTTCTAATACTAAAAATATTTTATATGTTATCTCTAAGAGAAAGCAACATAGTTAGAAAAATATTTATTATAGTTTTTAACAAACTGAAAAATAACTAAAACTTCAAAACTTTGATGACAAGCAATGCTTTTGAAGGAAATAAGCTGGACTAGTCCAACCGGCACCATGGAAGTCCTTAAATAATTGAAGCCTCTGGGGATTAGTACAATAATTTTTGTTGTGAGTATTACACTTTTTCAAAGATACAAATAGTAACTTGTACATTTTACCAATTTCTAATAAACATTTTTAAGTTAAAAGATAATTTGTTAATTAGTTCATGCAATGGAAATTAGTGTCTCCAGAGTCACCAATCTATACTTTTTTTTTTCTCAATTTAAAGGAGATTATAGTGTTTAATATGAAACTATAGGGAAGTAACTAGTGTAATGTGGTGAATTTTCGAAGAAGATTAGTGTAATTTTTGGAATATTCCATGTAAATTTTCTGAATTATAAGCTAAGAAATCGTGGACTTCTATAAACTTATAGACTCCTCCAAAATTTATTTAAAAAAAAAAAAAAACACCTTCTAGACTCTAAATACTTTCTGTTGGTTTCAAACGTTTGAAAGTTGAAAGCCAACAATAAAACAAAACACATGAAAAGTTTCTTGGTCAAACAAAGACCATGTTGATTCTCCAAAACGAAAAAAACCATATTCCCTTTGTTTTTGCTTTCGTAATTGATGATTCAAAAGATGTTTGAATAAATAGCTTCATGTAAAATCTATTCCTTGCTTCCCAAGTAAATAAATTAAAAATAAATAAAAATCAAAGCAACATTTATCAAAAAGAGCAAAGCAAAAAACAAAAATAGATTTCAAAGTAAAAAAAAATTCCCTTTTGGGTGCTAAGTTTTGGTTCCGCTGTCACTTTTGACACCAACTGGCTCATGTGGCTCAATTAGTGTTACAATTATTAGGGTGTAATATTTTAAGCCTGCCCTACCAACCTGCAAGTGTCTTCTAATTATTGAATGAGTAATATATTAATAATGCTAATTACAAAGAATTGGAAGAAGTTTTGATTGAGTGTCATGCGCCCTTCAATCTGAATATATATATATATATATATATATATATAATTTTACTCTAAACTAAGAAAGCTAAATCCTAGCTAGAAAAAGAAATTAATTAAAATAATAATTGAGCTCTCCCAGATTCCATCATTGTTAACAATTATGATCCCAGACAGCTAGCTAGACCAATCATCCAAGTGGAATCGTGACTACCCCTGTCAACCACATCATATATATCTAATCTTAATCACTGAATTTAAAACCTAAATCCTATTTTGTCGGAAAATTATTATGTACTTCCAAAATATTATAAATGTATATTCTCTCCTCTCACATAAATGGTAGGTCTCACTAATTAAATTCATAGTGGAATCTACCATTCATGTGAGATGAGGGGGTACACATTTATAGTATTCCTCATGTGAGATGTGGGAGTACGCATTTATATTATTCCGGGAGTACTTAATAATTTTGTCTATTAAGATCTTAGAATACCTTTGTAATCTTTTACTAGACCACTAAACAAAAAAATTAAAGGGAAAAGTTTGGCTATAAAGTTGTAGCTAATGATTATAATTTTACTTAATATTTCTTTTGAATAAACTATATATTTGATCCTTATCCTTTACACAATATTTTAATTTGATCCCTAACATTTCAATTGTGTTAATTTGGTCTTTAACTTTTCAGTCTCGTGTCAATTTAGTCCCTACTATTATATCTTAACTAAAATTTGATGACATGGAAAACAGCCAAAATAAAATTTTAGTTTATTCTCACATCAACCGATGCTAATTTTTTATTTTGGCCATTATACATGTTATCGATTTTCATCCAAAAGATAACAACAGAGACTAAATTGATGCGGTACTAAAAGGTAAGGACCAAATTAACACAATTAAAAAGTTAGGGATCAAATTGAAATATGGTGTATAAGATAAGGACCAAAAACGTAGTTTACCCTTTTTTTTTTTATATTGGATGTGAATTATAAATCCACCATTAGATTATATTTTCTTCTTATATCTTTTATGATTACAAAATTTCTAAAAGTTCAAAAATCAATAGCTATATTATCAATCAAATGTTTAAATTTCAAATTTTTGTAGTTTACAATTATGTATAAAAATTAAGTTTGTAAATCAAATGGTAAATAACACTCTATTGATATGAAATTTGATATGCATGTTAAAAACTTAAAGAATATGAAATCTAGTAATTAAAATTTTAAAATTCGTAGTCATGTTAATTTTTTTAATGAGAATTGTAGTCATTGACTACTACCAAGTTTGTAGTCAAGTCCATAAATAAATGAATACTGCATAGCTTCAAAGTTGCCAAAGTCTCAAGTTTACCTCCCAAAATTGCTCCTGTAAAATGCTAAATTACACTTAGATAGTGTGTCATGTGTGTGGTACACGAAAATGTTTAGATGAAATTAGTTAATATATATATATATATATAAGTAAAGTCAGACATGAGAAACTATACAGAATATCAAACTTAATTTAATTAAAATTTTTATTTTAAGAGAAAACTAAACATAATAAGTAATGACTTGAGTTCTAATTCAATTTTTTTTTTTTTTTTTTTAAGAGAGTTTCAACCTATAACGTCCGTTCCTGATGATGGTTTTTTATCATCAAATCAAGATACTAGTCGATTTTTTTTTTATGTAAACGAAGATTGAGTTCTATTTCAATTAAACTAATATATAACAGCTCAATACTTTTTAATTATATACAATATAACACTTTCTATAAACTGATAGGATAATTAGCTCTTCATAGATTTTTTTGAGATTTTTTTTCCCCAAAAGCTTTGTTATATCATCTATAGACTATAACTGCCTCATATTTAGGTGGACAACCTGTCAAATATACATCCACAATCAAATATACATCCACAAGAATAAACTTATCAATTCTTTGAACAGCAGTACAAGATTTAAGACAAACCATGTAGGGCCATTTTTCTTGATTCATTTTTAATGGTAGCTTTATAGTTAATACACTTGTCTAATCAGAATAATAATACACTTTACATCACAAGCAAAGTCTAGAGCTGGCCATTTTGTAGATTAATATAACTTAATCCAAGATTATGGCAGTGGTGATAGGATGCAATGAAGCTCTAGTGCACTTATTTTATATATATATATAAAAATAATAATAATAATAAGAAGAAGAAGAAGAAGCTAGATGAAAGAGACTAGAAAGTAGAAACTATGATTTAAGGCAAACTAAACTTGATAATTTGATCAAAAAGCCATGGTGTGGGTGTGAGCAATAGCCGATAGACACAAAAAATTAATCCTAAAGTTGATGAGGTTAGGGGTGACATATAAATAAGAAAGTCTATTTTAATGGTCTTAGTAGAAAACTGATTACATTCTTTTAATTTTTTTGTTAATTTTTTTATGGGGTAGAACACCTATGAAGTCTCAAACAAGATAAAAAAAATGACGTAGTATAGCGTTTGAGTGCAGAACTCCAATGACAAGGACAGGTTATAAATGATCTCTTTGTCATCTTGAAAATGAAAGTGATTATTGGTAATTAATAGTGATAAGACTTATAAATTCTAATTTATACTTATTCCTATCCAAATTTGAGATATTCAAATGTAAGCATATTTAAGGTCTATTTAGATACTGCTTATTTTGTTGAAAATTAAAAATATTATAGTAAAATAATTTTTAAATGTGTGAATAGTACTGTGAGACCCAGTTTTAAAGTTTTTTTTTTTTTTTTTATGAATAAAATACTTATGGGTCCTATAAACAGTGCACGGGACTCACTAGAAAAGCATAATCCCTCGTGAAACATTCTTCTCAAAAAAAAAAAAAAAGCCAAAACGCAGACACTGATAAATATCAACTGTATCTAAACGGGTACTTAGATTCTTAAAAGTCTGCATCACACAAGCAAAATCAAGTTCTCATAGGATAGGACTAAAGGAAAATTGATTGGTAATGAAAAGGGGGGGGAAAAATTGATGTTAACTATGTATGGACTTGATTTTGGGATGCATTGGCTTCCATAGATTTTTATCAAATCTTATCTGATCAATTCTGGATAAAAATATTTCACTTTTGAGCCTCCAATTTTATCTCAATGAATCAGCACCATCTATTATATCCTATAAATAAATATTAAATTACTAATTGCCTTAAAAGTTTAAACACCATCTTAAAACTATATAAAATGATGAATTTAATCATTCTTATTAACAATACCAATTTTTTTTTTCTTCTAAATAATACCATCTTATCTTAACATTACAGTTCATAGTCACAGATATACAGGATAGCAAATTAATGAAATTCATATTACATGTCATGTTCAGATTGGAGCAAAAACTGGGGTGGGTAGAATCAGTGACATCCAACTCCAAGGGCCACAGGGTTCTAAATCCATAGCTGTTTGACCCACATATGCATGAGCATGACATTGATTTTTGATGAAATTGTAAGCAATAGTGGCTTATTGAGTGAAAGCAAGAGATTTTAAGTTCCTTTATGAGGCTGGCTTCCTTCCTTGAACAATTAAATTACCGGGCTAACTTCTTTGCAGGATTAGTTTTCTCATAAATACGAAAAATATCTGATGGGATATCCTTAAAAAAATTTAATTTCAGGTCTGGATTTAAGTGAAAGATTTTGACACAAAAGTTCTCTCAAGAAAGCCCAAGCCCAAATCCACCTTAGGTCAAGGCATGACCATGACCAAATTGTGTGGGATGGTATGTCAAGCCACACACTACAACAACAAATTTGCACCATTTCTTGAATCGAAATGAGAGTGGCCTAAAAAGACTAGCTTTGGTTCAATGTATTGAATGGGACACGAAAGTGACACGTGATCATTTTTAGATATGTGTGATGTTTGAATCTACGCCATGCCCCTCCAATTAGATAAAACTCCAACTTGACACCCTCACTTCCATAAGCTTAGAACTCATCTACACCATGCCTCTCCTATCATTCTCATCATTAAGTCAATCTTCCCAAGAATAGTCATTCCTCTATTAATGATAATTTTGAAAATAAAAGAGTGTCTTGAAAAGACAAGCTTGTTGCCGACTAATAGTAACTTCTAAAGATGCTATGAAAGTTGGCAATCTCTCTTTGGAAAATTGATCATATCATGCCCCCAAACAATTTAGAATTGTACGTTGTGGCTTGCTTGGCAAGATGGAGTGTTTAAAAACAAGTTATCAAATAAATCTCTCTTTAAAAAGTGGGTCCAATTATGCTATAGTAAGTTGAGGAGTATTCATAGGTTTTTTTTTTTTTTTTTTTTTTTTTTTGGGGAAAAATCAATTCTTAGGCAAGCTGTCTCTTTTGGTACAAGACACTTGTGATTGCATGAAGGCTCAAATGCATTTGCAATTGCATTTTAATTGAATTAATTACTCTTGTATTTTTTTTTTAATTCGATATTAACAATGGAGAGAATTTGAATCTTGAATGAAAATCTATATTAAAAATACCAAGAGGCATAAATTGAGCTAGAAGTCTCTTGAAATTACTTTTGTATGAAATTTTACTTTCCAAGTGAGTTAATTAGGTGTCGTTTTATGCTTAATTGAAGCATTTTACTTTAATCAAATACAGGATTTTTTCTAAATTGAGGTTTCCACATAGCTGGTTATAGTACTAAAAGATTGAAGAAACTGTTACAATTAACACTTCAGCAAACAAAACAAAAAAATGTTACAATTAACAGCTTGAAACTCAACAATTTCACAATGAAATAGATTAAGATTCAAGGAGATGCACCACTGACATAAGTTACAACAAATTACTAGAAAAATTCACCTCTTGCAGCAGCAGCCAGCTGTACTTTAGATAACATCGAAAAATCGAAAAATTGAAAAATAATCAGTCAGGCAACCATACTTCCTTTCATTAGTAAACTGTCTAAGACGCACAAGGCTGTTGATGGCACCAAACTTTCATCTATACCAGATCCACCACAGAATTGTAGAGCCTAACTTGCTGCAGAACACATGGCTAAGTTACATGAAGAAAACTACGAAGTGTCAAGACCATAGATGAGGTGGTTTCACAGTCTTAAAAGCTTTGCCTCCTCAATCGATGACATAATTTGGATTAACAGCTAAAATTCTGTCATTTCTAGATACAGATGTGGGCTGTGCTGCAGCTTCACCCTCCGCTGCTTGCCTACCATCATATACCACTATCAAATGGCCTTCCCTTCGTACCAAACTCTGCATTACAAAGCACTTGTTATGTAAAATTAACAGATACCATTTTCTTAATTCATTTGATCCTATAATACTTGGTAGGATGCAAGATTGCTGTTGATTTACCTCTATAATAGCTTTAAGTTTGGAAACTTCAGTTGCTGCCTCCTCCATGGAGCTGTAGTTATTTTTCTCATTCTGCTGAGCCACATACCATTGAATCAAGTCCCTCTGTCTCATTCCAGCCAGCCCAGTCCCTGCAAAAATGAAGCCCACAAAATGTTTCAAGGCCATGGATTACAATGATGAAGAATTAATAAACCATGAACAACTTCTAAAGCAACACATGTTTAGTTGAATATCGCCTTTCATGAGATATTCAAGGATCTATTAAAACAATAAATGGCAAAGGGTGCATTTGGTTTACCTTCTTGCGTTATAGTTTCTTCATGCTGTCTAAGGCGCATAACTAGAGCTTGGGTAACCCTTTGAAAATATTCGTCCGTGATCACTAGTTTCTTCCCTTGTTGGTTTAAAGACCCTGCTCCACTTTCTGCACATCATAAAACAATTAAAAAGAATAGATGGGTTGTCTATGTAAGTCTAAAAATGAATAATTTAAATAATTAGCATAGGTGATGTGATCTCACCAACATCCCCAGAAGCTGGCTCAGCTGTAGAGTTGCTTGGTTGAGCATCATCTTGACCAGTGCCGTCATTTCCATCTCCATCACCACCAACATTGCCATCATCACGAATTTCGTCTTGAAACTCTGACAAATCAATCTCGCCAGACTCCACACTACATCGCAAAATAGAATACACATTATAGCCTAAAAACTACATGAGAGAGAAAGACAAGAGAGGATCTTCAACAAATTTTCATTATTTTCTTGCCTGATAATGGATTTTTTTAGCAATTTCACTGCTACATTAACATGACGTGGATGTATCTGCAAAAGAAAATCTCTTTAAGTGTAATGCAGAATGTATTACAATCACAATGCAGATTAATACGTTGCCAAACTTAAAAACACCTGTGTTTCCAAATGACTTCGAGCAATGGCTTCTGACAGTCTGATCAGTGCCTCCAGCTGCCTTACTGTCATGCGATAAGCAACTCTACTCCCTGGAGCTGTATCGCCTCTACGGAGAGCAACATAAGAGTCCACCAACAGTTTCCTAGCTTCTGAGGTTAGCTGCATTAGTTAAAACACTGTCAGAAGCAGAGCACATTGGCTAAAGAAGCTTCTCCTGACAAAAAACAGCCTGATGAGTAAGAAAACTGTAAACAGCAGACCTTGGGTTTCAAAGTTTTTGCATAAGCAATATAACGTTTCAGCTCTGCAGTTGTGAAGGCAGGAACGAGTGCATCTTCACGCTTCTGATGTACTCTCACAATGTGGTGGGCAATGTGGTAGTCAGTTTGATCATTTGGATCATCAATCATAACATATACCAGATCAAATCTTGAAAGAATAGCAGGGGGGAGAGCCACATTATACTGAGAAAACATAAATTAAAGAGATTAGCCCTCATAAATAAAAACCTCAAATGTAATCAGTCACACTGCTGTAAAGACTAGGACTCACGTTTCTCATGCAACAATAGAAAATATAAAAAGGGTGAAAGACTAGGACAAAAACCCATGCACTTTTGAGAACACTTACATGGTGCCCCTATCAGCTGTAAAAATATTCTTACCTTAAGTGGTTTAGACTTGTCATATCGCCCCCCGGCAGGGTTGGCGGCAGCAAGAATTGATGTCCGAGCATTTAGTGTTGCTTGTATACCTGCTTTTGTGATGCTTATTGTCTGTTGCTCCATGGCTTCATGAATTGCCACCTTCAAGTCCATTTACATATTAGACATCTGAAATTGCTCTATGCTTAAAATGCCAATTTGTTTTAAATAAATCAATAAAATAATTACCTGATCTCTGATATCCATCTTGTCAAATTCATCAATGCAACAAATGCCATTGTCAGCAAGCATCAGTGCACCAGCCTGAAATTAAAGCCAGATGAGATATATCAGACCATATACAACATTGCTTGATATGCATAGATATTAGACACATGACAAGAGGCCAAAAAGAAAATTCAAAATCCAAGCATCCTTGCCTTTCTCATAGATGTTTGCTTTGAACACTCTATTGTAGATCACACTTAAATATATAACCTAAAAACTATATAGCATGTCAAGCTTGAAAGTCCCCCCACCCCCCCTCCTTTCTTCTCCTCTTGATGGGTGTTTGAGCCCAGTGAGTTGCATCCAGATTAAGTATGTCAACAGCTATTGCATTTTATTACCAAGCTAGTATAGACATCATGTTCTTAATATTAGTGTTGGGGCTTGCAAGTCCCAGTTCCGTTCTTCTGTGATGGCCAATGCAAATCCAGCAGTTCTCCTTTTAACAAAACTAATGGCTTAATTTAGAAATCTTACACAACACAATGTTATGTTTCCCTTAACAAGTTTGACACAGACAGTACAATTGAAAAATGACATGCAAGCTTGATGATTTCACACTTGACAAGCATTGCAAAAGAATATTTAAGTCATACATTGCTTGGACTACATGCATATGAATCCCATTAATATTTTAGTAGAGAATGCAGTAATGCTGTTGAGTCACTAGCGATGGCTAATGGTATTTGTTTTAGGAGTCAATAGTGCATGAGAAAAAAAAAATCAAGGGTACAAGATATTTGGTCTAAAATCTTACTGTTCAAATTATTCAGTTTTTGGAAATCCCATCACACTTAATTATGATATATCTACTAAAATGATTATAAGTTTGATTAACTGATTCCAGACAGCTTAATCACCATCTGCCTCTGTTGGGAAATATCTCAGACCTTTGTTTCCTAGCCCTTTGACTTATACAATGCAAAGAAAATCATAAATAATATCCTAGTAATGGATCAAATTAAGAAAACTATTGATCCAAAAGTATAGACCCCCTCTGATAATGTCAACAAACTTGGACAATAAAAATATCGAACTTTGGCAGTTTGATGAAAATGGTCTTCTAGTTCCCTGCTAACCCAACACAGGTGCTGTGACTGATAGGATCCAATACAATTCATGGATCAAATTTACAAAAGGGTAAACATAAATTAAATTCTACCTCAATACAGAATTCACCAGTTTCTGGTTCTTTGGCCACAGTTGCAGTCAACCCAGCAGCGGAGGAGGATTTTCCAGATGTGTAAACAGATCTTGGAACTATGCCTGCAGTGTACCTGTGAATTCATATCCCAGCATATGTAAGTGGTTTGTACAAAACATGATAGTTGAAATGATAAAAAGCAGACATAGTGGCATACTTGAGGAACTGAGACTTAGCACAACTAGGATCTCCAACAATACAGACATTGATGTCACCTCTTAGGTTGATGCCTTCATGAGTAAATTTGTGAACGCCACCCAGAAGCATAAGAAGGATTGCTCGCTTTATATCTTGGTGTCCAAACACAGTTGGAGCTATGCTATCAACAAGCTTAGGGAAAAAATCGGGAGTATTTCTCATTCTTTGAATATCATCTAGTTCTTCTGCCTGCCATATTAACAAAATAACCATAATCGTGGGGCATTTTTCCAAATATGGTAGTGGTAAAATCTAATGGAACATAGCAATGTTAGGCTTCTATATAAATATGATGAGAGCCAGGGAAATGAATCATCAAAATATTGAAGACATTCTGAAAAGAGTTCAATATTGCCGACTGGGATCCTCTTGAGAGGCATACAATATACTTTGCACATTACACACATAATCAGCCGAGATGGAGATTCTACATGCATTAACTCGAGTCATGAGCATATTTTAACATCAAAGAAGTCAAGTAACAGCATTCTATTAGCTGGAGGTTATGCAACATAAAGCAATCAAGAAACAGATTAACGTAACTACTTCTCAGGCAAACAGGTAAGAAAACTAGTGGAGACAATGGATCAATGAACTAACTGTGAACTTCTGGCTGTCGTCTTCATCAGCATCCTTCTTTCTATTCCTGATGTCAGTATTCCTTCTACCATCAGCAATCTGAACAAAGAGGCATTTATGAAACAAAGATCATAGAAAGACATCTCTTGTAACTATACTAAAAGAGAAGCTGATAACAAACCGCTCAATGACCAACCTGAACAGAATTGGCAATAAAGGCAAGGCGATAGGAGAGGTCTCTCACTCCCAATGATCGAAGGCCCCTCACACCTTCATTTCCAACAGCGGAATTGTTGCGCTGAGCAGCTTCACGACGACATTCTGCTCTCTCTCCAGGGGATGCCAATGCCATTATGTCTGGTATCACAACCACAGTGCCAGTGAAGATGACCCTGTATGGACATGGAAAATCAGGCAAAAATTGGAGGTTAGATTATCAAATTAACCAAAAGATTATTGTATTAAGCAGAACAAAGACATTAAAGAAAATTGAGTGACCCAACATGAATCCAGGAAAGTAAATTTATCTTACGTGTCACCAGCCCTGGCCTGTTCAACAATCTCGTGGCGCAGAATAACATCCAGTGATCTGGGAAGGGAACCCGCAGGTATCTCTTTGGAAGTCTCCTGCATTCTTACCCTCTGCCAATCTGCAAATTTGCTATCTTGCCGAAGCAAAGCCCACCTTGCTCTATTTGCACAGGTTGCATTCACGCATATTGTTGGCTGCAACCTCACAGTAAACACAAATGAATAAATGTTTACAATCCACCATTGTGCTCAGTAGACAGCACTGAAACACAATATTTAGTTCAAATAAGCAACAAATTAATCACTACTTCAGACCCACCTCAGTGTATTTAAACTGTTGCTCAACATTTTTTATGATGCTCCCACATTCCAAGCACTTGAAAGTCCCCTGGAGAAGCTCTGGTCGAACCTCACTCGTGCGAGTCACCACTCCAGTCACTGATACTAGTTTTCCAATTTCTGCTGTAGCTAATTCCCTCAACCTGTGGGCAAAATATATAAAAGCTCAAAAACCATTAAAATTTACAGGCAAGTATTTTTAGAATTATGGTTAAATGATTAAATTCACTATTTCCTAACACCATAAGCTTTTAGGGACCATGGCATCAGTGTAGATGGTCCTAAGTTTAAACCTTGTCTATCTCTACTCTTCCATCAAAAAGTTAAAAATCACATGTGAGGGGGAGTGTTAGAAATATGATTAAGTAATTAAATTCACCGTTTTCTATCAATTTAAGCTTTTAGAACAATCGATAATTTATCATTAACCATCGTCAATTTCCAAAAGATCATATATTCTTTCACCAAAAACCTATTCCTAATAGAAATATATCACCTTGTCACCATTGCCCATATCAACTAGCAAGCAATCTTCTCGATTTCTCATAAAACACAATACACAACTCAACTCAAAGGAAAAAAACAAAACAATACAAGCACATTCCATAATTGAAGAAAAAACCCAATTGCTCAATACAAATCATTTCAAAAAAAAAAATTAAATTAAACATTTAAAATTTAAAAAAAAAAAATTATACCTCTTAGTAATTGGGAGGTTGAAGAAGGCAATGTTGATATCCTTGTTAGGGTTATCGTCGGCGATGAAAGTCGGCCTCTGCTCCATCACAAACCGCTTGCAAGCGTTCTTCAAATACGGCTCGAACCTCAAGTACTCGTCGGAAATGGCTTTCTGGAGAAGATTATTGAACTGCATCACGTGCGAGAAGTCGATGAACATCGTGCTCGACTCGCTCCCTCTCATCGCCTCGATCTCCGCTTCGTAGTACGGCTCAGCCGCATTATTCCCAACCCTAAAGCTGAAATTCCATCCACAAATTTCACAAAAAATACACAGATATATATACATACACAAAAACACACAAAATTTTTCAAAATTTGAAAATTTCACAATTGGAAAAGCGAAAGAAGAAACCTTCGGAGGAAGTCGAGGAAAATGGTTTCGACTCGAACGGCTTTTTCATCGACGAAGTAACCACCAAATGCTTCCATTTTCTTCTTCTTCTTCTTCTTCTTCTGAGTCGGATTCAGAAACCCTAGCTTTCTCTCTCTCTCTCTCACTCTGAGTGAGTTTCTGAGAGATCTGAATTCTAAGGAAAGGGGGCTAGATATGGCGGGAAAATAAGGAGAGGGACCCAACGGTTTCGCGCCAAAAAACCCTTCTCAGCCACCACTTCTCTATTTTGTGGGCCTTTTGTTCAGAATATTGGACCCAAAAGGCCCAATACGAATATAAGCCTAACATGGCCACTCCAAGAAATATTGTTGTTATTGTGAAGGCCCAATTCCATCTCAAAATTTTTTGGTATTGGGCTATTTGCCAATAGTTTCATTGGGACAAGCTCCCCTCCCGTTTAAAAACGTCTCGTACTCTCCCATCTCCCATTTTTTTAAGATGAAAGATACGTGGATACTAAATAGATATCATTCATCTCCTTCTTTGTCTTCTACTTCTTCTTTGCCTTTGTTTGCTTCCAAAGAGAAACACAATAGCTTGGTGACTTAGATGAGAGAGAGAGAGAGAGAGAGAGAGAAAAATAATGAGATGAAAATTGTATTTAACGAGGTTATGTTCTAACCCTTGGATTGTTTAGTAGCCACATGTTTTTTCCATTAAAAAAAAAAAAAGGAGAGAGAATAGGAAGGGAGCCGATCCCGTTTCATTTTAGTATATTAAGTTTCAAAAAAATAAATAAAAAATTAGGATCCCTCATTAATTTTAGAAGAAAAAAAACACTAAAGTACACTTTTAAACCTTAAAGTTTGAGATTGTTTCCATTTGACATCTTACGTTTCAAAATTTTTATTTTGACCATTTATACTTAATTTTATCTTCATATTGGACCTATTGTCCATTTATGTTAGTAATCTAGTCTGTTAAGTGCCAAATATTTGCTTTCTATTAAGACATGTACCCTATATAAGTCTATTTATATTAATAATCTGATCGTTACGTTATAGACAAGTGTCATCTATTAAGACACCCACATAATGAAAGTTGTCACCATTATAATTTATAATAACAAAAATGCAAGTTAGGGCTAATATGAGGGGGGAAAATGAAGCATTGAAATGAAAATTTTGAAATTTAAATGGCTAAAATAAAAACAACCCTAAACCCTTACGGGCCAAAAATGTAATTTTGTCAAAAAATTATAATAACAAGGGTACGAATCTCACAAATATCCAAACATGTTATTACAAATAGTCTTAAATGACAAAAATTTACAAGATAATGTAGCTCTAAGTATTTCCAAGACTTCCCCGCCCCCTTTTATGTAGACATCTAAATGGCTAAAATAAAAACAACCCTAAACCCTTACAAGCCAAAAAAGTAATTTTGTCAAAAAATTATAATAACAAGGGTACAATTCTCATAAATATCCAAACATGTTATTACAAATAGTCTTAAATGACAAAAATTTACAAGAGAATGTAGCTCTAAGTATTTCCAAGACTTTTCCCCCCTTTATGTAGACATCCTATTTCATAACCATTAAAATTCTTTTTATACCCAAGTATCACTAGGGGGTAAAATTTTCATTTCACACATAGGTGAAACATTTCATAGTTGAGCCAATATTAAAATTGATATTATATAGGTTCCAGTTAGTTCAATTGGTGAAGTTTTTGATGTTTGAATAAGAGATTTGAGGTTTAATCCTCATCTATACCAAAAATCAATTGGTATATTGGTCTAATAATAAATAAGGGCAATCATTAGAAGCGGATGCTATAGATTGAAACTCTATAAAAAAAAAAAAGAAGATATTATACGAAGCCTTCAATGAATTTAAGTGTAAAATGGTTCTTTTCACTATTCAGAGTCAAAAGTCAAAGTTTTTTTTTTTTTTTTTTTTAATTTTATTTTATTTATCAAGTCATACAATAGGCCAATCTTTATTATTTAAAGGATGTTTTAACCATTGACATGCATGCATAAGATTCATTTAGTTATTAACTGGTTATTTAAAATATTATTTAAAATTTAACAAAACACTTATTTCTGTTGATTTGAATTGAAGATAATGTTAGGCATGCAAGAACAAGATAATCCGAGTAGACAATGTGTGATTTACTGAATTATTTACATAATATTTATTTTTCATTTAAAAAATTATCTGTCAAAGGGCTAATTACTGTTCTCTCAAAAAACTATATATATATATATATATATATATATATTGTAAGGGCAGTTTTTGGATCCTAGGCCCAAAAGGTAAAAGGATTAAGGCCCAAAGAGCCCAATACAAATAATTTGTAGAGAGTGGGCTGAAAACTAGGTTTCAATGAATTGGACAACGCTCACAATGGATTAAAGATGTAAATAAAATAAAGAAAAACAGGTTTTATGGCGAAGAAATCCTTCCTCGGCAAAGTACGAGGAGAATAGCTCTTGAATATATTTCTCTTAGACTTGATTATAATTACAGTTCTTAATGTTACAGCCTTTTTCTTTCTACAAATTCTCAAGTACCCCCACTATAATGGTGTCTTTCTTCCTTATATTCCCTTCTATTGCTTCATCTCCACCCTCCACATGTAGATTAAGTTGCTTGCTTTAACCCTAGTCCCATCAACACCTTCTTGAAGTCTTTGGGAGTAGCTATAAGGTTGAATATCACTATTCAGGTATCACCTTCACATTAATGTGGCTGGAGAGTTAGATACAGAGCATTTAATGAGGTGGTAGCAGCTTTCCCCTAGATATTTCTTAGCTTTCATTTGTCCTATTCCCTCCTGGTGTTTATCCTTACCAATAGAATTGCCTTAAGCTTTGCTCTTGATAACAAACCAACCTTGTAGACCTCTACTCTATTAAGCTGAGGAGGTACTTTTCCTCAGACTACCTTCTCAAACCCTCATGACCAGAATCCTTCCATAACTCACTGATTGATACTTTTCCGTTAAAGCCTACTTGTCCTCAGCTAGCTAAATGTTCTCGGACAAGGCCCACGGCCCAATATACACTCTTGGGCCCTTCATCCCTATACACACACACACGTATATAAGATATACTCAAAATCTCATTTGTAGAGATTTTTATTTTTATTTTTATATGAATTTTTCATTAATTTTAGTGATTATCCATGGTTTTCAACTTATTTCGACTATTTCTTGATTATGTTCTTCAACAATTAAAATTCAGTTGATCAAAATAATTACATTATCCAATAAGATAAAAGAATTATCTTAAATACTTAAAAGAATTCAGCATTATCTACTTAGAATTATCTAGTGCTTAAATGTCTACCATAATTAAAAATTCAAACTAATATCAATTAATCTTTCAATTAAATTATAATCAGTTTTTTTTAAGGACATTTATAGTCCTAAGCATGCATGTCTATAGTAAGACTATTCTTGATCAATCAAAATTAATCTTTCATAAAAGCACTATTTTGCACCCAAAAAAAAGAGATCAATATATTCTTGATTGCATAATGACCACATGTGTTTGAATTTCAGAGTCAATGTCAATTATGGGATTTCACACCATTGTGAAATTTTGTTACAATAAATCTTGTAATTCAACTGACACTTTTTGATGTTTTCAATTGACACATATATTGTTTAAATCATCTTTTTCATAATTATTGGATATATATATATATATATATTACTATTTCTTTTTTTTTTCTTAGTGCTAGAAAGGTTTGACAATTTAAAATTTTAATGTTTGTAAAATGAGGTGCCTATATACTTGAACTTATAAACTTGCGATTTGCCGATATGTGGTGATTGTGTAATATAATTTTGGTTCCCTGAGATTGGATGATGACGTGTAATTTTGTAATACGTGACTATTTGTTTTATGAGTGTGTATGTGTGTGCACCCTCATAAGTCATGAGTAAGGCTGAGAAGAGATTGTTTGAATTTTATAAACGATTTCTGTGAATTTTATAAACGGTTGTCCTTACGTTTGAATTGTAAAATTATTATCTGAATATTTATTAGGTAATTAGGTTGGACGAGTACGTGTAAAAATTGTAAAATGCGAGTATGTGACTATTTGTTTAAGTGTGTTAGAATCTTTTATATATATATATATATATATATATATTTTTAATAACGTGCTATCCCAGCATTTGCAAAAGTGCTGAGATAGCCCCAAAAAGCGCCAGAATAGGCCAAAAATGTTAAAAAATGCTGTGTGTTTAGTAAAAGTTGTTAAAATGTACTTTTTGAAAAAACCGAGTGTTTAGCTAGTACTTATAAAAGTAGCAGTCTAAGAGGTAAATTACCAAAAAAGACAATATATATAAGGGAGTTTATTTCATACTTAAATCAACTACTTCATATACTTACTCAAAAATCAATTTTTGAGTAAGTATATAAGGGATTTTAATTTTAACACACCACTTAAATTAATTTTTTCTCACCAATATTAACTAGTAGCAACCCATCATTTAAGATTTATTGTAAAAATATTGTAAAAATATTGCAATAGTATTTCTAAATTTTAATTTCTTATTATTTATTTTATTTTTCCCTATCTCTTTAATTTTTTTTTCATCCACATGTTTCTTTTATTTATTTATTTTTCCTCTTTTTTTCTCCTCCGCACACGTAACTCTCTATCTTCACTTTTACTTTTTCTTTTCTTTTCTACCAATGTCCACTCTAGAACATATGAGTACCAGAAGCTCTCTCTCTCTCTCTCTCACTCTCACTCTCACACAGTTACACACACATAGATCGCTAGCAGATGTTCACGCACGCTTGTCCTCTTCCCCACCACTGCTTGTCCTCCTCCCCACCGCGGCTCAGATAAGTCAGATTTGCTTTCTTTTTTTCTTTTTTTTCTGGTTTGATTAATTTTGAAATTGTGATTTGAGTTTGTATTTTGACTGAGATTGAGTTTAGAGATGTTTGAGAGAGAAAAGATCTGAAATTATTTTGTTGTTAGGTGTTGTAAATATTGAGTAAATATATATATATAAGACATAAATAAAATTTAAAAAATATATATAGAGAGAAGAAGAAGAAGAAGAAAGAAGAAGAGGAAGAGGAAGAAGACTTTTACCTGCAGTAGCACGGAGAGGATTGTGGCAGCATGGAGAGGCTTGTTCTATAGCAGAGCAAAGAGAAGTGAGGAATCTAGCGTGAGGTGAGCTCTAGAGAGGGGTTATCCTTTGATTTACCAAAGGGTAAAATTGGGTTTTCAATAAAATATTTGGGCAATTTCGTAATTGAACACTGCCTCCAACGGTAATATTTATGAAACGTGCATTGGCTTTTGCAAAAGGCTCTGAAGAGCTACCCAGTGTTAAAGTGGACTTCCTTCACATTTCAAAATGCAGTTTTTTAGAAAAAGTTGCTTTTAAAACCTTACCAAATGCGCATAAATCTTTTTTGGTTTCAAAAAGCGTTTTTTGCTGTCTAAAAGTGCAAACAAACGGACACTTAATTTAACTTTCCTGCGAACATATAGTCGCGTTTCAAAAATGTGGTTATAGGTCAGCTATAGCCGCGTTTTTTAAACATGGCTATAGGTCCTCCTTTAAAAAATATATATATATATATATATATATATATATATCATTTGAATGGACCTATAGTTGCGTTTTTAAAACACGGCTAAAAGCACTTACAAACGCGACTATAGACTTAAACCTATAGCTGTGGGCCAACTTACCCGATAAACTTAAAAAATGACCGAAACACCTCTACCACTCAAAAAATGGCTGAAATACTCCCGAAACATGAAAAAGAACTAATGTACCTTTGAAGTCTAAAAAAAGACCAAAATGCCATTGAAACCTAAAAAAAAGACCAAAAACCCACTGAAACCTAAAAATGACTAAAAACACCCCCTTAGCCTAAGATGATGACCAAAATACCCCCAACGACTAAAACTGAATTAAATACCCCCTAGGCATTAAAAAATGACCAATATACACCCTAAGCCAAAAAGTGACTGAAATACCCTGGAAACTTAAAAAAAAAAAAACCAAAGTACCCTTGAGCCTAAAAATGACCAAAAATACCCTTTAAGCCTAAGAAAATGACCAAAATACCTCCAAAAGCTAAAAACGACCAAATACCCCCTAAGCATTAAATTTTTTTTACACACATACATCCTAAGCCTAAAACCTGACCGAAATGCCCTGTAAACTTAAAAAATTAATAAAATACTCAAGTCATTTTTTATGTGTAAAGGGTATTTGGTCATTTTTTTTTAGTTTTTGGGGGGTATTTCGGTCTTTTTAAAGGTTTTGGGGGTGTATTCGTCTTTTTTATGTATCGAGTGTGTTTTGGACAATTTTTTTTTGTGTTTACGGGAGGATTTTGGTCATTTTTTCGATTTATGAGGGTATTTTGGTCGTATTCAAGTACTCGAGAGTATTTTGGTCTTCTTTAGGTGTGGGGGGTACTTTGGTTATTTTCGATGTTTAAGGGGTACGTTGTTCAGTTTTTAGGTTTTGGGGGTTATTCAGTCATTTCCTAGGTTCCAGCGGTGTATCAGTCTTTTTTTAGGTATCGGGTTTACTTTGGACATGTTCTGTGTTTACAAGGGCATTTTGGTCATTTTCTGCGCTTTATGGGGGTATTTTGGTCTTATTCAAGTAATCGAGCGTATTTTGATCTTTTTCAGGCATGGGGGTACTTTGTTCATTTTCGATGTTTTGGGGGGTACTTTAGTCAGTTTTTAGGTTTTTGGGGTTATTTCGGTCATTTTTTAGGTTTCAAGGGTGTATAGGTCTTTTTTAGGTATTTGGGGTGTTTTGGACATTTTTTTTTTGTGTTTACAGGGGCATTTTATTCATTATTTCGATTTATGGGGGTATTTTGGTCATATTTAAGTAATCGATGGTATTTTGGCCTTTTTTAGGAATGGGGGTGCTTTGGTCATTTTCGATGTTTTGGGGTGTACTTTGGTCAGTTTTTAGGTTTTTGGAGTTATTTTAGTCATTTTGTAGGTTTCGGGGGTGTATCCGTCTTTTTCTAGGTATCAACAGTGTTTTGGACTTTTTTTGTGTTTACAGTGGCATTTTGGTCACTTGTTTTATTTATCGGGATATTTTGTTCTTATTCAAGTAATCGAGAGTATTTTGGTCTATTTCAGGCACAAGGGGTACTTTGGTCATTTTTGATATTTTGGGGGGTATTTCGGTCATTGTTTAGGTTTCGAGGGTGTATCAGTCTTTTTTTAGGTATCAAGGGTGTTTTGGACATTTTTTTTTTGTGTTTATGGGGGCATTTTGGTCACTTTTTTTATTTATGGGGGTAATTTGATCTTATTCAAGTAATTGAGGGCATTTTGGTATTTTTTGATGTTTTGTTGGGAGGGGTACTTTGGTCATTGCTTAAGTTTTAGAGGGGGGTATTGGTCATTTATTATGAGAAACCCTATTCCAACGCTTTTAAAAGCACCGGGATAGGTCTCCCCCATAAGGGAATAGAGTAATCCTATCCCAGTGATTTTATAGCGCTGGTATAGGTGAACCCTATTCTAGCACTTTTAAAAGTGTCGGGATAGGTATACCCTATATTGGAATGGAGTAATCCTATTCAAGCGCTTTTAATTGTGCTAGGATAGGTTAATCCTATTCCAGCGCTTTTAAAAGTGTCGGGATAAGTCTCCCCCATAAAGGAATAGAGTAACCATATCCCAGTGTTGGGGTTTATGCCCTAAAATCTAATTTATTGGCATGTCATAAATAATTAAATTATTTACTTATATGAGACTATTTATATATAAAATAATGAGACATTATCTTAGTCCATAAGATGCATAATATGTGATTTATGTGAAAAGTCACAGAAAATATAAATCACAAGTTCTTTATAAACTCAGAATTTTAGTTCGAAGTCAGTGATGAAATTGGGCATTTCATCTGCAAAGACTATAACATATCAATTAAGATGATTTGTCTTGATCATGGAAGTGGAGACTTCTAGTTGATATGTTTTAAGAGTTAAGACATATTGAACTGGACAACTGTGAGATTTATTATTCTCTTAATAACTGTCAAATGAATAATAAATCTCACGACTTCTATTTACATCAACTCTAAATCCTGAGAGAATAATGAACCTGATCATAAGATGTAGGTTACTTTGATATATCAGGAATGAGATCTATAAGTCACGGTCAAAACTTCAGTATGTTGGGCAGCCGCATCTACTGTTGATGGAACATATATTCTCAAAATATAATTCATAATCTCTTAACGGAGATATGAAATATTCCCTTGAGATAAGTTTAATGGGTTTGGTTATTCAGAGTGTTGGGTCCAGCCACTTTAGTAAGGAGTTACTAAAGTATATATTTATGAAATTGGATTTCATAAATATATGATGAATAACATAAAGGATTAAACCGGGTACTCAAGGATTAAGATGTAGTAATCAAAGTGGCAGTCTACATTCATAACTTTCTATTACTACAAATATTTTACTGAAGGGGTTGCATGTATAATAAAGTCTTGGGATATAATTTATTAATAAGGCCTAGAGTGCAGTTATATTCTTATAGTGGTATTGAATATAATTAATGGTAATTTTGGACTTGTCAAAAGTTGACAGAAAAGCTCAAGACCCATTGGAGCTAGAGTCTTATTTATTCCCTTTTGGTCCCACTCCAAGTCACATACTAAAGCCCAATTGGAATAGCCCAAAAGGTTAGCCTAATTAGATAATCAGTTATATATAAGGAGAGAAACATACAGAATTTCAGGAGTGTGATTTTCATTTAGATCACATAAGAAATGCAATGATGTATGTGAGTGTTGGACACTCTCTTATTCTCTTCTTCGAAACTGATTAAGAGACCACACTTCTTGGGCATTGAGTGGAATTGGAGTGAAAATTAAAAGTTTTCCCAAGTGTTCTCAAGTACTTCTAATTTTGGTTTTGAATTTCACCGCACCAAGGTACGCTTTCTATTCTTTGTTTTATAATTCAAGGTTACATGTTATCTTTCATGAATGAAATAGATTCGTGTCTGTTGCTTCCGCTGTATATTTTGTATGAGATACAAAACCAGATTTTCCAACACCCAGTGCTTTTAAGAGCGCTAGGATAGGGTTAATTAAAAAAAAATCGGTAATTTTGACCTATAGCGGCGGTTTGAAAATGCTGCAATAGGGCTTCCTATATCAGCAGTTTTGGAACTGCTGCTATAGGTCTCCTATTGCAGCGATTTATGAAGCGCCAATGTTGAAATGTTGTAATAAGATTTCCTATACTAGCGGTTTCAAAAAGCACTACTACAGGCTCGTCTATTATGGCGGTTTTTTTGTAGTGAGTTGTCAATTTCTTTTTTTTTTTTTTGAGAATCATGTTGAAGTTGTCAAATTATTATTATGTACTTAGAATTTGCGAGTGATATTCAAAATTGGTGTTGTTTTTTTGGAGGTGGATATTTATAATTTTAATAGTGTCTTGGTTCACGGTTGCATGTTTTAGGTAAGTCAAACCAAATAAGAATATGGTTTAAACAATAAAAGTTGGATTAAAACAAGAAAAAAAAAAAAAGGGATTATGATGTATATATGTGTATATATATGTGGGGCCTGAGAACTTAGCAACCCCGGTCCACTTTATATTCGGCCCAAGGCCCATGCCGAGGAGGAAGAAACATCCGAGGATGAAGTGTGAAAGTCTAAATTGCCAGGAACCCTGCAGAGGACGGCCCTGTCCTCGGCCAACCGAGACCAACATGTCAGCCATAGCAGCATGGTGGAGGAACAAGTTCAGGATAAGCTGTCACCTCCACGATGAGTGCGCTCACCTAACCCCCCAGCTGCATTAATGGCGATGTGACCTCTGGACAAGACTGCCTTGGTTGCTGCAACTCACAAGAGTGCTGGGAAAGTGGCTAATGGGACGGGCGGTCAAGAGAAAGAGGCGTGGATGATCAATAAGTGGAAGAAAGAGGTTGTGGAGAAAGGACTATATAAGGGGAAGAAACAGATCAGAATGGGGGGGATGCCCGGGACGAGAGAGACCACTGTCAAGCTCCTCGGACTGGTGCCGAGGACGGACTTTGGAGGATAATCTTGGTCCGCCCGCATTTGACAATGGCAAATGCTACATTGGGCGCTGTTCGCTTGCTAGGGTCTAGTTCTTGAACTCGCTCTCTACAAATTCATTGTACTGGACTAGCTGGGTTTGAGTCCACTCTCTCAACAGTAAAAGTACTCAAACCTAGTCCCTACAATATATATATATATATATATATTTTTTTGATGAGTTATTATGGTGTATATTTGATTGGCCTAATTGAATTTTAATCAAGAAAACTTTGTTTAAAAAAAAAAAAAAAACTCATCCTGAAAAAGGGCTTAAAAAAAGTCCAACCTAGTTTGTAGTTCTAAGGCAGTGTAAAATTACAAAACATGAAACACCGATCGGGAGCGGTGCGGTGCGGTGCCAAAAAAAGACAAACATAATAAATTTGTTGATAATTTAATGGGCATTAAATTAAAGAAGTTTCACATGTATTTAGTATGAGAAATGCTAACGAGTGCCCTTAGGGCACTCGTTAGTATTTATCTAAAAACACAAATTTTTTGAAAAAAAAAAAAATCCAAAAACACAAAATAATAAATTAGTAGTAATCCCTAATACCAATTATCAATGGCCACATGCGCGTAAATAATATTGTTCTTCAAATTTTGTTGATTATTTAATGAGCATTAAAGAAGTTGACCAACGACTTAAATATAGTACTACTATTTATCTAAAAACTAAAGCACTAAGAGAGGCCTAGTAGTGGTACCCTCATGCAAGTCCTAGAGGCATATAAACTATGAGGGGGGCGCTCTTCTAACCGATGTGGGACAACAAGTTTGGGGCTGAGACTATGAAACCCTCCTTGCTTGCCTGCACTAGGGGCGAAGGCAAAAACCGCATCGCGCTTGGCACCGCGGTCGGACAACAATTAGATGTGGGGTGAAACAAATTCTTACCCTACAGTTATCATTATCTATTATCAATGTAAGTATGACCATTTTATTTTGTTAAGTTTGTATAACATTTTTATTTTTATGCAATTGTGGTTATATATTTATCATTGTTTTTATAAAAAATATTTAAAATTTTTTTTTTTGGATAAATAATTACAACATACTGCTAGTCCCGCAGCTCGAACCCTTTCTCCCCTAAACCCTCAAGTACTTTGTGCATGGAGAGGTGCCAATTCAGCTACAAGGCCTTTGGCAAAATATTTTAAACTAAATGACAAAACTCAACCCCACTTGCATTGTATAATTATTAACCCATAGAACCACACTCATTCATAAATAAATAATACATCAAATTGTTGTTTGATTGTGGGATAAGCTGATATGTGATCAGAGTGTGCAAGAATATTTTTAAGAGTAAAATAAATTAGTAAAGTAATATACATGTGTGTGTGTGTGTGCAGCCACCCCTGTCCACAATGGGAAGCGCCTAGAAAAAACCTATGTTCTCAATTCATGCTCACTAGTGATCAGGATCCTTTGCTCCTGTAGGACCGAGCTCAGTAAATAGGTTGTCACCATAATCACGTTGAGGTAGAAGACATTAACTCAAGCTGCTCTTAACTCAAGCTGCTCACCTACCCATTTTTTTCATAAAAAAACAAAAAGAAAAAGATTGAGTTGTGGAAATGATTTGGCAAACCCACACCAAGATAGGAAGATGGATCTTAAAAAAATAAAAGAAGAAGAAGAGAATTACAAAATACAAGGTGTTAGTTTTGTAATACTAGTGGTTCCATTCCTGTAAGGCTCTATGAAACTGTGTACTAAAATTTAAGAGTCGGAAAATACCAGTTCATGTCCACCAATGGTTAATGGTTAGGCCCTTCTCACCTGAATACTAAATTTGTTCTAACCTCCATCCACAAATTCACGTGAGGCTGGCTTCTTTTTAATATCCTAAATACATCTTGGGAAGTGGGAACGAAAACAATACAACAGAGAATAGAGGTCCGGGGGGAACACTGTTAACTTGTAAGATGTTCACACTGTCTATTACACTCAAAAATTTGGAAGTTTTAGGTCTATTTTATCACACTATCCATTAATAAAATTTTCGGTTTAATTTTTTAAAATTCTCATCATTATATTATATATTTTTTATATTCTTAATATATATATCAAGTTTTGTGCGAATCAATCTCATTTATTATCCTGTTTAGAAGTTCAACATTTATATATACAAAATTTTAAATACAAAAATTTGAAGTTTAAATATTTAATGAATAACATAATTTTTTTTTTTTATTTATTGAAGTTTCAACCTATGGCGTCCGCTTCTAATGATAGCCTTTTTATCATTATATTAAGACATTAATCAGTTTTTTGTGTAGGCGGGGATTGAACTTCAAATCTCTTATTCAACCATCAAAGACTTTACCAGTTGAGCTAACTGAAACTCACAATTATTGATCTTAAATTACCTTAAAATTTTAGAAGCTTGTAAAGTATAAGAAGAAAATTTAATCCAACAATATAAAAAAAAAATAAAAATTTAAGCATTATAACATAGCTTATAGTTACATACTTACATTAACTAGAACTCATCAACACACACATATAATAGTGGATGAACCTAGCTAAATAGAACCAAACAACTAGCATGGAAACCTAGCAGAAACAAATATTAAAAACAACAACAACAACAACATGAGAGAGAGAGAGATTTATTATAACGTAGAAGAAAATGAAATGGGTATTCTGGCAAGTTCTTCTAAATGTAGTTCATATTCTCCATTTTATTTTCTTTAATGTTTAACGTTTGTAAATGTCATAGAGTTTTAATATTAAATACACACACGTCTCTTGCGCTTTGTCCGCTAATACTAACATTATGATAAAACCAACATTTTTTCCTGTTATATGATGTTGATTAGAACCTCCATACTTACATTATCACATAACATGTTAAATGCCTTGTATTATGAATCGTAAGCTTCATTGTCACTGAACGGAACCAAGTACCTACTTTACGTATATTCTCTTAATGATTCTTCATAAGATCCTAAACCAGTCAATTTTATGAACTTTAATTCACTCAAATACGCACCTATACCATTATATCTGAATAATCAAAAATAGCATCGACTGGGGCTAACCAAATCCACATGGAGGAGATGTAGTTCCAACCCTATCTCAACTCCTAATTAAATACTTTTGCAAACGGTTATTTAACTGTATAAGCAATGGACAAAGTTTGGCTCCAAACATGTTTGAAACTATATTTTTAACTCACTATATAATGATTTATAAGACTATTTATATGTATTATTTAAACAAATCACATAATTTATAAAGAAGTCATGTAACTAAAACTACAAATGAATAGTCTCTTTAATCACCACATATTAGGGGCGGCTCTACATAGAGTTCAGGGTTTGTGACCACCCTGACCTAAAAAAAAAAAAAAAAAACAATTATTATGTATAAATTTTATAATTTTATAATTTTTTTTTATCTTTAAAAAAATTTTATGACCACCCTAAATTTTTTTTTTGCCCAACGTAATTAAATTTTGGACAAAATTTGGCAACAAGCATGGCTGTAGACTAAGGCTACAACTCTATTCAATATTTTTTTTATTGAATGTGAATTTTAACAAATCCACCATTTAATCACATTTTCTTTTTAAATTCTCCGTACTTACAACATTTCAAGAAGATAAAAGATCAATAGTTATATCATTAATCAAATATTTAAATTTCGAATTTTTATAGTCTAAAATTATACATAAAAAATAATTTATGGATCGAATGGAAAATAACATTTGATTGGCATGAAATTTTAACATGTTTTAAGAAATAGAGAACATGCAATTCATCGATTAGATTTTCAAAATATGTAATAATGTTAATTCATATAATGAGAGTGACTACAACAAAGTTTGTAGCCAAATTTTGTTCTCAAATTTTGGATCCCTTAACAATATATATGTACTTACAAATAAAAAGAAAAAGTCCAAGAAAAATTTTATTTAACTAAACTTTTGAAGAGATGTAGCTTGCAACATTGATAATGAGACTATTATGTAACGATTTCAAAATAAAAAAATTTGTAGAAGGAAATTGTAAGATTTTATGTATTTGTGTGTGTGTGTTGTTGTTGTTGTTGTATTTTTTTTTTTTTTTTCAATGTATAAAATTATATTTTTCTTAGATTTTGTATAATTTAAGTTTCTTAATGACTACCTCAAAAAAATTCTTGGAGCCACCACTGCCACATATACCAAGATAACCCCAAGCATGTTTGGAGTTAAACTTTTGCCCTCTTCTAATATGCATGTGTAATCTATACATCTAAAGTCAACATAAATTTTAACTACCTTTGGATTAGTTCTTTAGTGAAAAATGTTACATGTAGGGACTGAGTTTGAGTACTTCTACTGTTTAGAGAGTTGACTCAAGCCCAGCTAGCCCAGTACAATGAATTTGTAGAGAGCGGGTTCAAGAACTAGGCCATAGCAAGCGGACATCGCCCAATGTAGCATTCGCCACCATCGAATGCGGGCGGATCAAGATTATCCTCCAAAGTCCGTCCTCGGCACTGGTCCGAGGAGTTTGACAGTGGTCTCTCTCGCCCCGGGCATCCCCCCCATTCTTATCTGTTTCTTCCCCTTATATAGTTCTTTCTTCACAACCTCTTTCTTCCACTTGTTGATCATCCACGCCCTTTTCTCCTGACCGCTCGTCCCATCAGCCACTTTCCTAGCACTCCTGTGAGTTGCAGCAACCAAGGCAGCCTTGTCTAGAGGTTACATTGCCATTAATGTGGCCGGGGGGTTAGGTGAGCGCACTTATTGTGGAGGTAACAGCTTATCCTAAACTTGTTCCTCCACCATGCTGCTATGGTTGACATGTTGGTCTCGGTTGGCAGAGGACAAGATTGTCCTCGGTAGGGTTCTTGGAAATTTAGACTTTCACACTTCATCCTCGAATGTTTCTTCCTCCTCGGCATGGGCCTTGGGCCGGATATAAAGTGGACCGGGGTTGCCAAGTTCTCAGGCCCCACATTACATATTAAGAAACAAAAAATATACAATTATGAATTAAAAAACACAAACTTTTCAAAGATAAAAATATAACTATCAACAATTCATTAGTTTGCACTCAAAAAATCATTGTAATTGTGTGTTTATATATATATATATATATATTAAAAATTTGTTGTAATTGTGTGTTTATATATATTACAACTTGTCTTTATATTTTGGGTTTTGTTAATACACATACCTTAAGCACTATGCACTCATTAAGAAGACTTCAAACGTCTCACCTACACTGAAAACATCTAAAGTTAATTAATAAAAATCTAGATTGAAATTGGTTTTGACTTCTTCTAAAAGTGGTTTCGACTCTATCATTAAATTCTACCTTAGAAGGTGCCATTTGACACCCAGGACCCTTTACAAAATACAGTATATAAAAACATTACGTAACATTAAGTGCATCAATTTGTTCTCTTAGTTATAAGTACACTCCCAAATCTTAGTTTATTTGTTGAAAGTTTATTTATTAAAAACTTGTCCACAATGCACAACTTGTCTTTATTTTTTGGTTTTTATTAATAGGTACCTTAGGCACTCATTAAGGAGACTTCAAGGGGTCTCACCTACACCGAAAAATAGCAAAAGGTCATTAAAATTTGGAAAATGTTAACCATTGTTCTAAGGGTATTGGTTTATAAATTATTTTTAGAAACATTTTATCGAGATTAATAAAACAATAAATATTATTGACAGCTTTTTATATTTTCCATAAAAATGGTGTTAAAATTTTTCTATTATGGTTTATTAACAATTGCTCTAAAGACATTCATTAACATAACCCTAAAAATTTAGATTGAAAATGGTTTGACTTCTTATAAAAGTGGTTTCGACTCCATTATTAAATTCTACCTTAATAGGTGCCTTTTGATACCCAAGACTCTTTGTATAAAAACATTACTTAACATTAAATGCACCTACTTGTGTTCTTTGTAAGTATACTCCAAAACCTTTAGGGCACATTTGATACATTGAATAAGGATTATATTATGATCAGTAGTCTTATATATTTATACTACTATTTAAGAAGGTTCTCCTGTTTGGGATAAACATTTTGTTGGTTCAAAAAACCCTAAACTCTAAGTTTAAGCAAAAACAAAACTAAAGGACAACCTAGTGTGTGTTTAGCAAAAATTAAAAAGTCAGCTTATTTTACTATTCAGCTTATTTAATTTTATTACTATTCATGGGATCTACTGCACTTTTTGGCATTATTCATGGGTTCTTCTATACTATTTTAGCTAACTTTTATCTTTATCTACAGTACTTTCAGTAAAAAATTTTCAATTTTAGCCAAATAAATAGATCCCAAACAGACCCCTAGTAAAAATACATTTCTAACTCCTACATAAAATATTGCATACAAAACAGAACCACTCTCCCATTGGTTTTTAAACTGAGTATTTAGAATTTTGAATTGCTCCAACTCCCCTACATATTCCTCCAATCACTCAAACACATTTTCACTTTTTTTTTTCTTTAACAACATTTACCATTTATTACCTTCTCAAAAAACAAAAAAAGATTTACCATTTATTTATAATTTTTCGGCTTCCTTATCGCACATTTTTTTTCTTTCTTTAATGTCTTTTTCTTTATTTTGAATTTGAAGGGAAAAAACACAATAACTAGAAAACTATTACTATAACTGTAAATGCTGTTTTTGTATTCTAGGCCCAAAAGGTAAAAAGATTAAGGTCCAAAGAGCCCAATACAAAAAATTTGTAGAGAGTGGACTGAAAACTAGGTTTCAATGAGTTGGACAATGCTCACAATGGATTAAAGATTGAAATAAAACAAAGAAAACAGGTTTTATGCGAAGAAATCATTCCTCGGCAAAGTCCGAGAAAAGTAGTTCTTGATTATATTCCTCTTAGACTTTATTATAATTACAGTTCTTAGTGTTACAGCCTTTTTTTCTTTCTACAGATTCTTCGCTGATCCCCTTGTAATTGGGGTCTTTCTTCTTTATATTACCCTGTTTGCTTCGTCTCCACCCTCCACGTGTAGATCAAGCTCCTGGCTTTTATCCTTATCCCATCAACACCTTCCTGAAGTTTTTGGGAATAGCTGTAAAGCTGAATATCACTATTCAGGTATCACCTCTACATCAATGCAGTCAGAGAGTTAACTGCAGAGTTTTTAATGCGGTGGTAGTAATTTCTCTTAGATATTTCTTAGCTTCCCTCTGTTCTATTCCTTCCTGATGTTTATCCTTACCAATAGAATCGTCTAGAGCGTAGCTCCTAATGGCAAACCAAACCTTCTGACCTCTGCTCTGCTTGGCCAAGGAGGCATATCTCCTCGGACAACCTTACCGAACCTTTGTGGCCAAAATCCTTCTATAACTCACCGATTGGTACCTTTCCGTTAAAGCCTACCTGTCCTCAGACTGCAAAATGTCATCGGACAAGGCCCATGACCCAATATACACTCATGAATCCTTCATCCCTCAGACTGCTAAATGCCATCGGACAAGGCCCACGACCCTCTGCTTGGCCGAGGAGGCATATCTCCTCGGACAACCTTACTGAACCTTTGTGGCCAAAATCCTTCCATAACTCGCCGATTGGTACCTTTCCGTTAAAGCCTACCTATCTTCAGACTACTAAATGTCATCGGACAGGGCCCACGGCCCAATATACACTCCTGAACCCTTCATCCCTACAATAACTTATCATCCACATCCCTTAAATTTAGGCACTACCACATATTCTTTTTTTTGAATTGCAAGCAGCTGTAAAAACAAAACATAAATAAATGTCCGCTTTCCCCCTCCCGCTCTTTCTCTTTGAGGCATAAGCAGATGAAATTTTCTTAATACTCATTATTTTTATGTTTTCTTGCTTACATGTTTGTATATTTGTCTTTATTTTACACAAGTTTATAATTCTAAAAAGATTTTCTTTTCTTTTGATGGTTGATCACAATTTGGTCTAGACAATATTAATTCTCTTTAGGCTTTCAAACTTGAAAGTTGAACCATTGTTCTATACTACTATTGGTGCATATTTAAAATGATCATTTTGTATATACAAATGCAAAAAAAGAACAACCAACGCAATGTAGAAATACAAATAATTGGTATATATTTCAAATTAATGGTCATTTTGTATATAGAAATACAAAAAAGAAAAAAGAAAAAAAAAAAAAAAACAACCAATGCAATGTAGGAATACAATTTTTTTTTTTAATAATTTAAAAAAGAGCCTCTAAATTCCTAATAATAGATGATGTATAAGGAATAATTATATTTTTTGGAATATATTAATTTTAAAACCTATTACATGAACTATGAGATAGATATTACAAGTTTACAACCATTTTAAAAAAGGAATAGTCGCATTCGTTAATTTAAAGAATAGTTATTGTTATTGTTATTGTTATGTAATAACTGATCCATGTAATAAAAATAAGATCGGGTAGGTTCTATATTTATATGAATTTGTTGGTAAATACGTGAACATAAACTTATTTAGATATAAATCATAGAGTCTACAAATATAATTAGACAATGCTTAAAGTGCTATTAGTTATTGTGCAAATGATTAAATCGCTTTTACACATGAATAACTATTTCATTAAATGAACTATTATAGCATGCAAAATATACCCTTATTTATTTATTGAAAGTTTGTAACATAAAAAGATATACTAATAATGCAATCACATGTTAGAATCTTAGGTTGTGTTTGTTTCATCCAAAATTATTTGTTGGAAAATATTTTTCCTAGTTTCAAGTATTTTTAGTGCGTTTGAAAACAGTAATATTTGGGGTATTTGGCAGTAAAATAATTTATTTTACAGCCTATGGGCACGTTTGGTACGTGTGTTTAAAAACCGAAAATTGTTGTTTGAAAACATTTGTGGAAATACGTGTGAGTGAAAAAATTTATGAAAATACGTGTAATGTTGTTTAAAAACTAAAAATTATTGTTTAAAAATACAAACCAAACACCCCTTTATTCTCTGTTTTTTCTTTTATTTTATTTTATTTTTATACGCATGTTGGTTTTTTGAAAGAAAAAAAAAATTGTAATTATCTTTGAGTTACCTCAACTGTTAAAATATTTTGTAAACGCGTATCACGCTGTTCATGAAAATACGGCCCTTAAGAATAGCAGAAGGCGTTACTAGTCGAGTAGAAGCCGGGGTGGAAAAGAAGACCAAACCTGAAAAGAGAGGACACGTGTAAGACACCCACTTAACCTGAAACCGGAATACTGCTATAGCTGCCAGCGTCACCTTCCTTTGTTGTCATCTCAGTATTAATGACAGATATATCTGTCTATATATGCATGCAAAAGTCTAGCTGTGTTTGCCATAGCCGTTTCAAAATCATGATTCCCTTGCTTTCAACCATCCTAATCTTACCAAACTCCATTGAAGCTTTGTACTTTCTCTTCCCGAAAATCCTCACCTTTTTCCTCCTTCTTATCCAGCAAGTCTCTTTAGTCTTTCATGTGACGAATCATATACCCTACTAGGCTACTAGTATTAGCTATATGCACAGAAGAAGTGTTTTTGAGTTATGGCATGCACCTAAGGCGCATCATTTTATACATCACGAGGTTGATCATCACCCATTAGTCGTTATCATTTTCACAATATATATATATATATATTTTTTTTAATTATTGGATTAAGATATTAATCGATTTTTTATGTAAGCAGGTGTCAAATTCAGAATTATTATTTGCCAACAAAAGAATTTTACCAGTTGAACTACAAAATGAAAAGAGAGGGACTTTTTTTTTTAAGGTAAGTCTTCACGCTATATGTATAGATTTTTTTAATCATGTTTGAAGAGCATAAGTTAAAGTGTATTTAATATTTTTTTTTAGAAAGTTTTAACTTATGGTGTCTATTTTTGATGGTATCTCTTTATTATCAAACTAAGACACCAATCAATTTTGTAGATGAAGATTAAACCCATGTCTCTTATATAATTTTATATATTTTTAGAAAATAAAATCAAACTGTGTATAAATATTAAAACAAATCAATTAAATTTATGTGTATTTTCAAAAGTATGCATTAATGATTACATCTCATAACTATTTATTATTAATTTTCCATTTGCAGTCTTATTACACTCTTTAAGAAGTTGAAATATATGGGGATTGCGAGGTTGAAGTATATGGGATTGAGGGTGATGATTGAAGCATTCAATTTTTATAATCATTGGACCCTTCTCTTTCAAGCCTTAAGCCAATTAAATCAACCCAACTCCTATATGCCGAAAGCTTTGTTAGATCCCACAGTTTCTTTTTTAAAATTTTTTGATAGACCCCACTGCTTCCATACCATCCAATGTAAAACCTCATTCACTACTTAAGTAGAGCAAACAACTTCACTAACATCATATCAGACTTAAAAGGCATCACTCATCGTCTGAGATTCTCCTAGATTGATATCAATCTCTTTAAATGGAGACCTCAGCACAAGGCCCACAATAGCAAATTCTCTCAAAAGCCTTTACCAACAACACCCTCACCACTCCCTCAAGTCTCAACAACAACAACAACAAGAAGTTTGAGGCCAAACAAGAAGAGCAACAAGATTCATTATCACTGGCAGTCATGATGAACAATTCGAACCAACAGCATATTGAAGACCACAAATCCAAGACAAACAAGAACTATCTTCTCCTTTTGGTGGTGAACTATGTGTGCCTTTTTTTGGGTTCAACCTCTTCAACTTTGCTCTCAAAGTTCTATTTCAATCACAAAGGCTCAAGCAGGTGGGTGTCTACATGGGTTCAAACTGTTGGCTTTCCTCTCCTTATCATTCCTATTTACCTCCCTTATTTCCTCAAATGCACAGAGAGAAAACCCTTTACTCACTTCACTAAAAGGCTCTTAATCTTATCAGTTTTCGTAGGCATCATGTTAGGCATAAACAACCTTCTTTACTCATGGGGAAATTCCTATTTGCCAGTATCAACCTCATCACTCTTATTGTCTTCTCAGTTGGTTTTCAATCTCATACTCTCAGTTTTGATTGTCAAGCAAAAAGTCACATTCTCAAACCTCAATTGTGTGATTCTCTTAACCCTGAGTTCTGTGCTCTTAGCCTTGGCTTCTAGCAATGACAAACCAACCGATATATCTCGTGCCAAATATTTCATAGGCTTTTTTTGTACAATAGGTGCTGGATTGTTATTTGCTCTCTATCTTCCTGTCATGGAGAAGATTTACAAGAAGGTTTATTGCTACCAAATGGTGATGGAAATGCAACTACTGATGCAAATGGTAGCCACAGCATTGGCTTGTATAGGGATGGCATTTGATGGTGGATTTTCAGAAATGATGAAAGAAAGCCGAGAATTGTTTGATAAGGGACCTACTTGGTACTGGGTCACAGTTTTTTCCAATGTAATCACTTGGCAACTATGCTTTATGGGCACAGCAGGAATGGTGTTCTTGACCTCTTCTTTAACAGGAGGGATTTGCATGACAGCCTTGTTAGCCATCAACGTTTTGGGAGGGGTATTGGTGTATAAGGATGAGTTTGGTGGTGTGAAAGTGGTTTCCACTGCACTTTGTTGTTGGGGGTTTTGCTCCTATGTGTATGGTTTGTACGTTAAGATGAAGGAAGAAGGAAAGGAAAAGAAAGAGGTGGAGAAAAGTAATCATGTTAGAGAGATGGTTCATATGGGCAATGATATTCCTTGATAATGATAATAATGTAGAATGAAAATCATCCTGTGGTAAATGAGAGCTTTGATAATAATAGATTGTAGAATGAAAATCCTATGTATTACTCTTAATGTTCTATTTTATACTTTTTCAATTACAACTTATCACACATCTAATTTTTTTCTTATTAAGTAACTAAAGTTAAAATGAAAATAAATAAAATGTATAGCTTTTTTTAGAGATAGTTTCAACCTATGAGCTCTTGATAATTGCTCTTTATCGTTAGAGTAAGATACCAATTGATTTTTTGGTATAGACGAGATTTAAACTCATATTTCTTATTTGATGATATGAGATTTTATTAGTTGAGTTAACTAGAATCTACATATGCATAACATGACATAATTGGTAGAGTAAAAATAAAAAGTTTAGGACTATGTACTTGCTCTTACAAACACAACTGAGAAATATAGAAAGCAGTGATTGGATTAATTTACACTAAGTATCAATAGTGGACCCATATATAAGTAATGAAATCCAATCATACACTAACAAATATGCAAATTGTGTTAAAATATGCGTAAGAATGTGTGCGCATAGAAGAAAAATTGAATACTACAGGTGAAATAAAGATTTTTTTTTTTCTCAATAATTTATGATTTTATCGGAGACAAAGGTCAATTCAAGTATATCATTGTATGACACCATGACCAAATGGAGTACTTCCAGTCTGCGGATTTGAAAGTTCTAAATTATTACCATGATCGATAAACCTCTTTTTCATTATAATTATAATTATCATCTTCGTCCTTATTGAGTTTAATTAAATGAGCGAAAGAAATTAGACACCCACAAGCATAAAGGTGGAGATTATTTTTGAAGTTGACTTTATACACCACTCCAATTTAGTCTCAAAAGTTGGATAAAAATTAAAAAAACAAAAAAGTCTAACTACAGCCACAGGATCTCTAAAATCTTTAAACTAAATTCAATTTAGTAAAAGTAAAATATTAAAAAAATGGAACACTGCTTTTTAGATACAAATGATAAAGTAAATTTCATAACATTTGAGATGGTAGGTACTGTAAATAATGGAATTTGTTGTGCATCTACTGCTTAATTACAATTTAGATATAAAAGTCAACCTGTATCAATAGGTAACGTTAAACTTGCCTACAAAATCTAGACTTTTATTCCATTTAGATTCTTAATTTGATTCCATATTCTGGAACCATTATAATCAGGTAGAGATTTGATATAATTAATCTTAATTTAGGAATAGCGTAATAATTTTTTGCCGACTATGCCTTGTTGTAGAGTTTTTGTTTTTGTTTTTGTTTTTGCCTACACTTTATTAGATACTTAGCTACCTACCATCCAAAAAAAATAAAAAATAAAAACTATTTTTTCGGAGGTTCAAAAGAGGTAGCCTAGTGATAATGGCATCTCTTATGATGCTTCATATTTATGGTTCGAAACTTACCTCCTTTCTCCATACTATTATCTTAAAACAAGTATTGTTTTATCATAAATTAATAAATTAAAGTTTAAAATATGTTTTAATAACCTCATCTAACTAGGCTTGCAGATAATATGATTGTACACGTCTTCTTCTAGATTTGTGATGATAGTTGACACTTGACATATTTTTCTTTAATCCCATTCATGGTGGATTATATAAGGTAGATCCATCAGAACTTTTTGGGTTGCCAAATCATATCCAACTTTTACATGAACCTTCTTTATAAAATTTGGAAATAAGAAATCAATTTAATCAAGCATTTGAAAAGTGAAAAGTTGAGCCTATTGTGTATATTTTTATGGGGAAAAAAAAATTGTGTACATAGTAGTACATACCATATATGCAATTGTATGCCATCATGTCCTCATTATTTAACACTAAAGTGATAACTATAATGGAAGGAGCACAATGGTTGAAAACATAGGATTCGTTAAAAAACGAAATCATTTAGTTTTATATGCAATATAAGCGTATAAGAAAAGTTCCTCTCAAAATGTGGAACTTCATATTACTAGGTAGAGAAGCTTTTATCATTGAGTTGTTATTAAAAAGAACAAACTAAAAGAAAAAGAGGATAATGTAAGGACCTATTAATGAACATATATATTGGTAAATGTAACACATTCTAGGACTGATATTGTCCATCTCAGTATGGAATAAATAAATTTATATTATATATTTATTGAAGAACATTGATTAATGTGCATAGTAATATAGGCAATGAAAGATCACTAATGATTAGATATATAGCAGTGTAATGCATAGACAAAAAAGAAAAGCACGTGAAATCATACAGAAATTAACAATTCATGGTGGGAGATGTGCTTTTTGATCACAAAACCGAAGCTTTGGTTTCTCTGCGTGCATGAAAATGAATTCTTGTTGGAGAACTTGGCTTTCTAGGGGTTCCACTTGCGATAAAACAAATGTTCAATACTACAAGTTATAACAATCTCCCCCATACTAAGAAACAGTATTTCACTGTGTCAGACTAAAGCAATGGTTTAAAAATATATGTGCTTGAAAGAAATTAAACAAATCATTCATAATCTGTTTCCATTTGCCTTTTTCTAATAAAAAGAATCACTAGAACCAATGTAGTTGTTCCACTCTGCGGCCTTTTTTTTGTCAATCTTTTTGTGATTTCCCTAGAGAAAAAGATAAGCGAGCTGTCATGATTTCCTTCAAAACATAAATAGTACAAAGAAAAACCATAAAATATTTAAGATATGAAAGAAAGCAAGTAGCTTGTCGTCTATCGTGCAAAGAAAGGTTTTTCTTTATGCACATTTTGTTTTCTACTTTCCTTGCACGTAGTTCTTTTTCAAATTGAATTAGCCCAAATTAATTAACGATAATGTAGCTTTACAATATGGTGTGTCCTTATCCTTGTCTCTCTAATGCTTTTTAAGCGATTATAAACTCATTTGATAGGCCATTTTGGTTGTTATAAGGATTTAGATCCCTTTTATGGTGGATCACACTATAGAAATAACAACTACAAATAGATATATCATAGGCCAAAGGACAAATAAAATATTGCAGGGTGTGGAAAGATATATTTCAATGAACAATACAAGAAAAAAATAAATAAGCAACTTCCAAATTAATGGGATTTTTAACTCCTTTTCATCTTTGTAGATTGCAGTTTTGTAGTTGGCTTGATGTTGAACATAAAAAGGGATCTTAGTCTTAGAGATGCTGTAAAAAAAATATTGGTTTAAGTAGTTCACAACTCAAATGATTAAAATTCGTACCTAATCCTTTTTTTTAATAAAAAAAATCATTAAATTTCTTTAAGCTTGTAATTACAAAATTGAGCTGGGAATTAGAGACAAATTTGGTGACACTAACTCAAAATTGTTAGGATCTTATTGTTGGCAAATTCCGTTCCAAATTTCTATGTATTTTCATGCTATTATTTTTAATGCATTTTGTACATTTGTGGGTTACATTGTATTTGATTGAAAGATGAAAGTGAAAGTGCTTTCATAGGAATCTCAGTTGAGCAAGTTTGGCATGACACGCAAATTATCAAGCAAGAGACAGCTTTTAAAATTTTATTACCAGCAATCTTGTTGGATTCTTGCCTAATTATTAATCAAGCGAGATTGCAAACTTGAGAGAATTTAGTTTCTCTCGTTTTTTATTGACAATTTTATCCATCCAATTAACCCTCTCATATAGTCATCTAATCCCACGAAATACAACACTCAATTTTCTTAGATTGAAGAGCTAAAAGCTACCCATTTTTTTTTGGAGAAAAATATTTCTTTAGAGCCTGTAATTTGGTGTTGAAGCATGTTAAATTCTTTGAAGCCTCCAATTACATATTAGCAAGTATTACATTATTATTATTAGTATAATTTGGTGGGGGGAGGGGGAGGATCGGGGAAAAGAAAAGGGAAATAAGAAAAAAAAAAGAGAGAGATTATAATGACATCCTAATAATTAAGGTTGTTAACTGAATTACAGATAAGATTGAACCTTTTTTGTTTTCTTTAATAGCTGACAATTAATTATTTCTCATAGGGTGTCTGTTTCTTTGCTCTAGGCCTAATCTTTACACTTAGATCCTAGTACACAAAGCTACACTTCTTTTGCTTTATAAATTATACTAATTTTTCTTTTAAACCCAAACCAATGAAATCTTTGGGCTTTAACTATTATATTAGGACTTATTAGAAGGGAATGGGGACACCGTTGTCCGCCATTGTATCCACTTTTAATAATGAACAAATACTAGAAGCCAATGATGATAAAAAGGTCTACCAAAGCAAACTTGTCCATTTTATTAATTTTAGCAATTATGCGCATGCAAAGTGATGTGTGCACATTAATAGTATTCCAAAATTTTTACTTAAAATTAATATATATGTACATCATGAAAAGCAAGATACATAATTAATTATTTTAACCAAAGAGGGAGAGAAAGAGAGAGAGAGATGGATGTGAATATTGTACTTTACAAGAGTTCAAAAGATTATTGGTAATAAGTACTTAATAAGTTGATGACAATAATTAAAAGGAGAGTGGGATATGAGGTAATTAACTAGCAATTACTATAGAATTAGCAAATAGTTTTTTTTTTTTTTTGAGGGAATAATTAGCAAATAGTTAAATCTGATTATATGAGCACTCTAAAATATTTTATGAATTATGGCGCTTAATCCTTGTTCTGATGATAACAGACAAAAACCACAGGAACCTCACCTATGAGCTAGGATTGATGTATGTGTATGAATCCAAGAGATCAACCTACCTACCCTCTTTTCACTATTCTTCTTTAATATTTTTCTCTTTTAATTAATGCAAAATATTCCATTATAGCATGCTTCCAAGCAATGATTAACTATTATTCTTAGAAAAAAAAAACTAATATTAGTTGCATCTTGCATATGAAAAAAAAAAGAAAAAAAAGGAAGAAACAGTCCTCAAATAATGAGTCCAAATCAGCTGAGCTTGAGCTCGATTTTGAGTTTAAAATTTCATTTTTTTATTATTATGTTAAATAGATTTCATTTTTGAACTTGACTTGCAAAAGTCTTAACGAGCTCAGGTGGTCTTGGGTTTAATTAAATAAACAACTTCAAATTTGTAATCGAGTTAAATGCAACCTGATCAAGCTTGACTTCTAAAGTCTAAGAATGATATTTTCTTGTCCCATATATGTTTGTCAAATGTAACAAATAATCTAATTGAGTATTTCTTTTCGAATTATCAAGTTTTCAAAGCCTATATATTACTTTTTTTGGAACTATGACAACTTGTTTTTTTACAACCAGCACAATTGAATAGTAAAATTAAAAGGATAAGAACTTAGAGTCAACACCAAGAGCTAGCTCTAGTCAATATCAAACAAAAGAAACCCCTCAAAATGCATTTTTTTTTAAATATTTTATTATCAAAAACCTAAACATTTCCAAAAGGAGTATAATAGTTTGCTTATATAGAAAACCATAGTTTTAATTGGCGCAATAAGAAACCCTAATTGCTTTACTACGAAAATAACATTGCTTCTAAATATTAAAAAACTATTATTGCCTAAAACATAAAAAAATACAATTAACTTGTAAAAATAAATAATACTAAATAAAAATAAAGTCTAGCTTCCGCATCAAGATCCATCAACGAAGATCTGGGGTTTTGGTCATATGGGATGATGATATTCGAAAGCTACTATAACTGAGCTCAGCTGACACTAGTAATGAATTCCAAATTCAGACATTATTATTGCGTAGTAGTAGAGCTCATTATTACTTTACTGCATGTGTGTTGTGTCCTAACTCCTAAGTTCAGCATAAAGAGTACGTACGTACTTAAAACATGTATGGAGTGGATGCATGAACAAAGAAAAAGATGGATCAGAGTTTGCACTTTGCAGTAAAGCTCAGCAGAACCAATTCCTCCAACAAAAGCCCCAGGCCTCAAACTACTTCTTTATGAGTCTGTGGTTCCCATGGTGCATGATTTTGAGGGGGTGGTTAGGACGAACCCTTGTCAGATATTCTATGAATACTAGCTAGCTAGTTCTTTCTAGTCTCCTCTAGGAAGGTTTGCTTTTTCACACCAGAACTTGGGAATTGCCTATCTTTGAAAAAAGTTTTATGATTCTCAAGCTGGTGAAACGACACTTAGAATTATTCTTTTTTCTATTTTGTGCTATTTTTTTTTGGATAAGACAAAGGTATTAGAATAAGAATTCAAACACAATATCTTTTCATAACTGTTGATATATGGTTCGTTGTGATTGATTTATAATAAGAGTCTGTTTGGATATCGCTTATTGCTAAAAACTGAAAATTGAAAACATTAGAACAAAATAATTTTTAAATGTGTGAATAGTGCCGTGAGACCCAAAATGCATAGGTATGCACATTTTGCTGAGTTTGGTGGTCCCATGAACAGTGTCGTGGGACCCAAAAAAAGCCAAACGCAGCTGAAACTGGTAGCAGAAGCGTGCACTATAGCTGTGGTGTAAACACAGACACAAACATGGGGTAAATAAACGCAATCCAAACGCTCACTAAATATGCCGTCGAAGATAAATAAGTTTGATATTACTCTAACTGGAATAAGTGCCCGTTTGTTTCAGCTTTTAGAAGCTCAAACGCGCTTTTTGAAACAAAAATAAAATAAAATGTGCGTTTGGTAAGTTTTTAAAAGTTGTTTTTTTTTAAAAAGCTGCGTTTTCATTTATGAAGAAAAAGCCCAAATCGCGAAATGACACTTAGAATTATTCTTTTTTCTATTTTGTGCTATTTTTTTTTGGGTAAGACAAAGGTATTAGAATAAGAATTCGAACACAATATCTTTTCATAACTATTGATATATGGTTCGTTGTGATTGATTTATAATAAGAGTCTGTTTGGATTTCGCTTATTGCTAAAAACTGAAAACTGAAAACATTATAACAAAATAATTTTTAAATGTGTGAATAGTACCGTAGGACCCAAAAATGCATAGGTATACACATTTTGCTAAGTTTGGTGGTCCCATGAATAGTGCCGTGGGACCCAAAAAATAGCCAAACGCAGCTGAAACTGGTAGCAGAAGCGTGCACTATAGCTGTGGTGTAAACACAGACACAAACGTGGGGTAAATAAACGCAATCCAAACGCTCACTAAATATGCTGTCGAAGATAAATAAGTTTGATATTACTCTAACTGGAATAAGTGCCCGTCGAAGATAAATAAGTTTGATATTACTCTAACTGGAATAAGTGCCCGTTTGTTTCAGCTTTTAGAAGCTCAAACACGCTTTTTGAAACAAAAATAAAATAAACTGTGCGTTTGGTAAGTTTTTAAAAGTTGTTTTTTTCAAAAAGCTGTGTTTTCATTTGTAAAGAAAAAGCCTAAATCGCGAAAGCAGCAAGGAGCTCCATTGCAAAAAAGCGCTGAAGCACGTTTCATGTTATTGTTGGAAGTTGCGCAAATTTCCCAAATTGCCCACTAGTTTTTCTTAAAAACCCAATTTTATCCCTTTGTTTATAACACAATTTTACCAAGGAACCCAATAATGAAATCAGAACCCAAAAAAAAAAAAAAAACCAATCTGACCCATTTCTACCGCATGTCGTTGGCAATGGGAAAGAGACCAAGCATCAGTGGGGAGGAAGACAAGCGACAGTGAAGGCAGAGTAGATTAGCAGACGATGGAGGCGATTTTCCTCCCTTAGTGATTTCCCCCTCTCTCTATCATCGTTTGATTAGAATCAAATGGTGTGGTTGTGTGTGACTTTTAAGTTTGTGTGTTTTTATGGGATAAAGGAAAAGAAACTTGCAGACGAAGTGGTAAGAGAAAAAAGAGAAAGGAAGAAAGAAAATAAAAAAAGAAAGAGGAAGAAAGAGAGCTATGTGGAATGTTTTGGAGTTTGGAGAAAGTGGTAGGGAAAAAAGAGGAAAGAAGGAAAAAAAGAAAAGAGTAAGGGTACGTGTGTGGAGGAGAAAAAAAGAGGGGAAAAAAAGAAGGAAAAAAGAAGGAAATATGGATTAAAAAAAATAAGGGAAAAATAAAATAAAGAATAAGAAATTAAAATTGAGAAATGCTATCACAATATTTTCACAATACTTTCACAATAAATTTTAAGTGGTAAGTTATTATTAGCTAATATTGGTGAGAAAAAAATAATTTTTTTAGAAAAAGAAAAAAAATAATTTTAATAGTACGTTCAAATTAAAATTAGTATCAATTTATCACAAATGATTTTTTGTGAAAGTATTGTAAAAATATTATAAATGTAGTTTTTAGAAATGCATGAAGAAAAATTGATTTAAGTATGAAATAAACCCCTTTATATATACATTGTTCTTTTTGGTAATTTATCACTCAAACCACCACTTTAATAAGTGCTAGTCAAACACTCAACTTTTTCAAAAAATGTTTTTTAACAGCTTTTATCAAACACCCAGCTTTTTCAAAAAGCCCAATTTCATAACACACTTTTTAAAACCTCTACTTTTTCAAAAAGCACAATATCAAAAAACTGAACCAAACTCACCCTAAACCATGTACAATTGTGAAAAATACTATAAAAAAAAAAAAGTTTACTTTCCTAACATTACTCGATATATTAAATGGAATCTGTATCATATATATGTTGAAGTGGAAGGAGCTATTGTGACTTGAAAGAAGGTGCCAAGGAGAGTACCTTGAAGAACTTTAAATCTGTTTGAGATTCGTTTATTTTACTGAAATTGAAATTTTTTTGCTGAAAGTACTGTAGATAAAGGTAAAAATTAGCTGAAATAGTACAGTGGGACCCATGAATAGTACTAAAAAGTACAGTGAGACTTATGAATAGTATCCGCTTATTTTACTGAAATTAAAATTTTTTTACTGAAAATACTGTAGATAAAGGTAAAAATTAGCTGAAATAATACAATGAGACCCATGAATAGTACTAAAAAGTACAGTGAGACTTATAAATAGTAGCAAAAATAAGCTAGTTTTTTAATTTAGAGTTAAACGCACACTTTATGAGAAAAGTGGCAATTAACAATAACATGCCCAACTACTATCACTGAGTTAAGTGAGTTGGTACATTACTAAATCATAATTTATAAGTGCTTGGGGTAGAGGGGAGAGTGGGTTGGAGCTGATGAAGTCGCAATATATATGGTAGGTAAGTATTCTAACAATTTAAAATAATAATAATAATATAATCAAAAAATATAATAATAATAATAATAACCTATGCACCTAATTAAGGCTAAAACCAACAGTACCCCATTCTATAATTGTCACATAAACTAAGTTCTCTTTCAAGGTACGAAGAGTGGGTGTGGATTAGCCCAATTAATAAATTCTCTTGGCATTATATATAGATTCTATCAGTGGGGCAAATCTAGCATAATAGTGTGTAGATCAGCCATGGACAAAAGGTGAAACAAAAAACGATAAATGGTGGGCAAAATAGTTTTGAAACTGAGAGCTATGGCCTATGGTGCACAATAAGGAAATAAACATTTAAATCATTAAACTGAAAATTGAGAGTTTATTGTACATTTTTTTCACTATGTTAATAGGGTAGTTATTAAGCTATTCTTTCTCTTTCCTCTCCTCTTTTCCAATTTCCATTGGTACAAATACATAGCAAATAAACTCATAAGACATTTTATAGACTTTTAACTTTTGTGATAATAATAATAATAATAAAGGAATTCAGGTGAGACAATCCATATATACTTCCATAGTCCCTTTGAGTCCATGTTAAGTATGAAACATATTGGACTCATTAAAAGTGAATTGGGCCATGACCAGCTAGCAGGCTTAATTGCCATACCTATACAGATGTCAAAAGTGTAGCCTATAGTTGGGCTGATTTTTCTAAGGAAAGGTCATGAATATTTGAAGGAAACACTAGAAAAGTTTGAATGGGCCAAGAATAAAGCTGGTACACTAAATGGGCTTCGTAAGTGTGGGCCTAGTGCTTGCTTACGTGTTTGGGGATTGTCTGGTGCCATGGGCTACAATAAAAGTATGGTGCCATGATAACCGCAACTTTTGCTGCAACTTTACTATTTACAACCTACTATATGACGAATTGTGGTAAAAGTTGTGAAGATTGTTGTGGTAGTAGACTTTTTGGAGGAAGAAAAGAAAGAGAAAAATTGAGGGAACCTTTGGTTTTGTAGTTTTGTGTTTTCAAAACTAGTTCTCTGGTGCTTTGAAATTTGTTCTCAAATCTTGTTATCTAGTGATCCCCATACTAAAAAATCTTCTTGGCACTTGTTTGTTATTTCAAAGTTAATAAATCATATTAAGAAAGTTTTAAGTTTTTAACATTATTTTTATGAGAAATATAAAAAATTGTTAGAAAAATTAATTGCTTTATCATTTTCTCATAAAATGTTTCTAAAAATAATTCATAAACTAATACTTTTAGGGCATTTATTAACATTTTCCTTATTTTATTTTGCCCAATTCTTCTTTACTTGAAAAAAACTACGACAAAAAAAAGAAAAAAAAAATCAAAATTATCGACACATCATCAACCACCACCTCCACCACCGTCAAACCAACAACAATCTCCTAGCACCATTACCAACACTACAGCAAGAGCTACTATTTATGAGGGCACAATCTAGTTCCTCCACCTACCCTAACTAAGGTACCATTTGGTATGGGTGTTTTAGAACTGTTGTTTGTTGTTTAAATGCCCAAACAAACGGGCTCCACACTAAGTTTTGTGTTTGGTAAGGTGTGTTGTTGAAGTAGTGTTTAAGTTATGTTGTCCCAAATATGTTACCTTTTGGTTGAAATACATTGGGCCCACCTGAAGTGACTACACCTTAACGTCTCTTCTCCCCCACGCCATCTGTCCTTTATGAGTCTCTACCTTCTCCATCCTTCCCGAAGCTCACTTCTCTTCTCCCTCTTGCACAACGGCAATCACATCACCATAGAGTAGCTAACCCTTTATGAACCCTTCATTAATCCCAACCACCCACCCACCCGAATCCCTCATTTCTCATCCCCAATGGCCACTTGAAACATATCATAAATTCGAAATCAAAGTTACCAAACCCTAAATTTACCAAAATTAATCCCAAATTCGTACGACCATATTCATCTCCTCAACCACCGTATTTACTCAACTAGTCCAGCCATGACTTAATCACTGTTTTGGGTAAGATTTTTTCAAACAAGTATCAGACTTTATCTCAAATCAAATTAAGTTCCCTTGCACAATTTATCTACCATTACCACGGCATATTATGGAGTACACAAACACAACGTCTTCCTCCTCAGCCTTTCCGCCATATTCATCCTCCTCCAACACAATTCCTTCACCCACAGTAAGTGTTTAATTTTGCTGTTTAATTAAAAGCGAAAAGCACATTTTAGTCCCTACATTTTCAGGTGATTCCCATTTTAGTCCCTACATTTTATTTTTACCGCTTTTAGTCCCTATCCTGAAAAACGCTCTCTGTTTTGGTCCCTGCCGTTACATTAGAGACGGAAAATACACACGTGGCAAACGGCAGAATTAAAAAATATTAAATTAATTTCCACGTGGCCTAATTTAATAATAAAAAATGTTTTTTGGTATTAAAAAATGCCACGTCAGCATTTAAATTAAAAAAATTAATTTATTAATGTTAACTAAATAAAAAAAATTAAAAACAGAATTAAAAACTAAAAATCATATGAATTGAGATCTAAGTGTGTCTTGAACAAGAACAATAAGAACACAAACCCAGATTCAAGAACACAAACCCAGAAATTATTTTAAAAAAAAATTATAAAAACCAAACAAATTTTCAGAGACCAAGAACGCCAACTACAACCCAACAACACCAAACAAACTTTCAGAAACCAAACAAACTTTCCAAGAGTGGCCTCTCATCTCCTCCTCCACCTAACCCAAAACGATCCAAGGTACAATCTTTTTTGATTTTTTTTTTTGGTAAATTTTTTTTTTTTATTTTGTGCATGTGGGTCTGATGAAAGATTTCTAATCTGGGTTTTGTGCAAGTTTGGATTTTGTGTCCTCATCCAAAATCTCTATCTTTGCTTTTGCTTTAATCTATGGAGCAGTTCAAAGGGCTCCGTCGCCATCCACCTCCACATCGTCACCGATACCACCTTCATCATCCTCAATGCCGCCAATCTCGCCGATACCAGCTTGCTTTCATTTGCTGGGTTTTATTTTCTTCTTCTTCACTGTTTTCCTTTGTACGACGTTGTTTGTTTGTTGGGTCTTCAATGGCACACCTGGAAGGGAGTCCTAGCAGCTCGTCGATTTCTCAAGCAGAAACGGGAAAGGAAGCTTTTTGGGTTAGCTGAGAAATTTGGAAAAAGAGAGTAGAAATGAAAGCCTTCTTTGTTTGGTTGCTGAGAAAACGCCGGAAAATAATTTGAAAGTAAAAGTTTTATTCTTTTCTGGGTTTGTTGGGTCTTCAATGGCACACCTGGAAGGGAGTCCTAGCAGCTCGTTGATTTCTCAAGCAGAAACGGGAAAGGAAGCTCTCTGGGTTAGCCGAGAAATTTGGAAAAAGAGAGTAGAAATGAAAGCCTTCTCTGTTTGGTTGCCGAGAAAACGCCGGAAAATAATTTGAAAGTGAAAGTTTTATTCTTTTCTGAGTTTGTGTTCTTGGATCTGGGAATGTGTTCTTATTGTTCTTGTTCAAGACACTTTAGATCTCAATTCATATGATTTTTAGTTTTTAATTCTATTTTTAATTTTTTTATTTAGTTAACATTAATAAATTAATTTTTTTAATTTAAATACTGACGTGGTATTTTTTAATGCCAAAAAATATTTTTTATTATTAAATTAGGCCACGCGGACATTAATTTAATATTTTTTAATTCTGCCGTTTGCCACGTGTGTATTTTCCTTCTCTGATGTAACGGCAGGGACCAAAACAGAAAGCGTTTTTCAGGATAGGGACTAAAAGCTGTAAAAATAAAATGTAGGGACTAAAATGGGAATCGCCTGAAAATGTAAGGACTAAAATGTGCTTTTCGCCTTAATTAAATGTTGAATTTTGTTGTTGCATTTGTTCTTAGTTGCTGTTGAACAATCCTTCCTTCACCCATGGTGTTCATATTTGTTCACAATTCTTGTTGATTTTTGCTCTTGATTTTGGACACGATTTTCCTCCATGCCCATCTAACTAAAGCTAAGTATGGTTTGAAAAATGGGCTTTTTGAAGCACAATAGGGTTTAGGAAAATGGGCTTTCTGGAAATCATTTATAAAGGCCTAATGTGTATATTTGATTTCATATAAATCATTTATAATTGTGAATTTTGTTTTCTTTCCCCATGCCATATGTAACTTGTCTTTATTGCAATCTGTTATATATACTTGTAATAACTTGTTTAAGTTAATTGCTAAATGTGTTGCTCTAGCTGTATCTGAACTTAATTCATAATGCTACAACATGTTTGGTAGAGTTTTTATGTGCAAAGGACCATTTTCCTATTCTGCAATTACTGGTATTGGTGAGGATTAGGTTCAAATATGAGAAATCATAAAAGTAATTTAGGAAATCAGAAACCTTGAATTTACTAGGAGATTATGTACACTCTGTGTTGCCTACTATCCATGTTAATGGATATTTTTTGGTTAAATGTGTATCTTTTATTAGATGGCTACATCAACCAACGCTGAGGATTGGAAGTTATGGCCTCCTCCTATTGAGAAACACTTCATAGATGTTTTGGTTAAAGAAAAAGGCAAAGGGAACATGCCTAGTGGGCAATTTAAAAAAGGGGTTTGGACAGTTGTCCAAAACGAGTTTAATCGACGGGTAGGAAAAACCTATCACAAAGATCCTTTATGCCAGAAATATCAAAGGTTAAAGCAAAGACACCGGGTTTTTTCCTAGCAAATTGGTCAAATCAGAATGTGATGAGATTCTATCACTAACATGGTACAGGTAGTGACGAGGCTTGGGCACAGGCAGCGGCGGTGAGTGTATAGGTTTGCTTTATAATTTCCATGCCGTTGATTCATAGTATTCATATAAATAAATACCGCATGTGAATAATCCCATATATACCACATGTTGATAGGCCAACCCTAGGTGCAAAGAGTTTCGTAAAAAGGGGCTAGATCACTATGACCTGCTAGGACAACTATTCAACGCGGGCACTGCAACTGGATTTCTACAAATTTCCTCCACCTAACTAGCCCCTAATAGCGATGAAAAGCGAGGATTGGATGCCGCTTTCCTAACACATGGAGTACATGTCAATGTCGAACTCAATAGTGGAGATGATGTGGAGGAGCTACCCACCCCAGTTGTAGGGCAAGGCAGCAAGCGTGCTGGAAAGCAGCCATCTCACTTAGAGACCTTGGCATGGAAGAAGAGGAAAGAAGGGTCCATTGAATATATGACTGATGCTATCATGGAGTTCACGGACATGTCAATGAAAAGACGTAGTAATAAGGATGGCGATAGTCGAAAGGAAACTATTGAAATTGCATCGGTGGGTGATAGGTTCTTAATGGACAAGGTTGTCGCAACTCTTAATAGTATTGAAAATGTAGACGATTACACCATGTTCAAGGTCCTTAACGAACTCCATAAGCTCGATAGTAGGGCCGTTATCATCATGCTGAGGCCGGATAGAAGAAGGGGCTGGATGGATTTAGTTAGTAGTTTAATGTAGGGGACTTGGTTAAGGAAAGGGGGCGAGTTTGGCTTGCTTTTTATGGCTTTTTATGGGGTTGCAGCTACTGTTTCTGTTCTTATGAAGTATTATGCTAATTATCACTAGAACCATTTTTTGTTGTATTAGTTGTATGGTTTAGTGAGGTCACATTTTAGTTTGCTAAGGAACAATGATCTTACTACATGTGAATTAATTGTTAATGATAGCAGTACATTCTGGTTTGTTAAGGAACTGTAGGGACTCAAATTGAATTGGACCCAAACAATAAATTTCTAGAGAGTGGGTTAAAGAAATTGGCCATAGCAAACTAACGGAGCCCAAATAATGAGCACACCATGGTTGGAGATCAGGGCATACAAATTTCATTTTAATGCTGCTCCTCGGCATTGATCCGAGGAGCTTTACATTTGTTCCTTTTTCCTCTCCCCCCCCTTTGACTGTTCTGCTGGTTCCTCTTGTATAGCCATCTTCCTCCCATCTCTCTCCTCCATCTGTTGATCATCCATGCACTTTTTCTCTCACTGTCCGTCCCATCAGCTGCACTATCAGTACTCAAGTGATTCACAATAACCAAGGTTTCCCTGTCCAAGAGTCACATCTCCATTAGTGCGGCCAGAGGGTTAGGTGAGCGCATTTAGTGTGGAGGTGACAACCTATCCTAGGCCTGTTCTCCCACCTAAAGCTAGTTTCGGTCCGCCGAGGATAGGATTATCCTCGGCGGGGATTTTTAAAGCTTAGGCTTCCACGCATTGTCCTCGGACGATCCCTTTTCCTCAGCATGGGCCCTGAGCCGGATGTAAAGTGAGCCGAGGTCATCAGGCCCACAGGCCCCACAATAGCCCCTCAAAATCCTGCTGTCCATATCCTTGGACGGGGAGGAGGATTTTGATATTCCCGAGCCCTTTACATGATTCACCTAACCTCGGCCTACGTCAGCGTTGGAGTCTTTTTATCTGCCCAATGTAAGTTTTTGGTGCTTCGAGATTCAGCGCGCGTTTGCATTAAATTTTGGCGGCTCCGTGTTTCCATCTTCCAACGGTGTGATGGTAATCCCTTGGCAGGGATTTTCTGCTTTTATAGGTGAGAAATTACATTTGGTTAATTTTAATTGGAGATATAAATATTCATTTGAACCGCTTGGCCTCCTCATTTGCGCGCTTACGAACTTCGATGCATATATTTTGAATTTGGTCCAATTTTCGCATTAACAAGCGCCCATCTCCAGTGTAAAAAGCTCACCAGAGGAGAGTCTCACCATCTCTGTAAGTCTTCTTCTCCCTGTAGCCCAGAATTTTCTTTGGTTGATTGATCATAGGAGTTTTGTTTATCTTTGTGCAAATCCGTACACCCTCGCGCGTCATTTTCGTCTGGTCAGCAAGGAGGATTTGGAAACCGTTCTTAGGGAGGAGCTTTTTCTGAACAAGACCGATAACTAGATTAGAGTCGCCTGAAAGATCATCGGCTTAGGCAAATCACTGTGGTAGAGGACAGTTTTGCGCTTTTCGAAGGATCTTCTATTCTGGAAGGCATTCCGTTGGCAGGCTCTTCCTCGTCCCATAAAACGGCAGAGGCCGAGGAAGGGAACTCAGAGGAAAAAGAGGAAGTGGTCGAACTAAGCTTATCTGAGGACGAATTCAGTGTATTTGACCGAGTTGATCAACCTGAGGATTCCTTCGATGATCTAGGGGACCCCCACTTGTCCGAAGCCAATCCTCATCCCCCTAGGGTTTGTACCCAGGCTGAGATGGGTCTTAGGAGATAGCCCCCAATCAGCCTTCTTGACTTGCTTGAGGGCAAGTCTAGGAAAGGGGTGCCTATCGAGTCACAACTCGAGTTTCCACTACCCAGCTCTCAGCCTTCGCCTGCGCAGACCAGGTCTTTACAAGCCCCACCAATCTCGAAACCTTGGCTTGAGTCCCCTAAGACAAAGAGGAAAAGGCTTTCCAAGGGCAAAGACCCAGTGGATGGGGACAGATCCCATCCTTCTCTAGAGGATGATGAAGCCTGACGACCATCTAAACAACTGAGGCTGGGTGATCAGCGAAAAGGGAAAGAAATCACTCAACCGTCCGAGCCCCAAGCTTGGCTGCCCGTTGCCATGCTCCATGGGAAACCTTTGATGGATGATGCTATTATCTAGGATTTTCGATGAGGTAAGGGGGCTCGTGTAGCCGATGCTCTGGAGATATCCCTTCTCCTTCCCGTCGACATGGCGGAGCTTGGGAGCATGAGGGGGTCAGAGGTTGCCGATATCATCAAGAGGTACCTGGGCATGGTAGGACCTCTAGTACTTGTCTATTTCGTTTGAATCTTATTGCCTAGCATCTCCCCTCCTCTTTACGGCGTATCTGTTTTGGTTGGCAGGCTATCCAGGCTGTTTTCAGGCTGGATGAGGAGGTCGACGGACAGAATAGCGCTCTGGCGAAGGAGCGCGACAAGTTCCTGAAGGCTGCAAGTACCCTTAAGAGATCTGAGGCAGATCTTAAGAAGGCTATCAAAAATCTGGAGGAGATGACAAAGGCTAGAGACAATGCGGCCTTTGACCTAGTCACGGCTACGGGGTAGGCCGAGGAGCAGACAAATCGCTTGCAAGAAGTCGAGGGCCAATTACGGGCTGCCAAAGAGGATATCGCCGACCTGAAGAAAAAGTTGGCCGAGGCGGTCTGGACAAAGGGTGTTACCGAGTATGCCAGGGACGAGGCCGTGAGGGCCAAAGAATTGGCTGAGTTTGCTAGAATAGATGCTGAGCGTTCCGTAGAACAGGCGGAGGAGGAGGCTTTTGCTGAGGGGGTGGCCAAGGCTGAAGCTACCTTCAAGGCCCAAGTCCCTGAAGTATGCAGGCGCTTTTGTTCCCAGACTTGGAATGAAGCCCTCAACCAAGCGGGAATTGATGCCTTATCTGACCTTAGGAGGGCAGCGAGAGTATATTATCCCCTTGTAATTCGTGAGGTTATCCACATTACTTCTGAGGAAGAGTCTGCATCACCAGCGGCATGTGAAAGTCAAACCAAAATCGCCGAGGACACATCTTTGGCTGACAGACCCTCTGAGGAGGCTGAACCACGCGGAGTGTTGGAGGGGGCTGAACCGACAGTCAAAAAGTGCCCCAACATGTGGTGAGGCTTCCTGCTGACTCCTAAGCCACACTCACTGTCTCTCAGATCCCTCATACTATGGAAGGGTCCTCTGAAGTAGCCCCCTCGAGGCGGGGTCCATGGGAGTTAGTTGAAGCCTTTCAATAGGCTCTTCAAGATAAGCTGATCACCGAGTTAGGGGAGTAAGCCGTTGCATTGGGCCACCCCATTTCGATGGCATGGGACACTCTTATTCGTTTTCTTTTTCATTTTATTTCGTTTTTTGCCTTGGCGACATTGTAACGAAACTACATATTTTCTATTCGAAACATATATTTAACAGTTTGCTTTTGGTTCTTTGATTGGTGCTTCCTTTGACTTATTATACTTTAAGGTTTTGCTCAATACCTTGGTTCCATCCTGGACTCAGTCTCATGAGACAATCAGCTGTCCTTCAAATTTGTATCTGAGGACCGTATCACAACTCGGCTCCATCTAACGTTTTTATTCTTCGGCAAATAGCTAACTTTCCCATAGGTTTGAGTCCGAGGACCATGCAATACCTTAGTTCTGTCTAGTACCCAGGTATATTTGAGTGGTTAGTTTCCCCATAGGTTTGAGTCCGAGGAACATGCAAGACCTTGGTTCTGTCTAACACTTCTGTTCTTCTGTAAGTAGCTAGTTTCCCCATAGGTTTGAGTCCGAGGATCATGTAATACCTTGGTTCTGTCTAGTACCCAGGTATATTTGAGTGGTTAGTTTCCCCATAGGTTTGAGTCCCCATAGGTTTGAGTCCGAGGACCATGCAATACCTTGGTTCTGTCTAGTACCCAGGTATATTTTAGTGGTTAGTTTCCCCATAGGTTTGAGTCCGAGGACTATGCAAGACCTTGGTTCTATCTAAAACTTCTGTTTTTCTGTAAGTAGCTAGTTTCCCCATAGGTTTGAGTCCGAGGACCATGCAATATCTTGGTTCTGTCTAGTACCCAGGTATATTTGAGTGGTTAGTTTCCCCATAGGTTTGAGTCCGAGGACCATGCAAGACCTTGGTTCTATCTAACACTTCTGTTCTTCTGTAAGTAGCTAGTTTCCCCATAGGTTTGAGTTCGAGGACCATGCAATACCTTGGTTCTGTCTAGTACCTAGGTATATTTGAGTGGATAGTTTCCCTATAGGTTTGAGTCCGAGGACCATGCAAGACCTTGATTCTGTCTAACACTTCTGTATGGGGTAAAGGAGATTGTCCTCAGCGTTGGCCATATTAGTTTTGGCGTGATGATGACCTCGGCCCTGCTTCATCGAAAGTGGGTCATCCTGTGGACCGGACCCCTGACCTCGCAGTGCCCTGGGTAAGGGTGGTTTGGGACTCTAACCTTACACGTGGCAGTAACGCCGCCTTCAGTTGAAGTTTCTGCCCTCATCAGTTACGAGGCGCTTCCTGACTGTTCGCGTTCCGTGCTTGACGTTTGGACACACGAGGCGTGCTCTCATTTAATATCCTCATGGATTGATGCAGATCGAACGGTTGACAGCTGCCTTGGAATTTGATCAGGATTAATGTAGCCGATAATTCTTATTCCGAATTCCGCGCAGATCAATTCCCATCAATCTTCACCCTCTATTTAAGGCTATAAGGGGGGAAATGTCCTCCTACGCTCAACGAACCCTCTACCACAGTAGGAAACATGTCCCTTCAAATTTCAGAGCCTCCTTAATAAATCCCTGCCAGAATTGTGATAAGAGTTTGGAGAAATGAAACGACCTTGGATGGGAGTGAGGGCGCACAGGCCAGAGGTCCTCCTCCTTCGACCGAGAGCCGTTGTGACTATAACCCGCGTCAGATTCCCGATGCGGAAAAGTTTAGGCGTCATCCTCACGGTGCCGCGCACAGCGGCCAAGATGGAGGTCCTTGAAGTACATAACACACTTTTCTAGGGCGCACCCATATTGGTGAAGGTATGCAGGATTACGTCATATCTGGTGCCCGAGTGTTGCCGTCTCCAACGGTCAACCACTGTGGGACTGGAAGAGAATTAAGGGAACATCATGGGGAAAGGCCGCCAAGCGCCCTTGCATCTGCTCCTCTCTTCGTGCCAGCACCATCGCACCGGCTTGGGCGTTGTTGGTAGCCTTAAAATAGGCCTGCCTCAGCCCCCTTTCCTCTAGTTAGCTTTAGAACAGGCCCGTCTGGGCCTTTGTTTGTAGAATTGGCTTTAAAACAAGTCTGTCTGAGCCTTTGTTTGTATCTTGTACTTCCTTTTCATCTGATAAAGTATTGCCATTTTTTCTTCTCTTTTCATTTGAATCTTCTACTCTTCCGCAATGGTTTTTTTTTTTTTTTTTTTTGTAAACACGTCATTGTGAACTTTCTATAAACTAGCTACTTAGAAACGATCGTCCATTGCGTCTGCTAGTGCACAAATTCTTCCCCACAAACTGCGCCAATTGTAGGGACTCAAATTGGATTGGACCCAAACAATAAATTTCTAGAAAGTGGGTTAAAGAAATTGGCCATAGCAAACTAATGGAGCCCAAATAATGAGCACACCATGGTTGGAGATCAGGGCATACAAATTTCATTTTAATGCTGCTCCTCGGCATTGATCCGAGGAGCTTTACATTTGTTCCTTTTTCCTCTCCCCCCCTTTGACTGTCCTGCTGGTTCCTCTTATATAGTCATCTTCCTCCTATCTCTCTCCTCCATCTGTTGATCATCCATGCACTTTTTCTCTCACTGTCCGTCCCATTAGCTGCACTATCAGTACTCAAGTGATTCACAATAACCAAGGTTTCCCTATCCAAGAGTCACATCTCCATTAGTGTGGCCAGAGGGTTAGGTGAGCGCATTTAGTGTGGAGGTGACAACCTGTCCTAAGCCTGTTCTCCCACCTAAAGCTAGTCTCAGTCCGCCGAGGACAGGATTATCCTCGGCGGGGATTTTTAAAGCTTAGGCTTCCACGCATTGTCCTCGGACGATCCCTTTTCCTCGGCATGGGCCCTGGGCCGGATGTAAAGTGGGCCGAAGTCATCAGGCCCACAGGCCCCACAGGAACCATTTATTTTTATTGTTAAAAAAATACTGTTGTGCTGATGTTGTTTGTATATTGTTAATGATGGCAGCACATTTTGGTTTGTCAAGGAACCATGTTATTTTTATTGTTAAAAACTACAGTTGTGCTGAGTTTTTTATATAAACTTTTTGTTAATGATTATTCCAACATTCTGGTTTGTTAAGGAACCATTATTTTTGTTGTTAATAACTAATGTTATGCTGATGTTGTTTGTATAAACATTATGCTGTCTTTGCTGCAAAGACATTATGTTGTCTTTACTAGGGGATATTATTTGTATAAACATTATGTTGTCTTTGCTGCAAAGTTGTATAAACATTACTCTTCAATTTTCATAAGGCGTAAATGCATTTTTATTTTGGCTTTTTTTTTTCATTTTGATCCATACATTTTAATTTACCACTTTTAATCTTTAAACCAATTAACGCGTGTTATTTTCGTCCTTTCTGTCAGTCAATCGACGGATATATCTGAGGTGGCTGATGAAGGAATTAAAATATTATAAAAAATGCCACATCAGCATCTATTTTTTTTTTTTATACAAAAATAATTTATCAATTATAACTGAATGAAAAAAGAAAAAAAAACAGAATTAAAAACAATAAAATACATAAATTTAGATCTAATTCATTTTGAACAAGAACACACAAGAACATGATCACAGATTTAAACATCAACACAAGAACATAAGAGCACAAACCCAGAACCAAACACAAACTCAAATTTAAAAACACAAAGAACACAATAACAAACATAAACTATTTACTCTCAAAACACTGACTTACTGTTCATACCAAAAGTCTCAGACTCACAACCATGTGCACTTTAGAGAAACGCGACAACCTCTTCATCCTAACACTCATCGATGACGATCACAAGCATTGTCTCGGCCCACACCTCATTGGCTCTCTCCTCTCCGCTCTCTCCCAAGTCAACACCCAATCCATCAATGGCGGCTTCGCTCTCCTCACCATTGCTCGCAGCAAGTTCTTCTGCAATGGCGTCGAAGTCCCTTGGGGCCAACCCTTTGCCCACCTCCGCCTCCACCAAATGGTCAAATCCTTCAGATCAGTCATTGTCGCCCTCCTCTCCCTCCCCATCCCAACCATTGCCGCCGTCTCCGGCCACGCTGCCGCCTGCGGACTCGTCCTCGCTCTCGTTGCAGGTGGTGGGTAGATCTGGGTTTTCTAGGTCTGGATCGGCTAGGTCCATTGTGGGTTTAAAGAGAGGCTGAGATGTTTTGCTTTGTATTGGTATGGTTGAGTTGGGTTTGTGTTGGTATGGTTAAGGGATTGAGTTAGGTTTGTTCAATTTTGTGGGTATTTTGTTAATGATTGTACTTGTAGGGACATGATTAGTGGTCCAAACCCAAGATGTGTGGGATATTGGCCTAGTGAGCCCAGTACAATAAATTTGTAGAGAGTGGGTCAAAGAACTAGGCCTTAATGATTTTAACAACAGCTAATATAGATTTAAAAGATGATCAAGCAAGAACAAGGCCCACAGGATTGAATAAATTCACTTTTCAAGGAGGCAAATCTTGGTATACATCAACAGAACTGATTACAAATGCAATTTTGATTGCTACAGTGTTCTTTCTCTCTTCTTTCGATCCCCATTCCTTCAGGGGTCTCTTACATTATATATCTTCTTTTCGTTGATCCTGACCCTCCATTTGTCAATCGTCCAAGCCACCACTCGAGTGTCCGTCCTATCAAACGCCCCTTTTGGCTCTCTGTGAGTTGCGGTAGTTTAGGAAACACTGTTCAAGGGTCTTCTCCACATAAATACGATCAGAAAAGTATCTGTAGTACATTTAATGCGGAGGTAGCAGCTTTCCCTTAGATATTTTAGGGTTCCCTACCTTCTCGTGTGTTCATGAGGCACGCTTTTAACACTAGAGCTTCTATGGAGGTCATTTTCGTCGTTGGAATACGTGTCTGAGCCATGTTTGTCATAGCCGAGGAGGAATTCCTCCTTGAACCGCCTTCTGCTCTTTTCTTACTCATGAGACTCTAAGCTGGAATCCCTTATAACTATTTGTTCCTCCTTGGACATGCCAACGGCCTCGGATGAGGCCCAAGACCCAATATATAATTTTGGGCCCTTATCCCTACAGTATTGATTTAATTTTCAGATTTAAATCTATTTTTTCTTTTGGATAATTTGGTTTGCGTTTATATATGGATTGATTTATTATTTTTTTTGTACAATATTTTATTATGATTTTTCTGTGTTTGATTTCTGGGTTTGTATGATTTTTTTTGGTTTGTGCTCTTGTGTGTTCTTGATGGGTTTGTATGATTTTTTGGATTTGACTTGACATTTATTTTAAGAGTAAATAGTTTATGTTTGTTATTGTGTTCTTTGTGTTTTTAAATTTGAGTTTGTGTTTGGTTCTGGGTTTGTGCTCTTATGTTCTTCTATTGATGTTTAAATCTGTGATCATGTTCTTGTGTGTTCTTGTTCAGAATGAATTAGATCTAAATTTATATATTTTATTGTTTTTAATTCTGTTTTTTCTTTTTTTTATTTAGTTAAAATTGATAAAATATTTTTTAAAAAATTAAATGCTGATGTGACATTTTTTATAATATTTTAATTCCTCCGTCAGCCATCTCAAATATTTCCATCAGTTGACTAACAGAAAGGACGAAAATAACACACGTTAATTGGTTTAGGGACTAAAAGTGGTAAAATTAAAATGTAGGGATCAAAATGAAAAAAAACCAAAATGTAGGGACTAAAAGTGCATTTACGCCTTTTAGATATAATACAAACATTTACACGAATGACCACAAATTGAGGAAATCATATTCAAGAATATTTCAAAGATGAATCCTTTGAGACATGGTGCTGCTGATTGAGACATGGTGACCGAAGTTTTTCAGATCTACATGCATGATTGATTTATTTGTAGTAACAGCTTATCTAACTTTTTGTTGAACATTTTTTACTGAAAGTGTGTTGAATTAAAAAACAGTAAATAAAATCTAAAAGCTAAAAGTTAAAGCTTAAAGCTGATGTCAAACTCAAGTTTAATAAAAAAAAGTGATTCAAAACCCATCAAAATAAGAAAAGTGACAGAATCTCAACAATATATATATATATATATATATATTGCTATCATATGGTATATTTTTCCCTTAGGTGACATATTTTACTTATTTTTTTTCCCTTCACACAAAAACTTTAAGACATTTTAATGAATGTCTTAAAGGTATTAATTTAGAAAATATTTTTAGAAACGTTCTATGAAAAAATGAAAAATAAATTTTTTTTTTTTACAGTTTTTTTATAATTCTCAAGAAAGTTGTAAAAGCCATCTAAAAATAATTTATTAATAAATGCCCTAAGAGCGGTATTAACCAGATTTTTAAATTTTTTCAAGCATTTTTTTTAATGGTGTGAGGAATGAAATGAGGATATCTCATTCTTCTTCCAAATCCCTTCCCCATATATCTCCAAAAACTCCAATAACGAATCTTTGTGTCTTGTTGTATTGTTTCTCACGCAAGTTCAGTTAATACGCGATTCCTTTAATAAACATTGGGCATTAGTTATGACTTGGTGGGTTCTCAATGCTAGTTTTGAATCCTATATATGGTGTGTATATTTTTTGTAACCATTAGGTCATTTTTTGGTTTGTTTTACAAGAGGGAAAGCTTATGTGAACTATTGTTATTTTTACACTTAATACCGACTAAATGTTTTAATTGAATTTTGCCCAACTTTGGCCTGTTTTCTAGTGAGTATTTTAACTATAATTTGTTTTTAATCAAGTTTCAATCAATCTCATCACTAGCACAAAATCAAGATTTCAATATGTGATAACTTCGTGAAAGACCTTATTGACTCATTCGCTAAAGTTTTTCATACGCACATAATTTGATAATATAAAATTGACAACAATCTTTCACTTAATCACATTTGAATCCGCCACTTAGAGCATCCATAGATCAAAATGCTAAAAAGCTATTTTTAGCAACACAAATAACAAAATGAATGTTGTATCGATGGTGCTAAAATGTTCCTGCACTTGATCACTGTAAACTATTATGCTTCTAGAGAGAATGGCATTAGTTGTGGTATTAAGGTATATATATATATATATATATATATATATATAAAACCATAATAGTTTGCGGTCTTTTGGGAAAGAATTGGTTATGGCTCAAGGCTTTGGTTGTGTAATTGCCTAAGCTAGGCATGGCTCCAAACCAGTGAGATCCTCTGCCAAGATAAAAGAAATATCTGCCATTCATGTGAACTGTTCTTGGGAGAGATCGAAAAATGGGGGTAGCAGTGACTACAAAAGTCCTTCCATTTATTCCATTTTAATATGGAATAAGCTAAGCATTTTAATACGGAATAAACTAAGCTTTTATGGACTATGAAATTAATCATGGAGGAGGAAATAATACAAGGCAAACAATAACAACTTAAATGATATATCCATATTCAAAATGATATGTGGAATTAGTAAGATGCTAATATGTTTAATATATACAAGAGAAGTTGCTGAACAAGTTTAGGCAAACAGTTTTTAAACATACATATAGGTAGTAGCAACAAAATACAAGAGACTGCTATGTCAAAAAACCCTACAAAACCACGTTATAAAATGGTCCCCTTGTATCCAAGTTAGTTTGATAATGATTCATACATAATACACAAATATGCGTAGAAATAAAAGACAATGTGGGCAGCATATCAATTTCTTTTACACCGTTGGCATAGTAAGCAATAGTGCAACAGCCGCACATAGCAGGCACCATCCAACGAACATAATCTTCACTATTCTTTTAGTCTCAACAATGGGTTGGATCGTCTTATGCACGGCCTTCAATTCCTCTCGCAATACACACAGCTCTATTTGTAGTTGCTGAAAATCCTCCGCATATGACAATGGTATTTTCAATGGAATACACCATTCAAAAAAATCACATTGATCCCTTGGGCAACATTGGTAAAGTTTGTATCGATTCTCATTTCGCTTATCCGAAATCCTAATGTTTGCTCTCAAGCCACACAAACAGTTCGCGTTTTGGAACCTAAGCCCATCGTCAATATCATTACGCATTGCTTCCAACATCTGCAAAAGAAACCAATGAGTATTGAATTCACTGTTCCTTCAACGTAATTTGCATAAAGACGTGAGTTCAGTATCAAGTTTAACATCATCATATCCATTGCAAAAAGATCATTTCTGAATCCATCACTATGTACAAAAAGATCATTTACGAATCCATCACTATCACCAAAAGCTTTTATAGTTGCTCATGTACGAATAAAATATTACTCTTGTTACTTCTCTTGTTCAGAATTATCACGAAACCAACTTGTTTTACCTTGCTCAGGGTGAGTCTCCACCCGAAAATAAACTCTTTAAGGATTGTGGAGTAACTCCTCAAGAACTATTTACTCTAAAGCCTTTTGGGAGTAATATTGGATTAGGTGTTAATCCAATTAGTTTATACACTATATACTGTTTAGACTCCAAACAAAATCTGTTCTTACTTTCCATGATGTCTATTGCAGATAATAATGGACTGCTTTCCAAGGCCATGACTCAGAGCCACCTCAATTTAAATCAGACACTATTAGTGTTTTCCTTATTTTTGAAATTACCACACACATGGTTGTATACTTGAGCAATCTGTACTCTCACTCTCTCATCTTCATGTTTTACAACAAAATCATCTATTTATACTAATCTTCTTCTCTATTTTCCCATATATACCACAACCCCAAAATTGGTATCTTTTCACAAGGTTTCCTCCACTGGGGCTCAATGGTTTCTCCCCATGGAGTGGTTTAAAGCATCTGGGTATGTCACAAAACCCCTCTTACGAAATTGACACAGTTTTCAATTAAAAGTATAGAGAAGGAAAACAGCAGTCTTGTTACAAAAATCCATTAAGAACCAAGGTCAAAGTGTTCTTCAAACCTAGATTTGCAGCAAGCTAGTGGGTTTTCAGTGGTGAAGTGGGACCTTCTTCTCTTGCATTTGGCAGCGAGCAAACCCCTGGCTGTTGTTAGATCGTGGACTGCTGATAGGAATCGACGAGATTCGAAGGAAAGTGAAGCCCAACCGTAGATCGTCGTCTGCGTCGATGGAGATAAGGAATGCGAAGTTAAGGAAAAAGTTTGCGAATTGTCATCTACGTTGTCTGCTTCAGTTCCTACTCATGACAAAATGAGAAGCTTCAGTGGCACAAGTGGCACAAGAGGAAAAAGAAGGCCTAAGAAGCTTCAGAAACTTTTCTTCTCTCCTAATATAATAAATTTAAATTTGTACCCGATGTCAGCTTTTTAAAAATTAAACACACATGTACCAAACACAATTATTTTTCAAACCCTAAAATATGTTATTTGAAACACGGTACCAAACACATTTTTTGTTTTATGAATCCTATAAATATCTGTTTTTCACAACACTTTTAAAACCACATTTTTCATATCATTTTAAACAAAGTTACTCAAACTCATTTACCGAACGGCCCTAACTTCTTGTTGCAACTGACCCTTCTTGCCACCACCTCAACCCCTACAATTGTCAATTTCATTGCCAATTCAAGTGTCAAATCCTTCATCCACCCTATTCCAAAAAGCGATCTTGTGGTAACTACTCACCTAGCGTTTCAACCATTCAAAGTGTCGGAAGTTATGACCTCTCAAATAAGAGATTTAGGATTTAAACTCTACACATATTAAAGACTAATGGGAGTTTAGGCTTAAAAAAAATTATTATGAAACAAACACCCAAAATTAAAATTTTATCATATTTATATAAAAAAAATTATAATATAACATTTATTTATTTAAAAACCATGCTGTTCCGAACGTTGTATTCAAATCCCCCCTCATTTTTTTCTAATTCCCTCACCATCTACTTAAAAAAAGAAAAAAGAAAAAATTTATAAGGAAAAAAAGAACCACTGTGGGTCGGATCCGACCCGATTCGATTCCGACACAGAATATGAAATTCTGAATTTTGAAGATTATGACAAAAAGAATTTCAGAGCAATGGAAGCCATGGCTATGCCACTGCTCCAACTCCCGCTCACTGCATCACCCTCTTCGTCTTCTTCTTCTTCATCTTCTTCTTCTTCTTCTTGTTATAGCATTCCAAAGCTACCCATCTTCTCCAAGAAACTCCACCACCGCTACTCTTGTCGCCCAACAAAGAGTCAAGTAGTTGTACTCGTTGGTAGCAATGAAGAGGCCACAGAGCTAAGCGTTTCATCGACCCAAGAGGAACCAGACCCACAAGACCTCGAATACATTCGACAAATCAAAAGGGTATCTTTTATATTTCTCTTTTATGAACGTTCATGCCCATGTTTTTGTTTGCTTAGTTAATAAAGTCTCATATGTTTGTGACTGTAGGTGTTGGAGCTTCTCAGAAAAAATCGAGATATGATTTTCAGTGAGGTCATTCTTACTTTACTTGTACTATTTTTATTTGATTTCCGCTGGAAATTCTCAGCTTTGCTTTACTTCCACACATTGTTTTGTAAGCTTATCCTTTATTTTCTTTGACACTTTTCATAATTTCGTCCCAATTTAATATTGTTTTGGTTATACTTGTACCCTTCTCTTAAATTTGACTACAATTTTGTGAATTTAGTAGTTTTGATACCATATATGGCATTTCATGATTCTAGTGTCTATGCTGTTAAATTACTGATTCTCTCAACAACTTTAGCTATTGAAAGATGATAAATTTAAATTTTTAATAGATGAGGCCTAACATGTGAGATTTTAAATGGGAGATAAAGTGGAGGAAACAATAATTGAACTCAGGACCTTCTGCTTTGATACCATTTTAAATTACCAATTCTCCCAAAACTTTAAGTTATTGAGAAATGATAAATTCAATTATTTAACCACATGATTCTAACATATGCATTCACTAAAACTTTGGGGTCATGAGCATAAACTGCCCCTGGCGGTGGGGTTAGTTGCCAATAGGTTTTACTGGTTAGAAGTAAGTCCAAAGGGCTATTCTTTAGAAAGGTTCCATACATTATTTTAAAAAAAAAAAAAAAACCTAAATTCTGGGGTTGTTTTAGTATATTTGATACTTGTCTAGCTATCTCACACTCATGTCATTACCAAACTGTCCCATTTTGTGTGTACATTATATTATAAGATGAACCAATCTACCATCTTTTTTTCCTCTTTCCTAATGTGTAGGTTAAGTTGACCATAACGATTGAGGACCCAAGAGAAGTTGAGAGGAGGAGATTACTTGGAATCGAGGATGCAGATACCCCTACTAGGGAGGACTTGGCTGCTGTTTTGGAAGAAGTGAGTCCCTCCTTTTTGTTTGTTTTCCTACTATGACTGCAAAATCCCAATGATCAATTTCATCTTTTAAGCTCAAACACATCAAAAAATTGTGTTTGGCTCCATATCTCAGTTCCATGGTGGACACACTAGTTATTCATTGTCATTTTATTTTTTTGAGATGATAGAACTGTGTGAATATTCTCTCATTAATGTTCAATGTGAGACTTTGAGAGTTTCCATCTTTGGAAAATTTTAAAGGTTGAGGCTGTGCGCCCCTTGCTGGATATGCTTCTGAAAGAGACATGTGATCTCCCACTTTATACCATATCACTGTCAAAGTGTTCTACTTCTAATAATCTCAAACTGGCAGTGGCCACTATATATTTATATTTTCCAAATAGGTATAATAATTCTGAGTGAGAAATTTCTTCAAGATGTCCTCATGACATTGCTAGGATTAACAGCATATTTCTACTTTGAACAAGAGGAATGGAGACCTCATATAGAAACCTTTCCTTTGTCAGCCATTGATGAAGATAGTAGCAGGTGGAAGAATAGGCCATTTGGTCAAGAGGAGGTTTAGGGGCCTTACGTGATTTTGATGGTGACAAATCTCCAGGATTAGATGGATTCACAATTGCTTTCTTCAAATATTGGTGGGGTTTTCTAGAGAAGGATATAATGTTGGTGCTTCATGAATATAAACTTATTGCAGATTTGAAAAGTCTTTGAATGCACCTTTTATTCTTTGATACCAATAAAGGGTGGTGCTGAAAACACTCATTAGTTTTGTTGGAAGTGTGCATATATTGATCCCCAATGTGTTGGAGAATAGATTGAAGGAAAATATGGGACGGCTTGTGCTTGACTTACAAATTGCATTCATGGGTGACAGACCAAATATGGACTTAGTTCTTATTGTCAACGAGTGTTTGGATAGTTGGCTGAGGAGAAGAACTTCTAGTGTAGTTTCCAAAACAGACATTGAAAAGTCATGATCATTTCAATTAAGATTGTGTGTTGTTTTGGTTAGAAGTGAAAGAATTGGATCCAATTTTGTATTTCACTGTTTTGGTTCTCCATTATGATCAATGGCTGGCCAACTAGTTTTATTAGCAGCTTTAGAGGTCTAAGACAATGTGATCCTTAATCATTGTTACTATTTATTTTGGTTATGGAGTGTAGACAGTGGTTATTTATTTGGGTATAAGGTGGTAGGAGGAAATAGGGGTAACGGAAGTTTTGCATCTCTGTTTTACTGATGTCACAATTGTGTTATGTAAGGTAATTCCACAACAACTTGGGTATCCATGATGTGTTCTCCTTTGCTTTGAAGCAGTCTCAGGCGTGAGGGTAAATCTGGGGAAAAGTGAATTGGTATTATTGGGGATGTATAACAATGGAATTAATGTCTCTGTTGGGTTGTAATGTGGGTGCTTTGCCCCTGTATTATTTGCCTCTAGGATTCCCTGTTCAAGGCTTGAAGGGTGTGGAATCACATTATTGAAAGGATGGAACGGTTGGAAGAAGTTATATCTCTCAAAAGGTGGAAGGATTACACTCATCAAGGGTACATTATCTTCCTTTCCCACTTACTTTATTTAAGTTTTCAAAATTCCAATTCATAGTGTAAATCATTTGGAGAAGCTTTAAAAAGATTTTTGTGGGGTGGAATGGGAGATGCGAAAAAGTTTCATTTAGTGGAGTAGGGAGCAATTTATTCTTTTTTGTAGAATGGAGGATTGGGGATTTGTAAGCTGAGCACTTTCAATCAAGCTCTTCTAGGGAAATTATTGTTGTGGTTTGTGGCTGAATGAGAACATTTATGAGACAGGTTTATTTATACCATACACGGAGAATAATTGGGGGGGGGGGGGTGGTGGTGAATGGAGAAGGTACGAGGTTCACATGGGGTAAGGCTTTGGAAATGTATCAGAAGCAGATGAGATATCTTTTGTAAGAATATCAAGTTTATTAATGGGGTTTGTATATGGGTGAGTTTTTGGCATGATACTTGATGGGAAGATTCTTGTCTTAAGGATATGTTCCTTGAGCAGTATAGAATTGCAGTAGACAAGAATGCCTCATATGCATCTTATTTGGATCATGGGTGTAGTTGGAACCCTCAATTCACTAGATCGCCACAAGATTGGGAGTTTGAGTCTATGAAAAATTTCTTTAAACTGTTGTACTCTAAGTAACTTAAGGCCAAGGGATGGATCAGATTTTTTGGAGGCCTTCAAAGGAAGAAAAACTTGACGTTCATTCTTATTATTAAGTTTTTAGGGGTTTATAGGGAGATGTTTTCCTTGGAGTATTGATATACGGAGGTCCCAAGAAAGGTTGCCTCCTTTGTTCAGATGACAACCCAGGGTAATGGTGGATAATCTCTGGAAGAGGAATATCTTGCTTCATGATTGGCGTTGTATGTGCAAGAATAATGGTGAATTAGTTGATCCTTTTCTTGGGGCTTTCCCTCTCTTTGAATTTAGTTGCTTGTTCAGTAGCGAGGAATGTTTGGTCTTTTGTGTTTGCCTTATTTGGAGCCTTTGGGGTTTGGTCTTTTATGATTCCGTTATTTGGAGTCTTTTGGGTTATGACAAAGATGGTGTCTTATTAGATGCTTAGACTGTTGGCAAGGGAAATTCCATTGTCATAGAGGTGCTAAAATTTGGATGGTGGTTCTGTTATGTGTTATGTTGGTAATATGGTGTGCACGTAATAGTAGAATGTTTGAAGGGGTCAAGCATTTTAATCATGTCATTAAAAAAAAAAAAATTCTGAGATGCTTATATGAATGGATGGCTTCCCTTTGCAGTATTCCTTCTTGACCATTTCTAGATTTGTAGGCTCTTTGAACATGAGTTTGTAATCCTTTTTATACAGTTTGGTACACTTCTGCTGTATCCAAACTGATGCCTTTTTGTTAATAAAATTATTTTACTCATACAAAAAAAAAAAAAAAAAAAAAAAAGAGAGGAAATATTTGTACATAAAACAAAAAGGAATTTGTATTAGTAAGCCCCTTGTTCAAAACATATTGCGTTGATCTTTGACTTTTATGAATAAATAATTTATCCCATTTCTTTTCTTTCATGCAAAATATAACAAAGAGAAAAAGAAAGGAGGTTAGGCTTGGAGGGTCTATTCATAATAAAGTGACTAAATTTAACATTGGTCTTTAACATACAGCAACTCTCCTTTTTCCAAGCTTGGGATTGGTTGTGAGCAAAATATACGTCGCTAAGGCTTTGTTGTTGTTGTTGTTGTTGTTGTTAAGCATGGAGGTTGAAGATTTATCACATCCCCTAGCGGCATCACTTTTGGTGTAGCTGGTGTACAGAATCAGCAAAGAAGAGGCACTTATTTAAACAAGTTTCACAATTAGACACAATTGGGGGATTAATCTAATAACAATTTCTATGTAAAGAAAAAGTATGTAATGTGGTCACTTGTTTACTGTCTTGTATACTTCAATACTTGTTGATATGTCTAGTGCAATATTCATTGAAAATTCTAAAATATATATCTCTATAGTCTTTACTCCTTAGTATTTATCAAATTTTCCAATCATATATTGTTGTTTTTTCAAATGTCTCTCTGTGTTCACCTATTTCACCTCACTACCATAGGAGGAGATGGAGATGATATCTCTTTCACACATGTGAATTGCAGATTTGGAAACTGATTTCATTTATTGGCATAATTCATGGTGCAATTCCTTATTTATTAGGTGAATGAAGGAAAAGTACCAAAGGATCGTGTTGCTCTTCAGATGCTAGCTGAGGAAATGATTCAGTGGCCTAATTTGGAGGTACTCTTGTAACTTGAGCATATGGCATTGTGGAATCTAGAAGTTCTAATAATTAGACAACTACTTGCAAGCTAGCCTTTATTTTTTTTTTATTGACGTGAAATGACATGCAATGAAGATGTTTCCTCATTTTTCCTCACTTCCAGGCTCCAGCAACTGTAGTAGTTGTAAGAGTTATCTAAGCCATCTGTACAAGAAAGTTGAAACTGCATCTTGATATTGTTTCTAGAGGCAACAGGCAACTGTAGTAGTTGTAAGAGTAGGTTAACATTATAAACCTTTTTCTTTGCAAAGTGTTCAGACTTTTTAAAGGAAATCTGCAATATGCATGCAATCTTCCACTGGGGTAGCAAATAGACTGTTGTTGAGAAATGAGACTATATACCAAAGTATTCTTGATAACTGTATGGATCAATGAATTTATTGGAAGTCTGTTAATTGTTGAGGGCTTGAGGCTAACAATGCTTTATGTTTTATATGAAAATTAGTGAATAATTGCAGCCACTTTAAGCTTTGGGTCAACTTTTTTCATGAATGTGGGGTTGCATTAGAATAGACAGAATGGTTCTCCCTAATATGAATGTTAAATGACAATTTTATGTGTTTGACTCTTTATTTGACACTTTCTTTATCATGTCATGCTTTGTCAATCCTTCTTCAGAGGCTAGAATTTCAGGTCTCCATGTTGATGGAGGTCCTCACCAAACCCCCAAGATCATCACCAGTAATTGCCCCTTGATAATGGTTTGAAGGAAAAATAAATTTGTATGTTAGAAACCATGTCTCTAAAGCTTAGGCTGTAAGGAAGTTGGCTGACAGTGCATGTTTAGAGCACCATTTTCTAACATTCAATATGATAACCTGACATAGGAAAAGTGATATGCTAGCCCTTCAATATTGTGTTGCGTCATTACCAAAGCGAGGTAAACTGTCTGAAAGGTGTGATGTTAGATTTTTATCTAGGTCAAGATGTTAGCTTACCTTTTCAGAAGATATTCTCCAGCAAGCGTGCTCTTGAAGTTCCAAAACATAATCCCACATCAATTCCTGAAAAGCATTACTATTTAGTAGTTTGATACATTTGTTTGGTTTTAAACTTCCTTAAAATTCTGCTTTTTATGCTTTGGTTATATTTGTTTGAGTTTGAATTTAAAACCCAAGTTTAAGCCTAAGCCCTTGTCAGGAAGCCAGTTTTTCTTAGGGAACCTCTGATATCATCATTATACAGATTAAATTACTAATCAAGGAGATAATCTTCAGATGGCTCGCCCGTCACCACTGGTGTATCATTTTTGTTCAGCTGACCTTGTTTCCAATTTCCTTGAAAGATCTTGTTTCCACCTACTGTGTGTATTGTTAGGTTGAAGCTACAAAGAAAAAGCCTGGAAAATCCCTATATGCAAAAGCCACGGACACTGGAATTGATCCTAAAGAGGCTGCCAGAAGACTGAATGCTGATTGGGATTCAGCTGCTGAGATTGAAGATTCTGATGTCAGTGATGACACAGAAGTACCTCCAGCTCTGGTTTGTTCCTTAATCTTCTCTTGAAAAGTTAAAAGTGGTTTTCTCACTGGTATTTGGTACTAGGCATAGGCTATGACGCAGCTTTTGGCCAAAATATTTCGAAGTTGCTGCTCCAGTCCTGGTTCAAATATTAGTGTCACAATTGTCAAATTTACATCTGGGAACACTATATTGTCTCTCTCTCTTTTTCTTTTTCTTTTTTGATAACATGGAATATCACTAAGGTAGGACCCTTTGGATCCACCCCGGGGAAGTAAACCACGGAAACATGACTCCTCCCGCTACAACACTATATTGGTTGTTATGCTTCATAAAGTTTTGACTGCTTGGTATTTTGAAAACACATTGCACATTGTAACAGTAATGAGCAGTCAAAACAAGCTAATTGCTCAAACATGGCTTCACAATCATCTAAATATCCTTGTGAATATACGAGCATTAAGAAATTTTGATGGTGATTTTCTGAGTTAGCTAATCCTTGAAATATGTAATGAGAAAGCTTGTTCACTTGCAGGGTTATGGAGCACTTTACCTGGTCACGGCTTTTCCAGTCATCATTGGTATCTCAGTGGTATCAATTTTATTTTTCAATTCTCTCCAGTAGATCTTGCCAACTTGTATAGTCTTTGTGCCTTGTTATGGACCTATTAGTGTCAATGGTCTTCACACGAGCCTGTAGATCACAATCGTGAAATTAAATGATTGTTTCTGGGAATTATGTAATTGCTGTAATGATATATCTTTTTCCTCTTTGCCCCCTTTTCTCTAATACAGGAGCTATATAATGTAGTATCAATGATACACGAGCTATATACTGTAGTATCAATGTATAAGTGTATAACATTATTTTTCATTAAAAAAAAATGTATGACATTATGCATCTACTATATTTGCCACTACACTGACAAGTAAACATTAGTGTCAAATGGCCCTGCAATAATTTTATTTCACGTTTTGTAGATGAAGACAACCCACATTAGTTATCGGCTTAAGTTGCTCCTTAAATCTTACATGCATGAATTTGAATTTTTATATGCTGTTCGTGCGGGTGCATATTCTATGTTGCATTTAGGAGACTTAAAGTTTATTATAGTTATCCACTTATCCTTCATTATTGTACAAAAGTCAGCTCTTGTCAGAATTTAAAACAAGACAGATGTTCTCTCAGGAATTAGTGTTTAAATATGAATATGGAACATTACATTCAGCTCCCTTTAAACAAAGGAGGGAAGAGAACGTGGGAATCACTACGAAGATGTTGGTGAATATGCCGGGCACGTTTTAACTGACCCTTGAGTAGTCATTCTCTTTTAAGTAGTCCAGTGATTTCTTTACCTCACAATCTGCATCTTTCAACACCATGGCCCTTCCAGTTTCAGATGCAGTTATTCCTACCACAAAACACACAGTTGAAGTCGATGTCCATATGACTACTGAACATTCTCATCATTTGGATTTTTCAACCTCAAAAGGAGGTGCTCAAGAGGCAGATGAATTCTATGACGAAATTGAAGTAGATGCCAATATGTCTCCTGATCTTCCCTATGACTTTGAGAAAGAGAGCCTGCAAAAGGAAAAGCAGATTTCAGTGGATCCTATATCCTTGCAAGGATCATCAATGGAAAAGGAAAGCTTTAAACTAATGTTGCCACCTCTACCACCTGCAAAAGGGTTCTTAAGTTGCAGCCTTCCAAACTCAGCCAATTCATCTCCTCGACTTAACTCAGCTCCGTTGAAGAAGAAATCAAGAGACAGAAACAAAGCAAATCCCAGACAAGTCAGTAATCTGGCACGCCAGCACTCGGCAGCAGATGATCATGTGCTCACCCCCCTGCAACGAGAGACTTACTTACGAAGGAGCAAATCGTGCTATGAAGGAAGAGCGCGTGCATCAGCAGATGATTTTGAACTTTGGTTGACTAAACCAAATTCTATTGAATATGACAAGAAGTATGATATCAGCTTTTCCAAAACTGAACCCAGCAAAGATAGTCATAAGAATACAAGGAGCATGGGCGGTGGTGATGAGGAATTCAAATGTGGTGCTTTGTGTCTATTCCTGCCAGGCTTTGGTAAGGGAAAGCCAGTGAGAGCAAAGAAGGAAGTAGTGGATATTGAACATGTGGTGAATATTGAAAATGTGATCTCTAGGAGAGTTTCCTTGGAAAAATTTGAATGTGGGTCTTGGACTTCATCAGCCATAACACATGACAGTGAAGATGACTCTAAGAGTCTCTACTTTGATCTGCCACTGGAGTTGATCAGAACCAGTGTTAATGATGCACACTCACCAGTTACAGCAGCATTCTTCTTTGATAATGATAAAAAAGGGGTTCTCAAGAATGGCTCCGCAAGATCAACAGCCAAGAAATCAGATGAATCGCCGCGCCATGTTCGGTTCTCTCTATCATCCCCTAGATCACACCCTACCTCACCAGCTTCTTGCATTACACCTCGTTTGCGCAAGGCAAGGGAGGAGTTCAATGCCTTCTTAGAAGCACAGGGTGCTTGAAATGTTCTAACTTGTTTTGTAATACTGTAGCTCTTCATTGTCAAGAGTGAAGAGCATAAGAGCCCTGGATTTTCTTTTTTCCTTTGGTCATTTTTGGAATTCTGTTTCACAAACTACCACTGTCATGGTTGTATTAGCCCTTGAAGAGAGGGTGCGCATGATATTTTGGAGTAGAATATATAAAATTAACTTTAATCTTAATATGATTTAAACATAGTTTCGGGTGCATCATGTTTGTATCATACTAAACTAGATGTAGTTATTGATAAGCCCCTCATTATCTGCTTAGTGATGAGTACCCCCCAGATGTTCAAGGAATATAGGATGTATTTAGATTCTTTAAGGCCACAGCTTCAATCCTGAAAGCTGGATTATTTGATATGTAGTGCCTACAAGTATGCCCAATCTGACAACAATTCTAGAAGCTCCTACTCCAATTTTCTTTTGGTGGAAAAGAAAACTGAAATTAATAGAAAACAAGTCCAAATTCATGCCTTACAAAACCAAGCATATTATTCAAATTACTTAAGAATCATTTTCAATACAAATGATCCAAGTTACTTGAAGCATTTAACTACCAAAATTCATGAATATACATCTTGAAATTATAAAAACAGACTGCTAATTTATTGTAGTTTTATATGATGTTATGAATTCGTACAATCCATTTCTTATAAATAGAAAATGAAATTAACATAGTATACACTTAAACCCATTTTAGATCATTGTCCCACATAAACATACAAAATGAGGAGCTTAGAAAGCTTTCTAAATGATATTTTAGTAAAATTTTCTATATAGTTGGTAATGATTCCGCGACTTTTTTAGGAAACATCAAAATCAGGTATAACTAAAGCATTTAGTTATATACCTAAAGGTATATATATTGAAGGAAGTGTTTAGTTATACCTTGGTTCGATGCTTCCTAAGAAGGTTGCAAAATCATTACCAACTCAAGAGAAAATCTCTCCAGCATATCATCTTGAAGGCTTTCTAAACTATTCTTTTTGCATGTTTGCGTGGAATAGTGATCTAAAATGTGAGTTTAGTGTATAATTTGTCGATTTTATTTTCTATTTATTAAAAATGGGTTGTACAAATTGATAGCATCGTATAAAACTACAATAACTTAGAAGAATATTTTTGTAATTTATGAATTTATGTTCATGAATTTTAATAGTTAAATGATTCAAGTTATTTGGATACTCTGTATTGAAAATGTTTCTCAAATAAAATGAATAACATGTTTGGTTCAAGTAATTGTAATGTATGAGTTTGGACTTGTTTATTAGGAGATATTACTTAGTTGCTGAATTGCACAATACGCAAAAATATATAATTATATTTTAATGGCATATAATATATAATTTATTTATTAAAATATTCGTAAAATCATATATTATAATCAATAAAATTTTTAACAAAAAAATTGCTTTTTTTCATAAGAAAATTTTATTTTAGGTATATTAAATTTTATTTTTAAATTCTGTGTTATCTTTGCCCTTTACAAAACCAACCAAGGGCAACATCTTTTTTTTTTTTTTAACCAAAATAAATGATTTCATATTGCTTTTTTCTGTCAATTAATGAAAATTGTGTGTCCTTTTATCATCTACTCTGAGCAAATTTGTTAGTGATCAAATATAGTGGGGATTAAGTTTTTCCCATCATGATAGTTGGAAAAGAAAGAGAAAGTAGAGTTTTTCTATTGTTTAAAAACTTTAACTTGTGGCTCTCTATTTTAATATTGTCTTTAATCCCAAACCACTATATTATCATCTAATATTATTGTTTTAATCTTATGAAATATATGAAAGTATGATCATTACATATCTTACTGAATACATTGCTTCTTTCAATACATTGGTAAATATCTAGTAAATCAATATACGCTCATACTTTACAACAACAACAACAACAACAACAACAAAAAAGTCATATTAATTTTCACTCAACAATGATAATTGCACAAATTAAGAAAACAACTTACTTTTGATAACCTGTTAAGATGCATTCTCCATGGAAACTGCACATTTGTTCACCCAAAAAGATTATCAAATAAACAAATATTAGCAAAACCTAATAACTAAGCTTTTACATGCATCATTTAAAAAAAAAAAAAAAAATCCAATTGTGAAATCCAAAATATGTCATTTAAATGATATATATTTTTTGTTTGATTAACTTTTTTTTCTTGAATAAGTGTTGCTATAGCATACTTTAAAAACAACTATTGAGGGTACTTTCTCTACAAACTACAAATTTCTTCATCCAAAAGGATTAAAAAATAAAAAAAAAAACAAAACAAAACATAGCAAAGCCTCATAGTTTCAACATCTAAACAGATCACTAAAAACCTCAAATTCTCACTTCCAAAACAACTAATTATTAATCCAAACTCAAATCAAATCAAAGTGATACAGAGAAAGAACCTGAATTGAAACACTAAACACCTAAATGCATAAGCCATAAGATAATTAGCTAAAAGGAAAAAGAAATGTGATTCGACAATTAAACTCACAATAAGAAAAAGAATCATTAATGTGGAAAAAGTGGTAGAAACAATAAATAAATAAATAACCAAAAGTAAAAGAGAAATAAAATTGAAGAAATAGAGAGTATTGGCCTTTTTTTTTTTGCAGGGGGTTTAACTTGGAAGGATTAGGTGAGAGGGGTGGAAGTCTAGGTGAAGTTATAAGAAGTTTATAAGAAATTTATATGAAACATAAGATAGAAGAGAAAAGGCTGAAGGAGATGAAAGGTTGAATAAAGTAAAAGGTAGAATTTAAGAAGATATAAATGAGAAAAATTTAAGACTGCATAAATGGAATGAAATGAAAAATTTAAGAAGATAACGGTTGGAGACAATGAAAGGTTGAACTAAAGAGGCACTAGTTGAAGGAGATAAAAGGTTGAGCTAATGAGTCAATAGTTAAAGAGGTCACTTGCTGAATCCTAAGAATTTAGGAAGAAATTAAAATCTCTTCCCATGACGAGGTTCATTCAATCCTAGGGAAAGTTGAAGAAATGGAAAGTCTGTCTAATAAAACTCCATTCAAAGTCTATCATAAACTTTTTCATAGTATAATTTCATGGCCGTAGAACCTGGTTTGCTTTTAGAAATATTCATAGAATGGACAGGTTCTGAGCCAAGATGACACTATCTCTAGCATTTCGTCCTGGAACAAAGCTAGCTTGCAGCTGGTGAACTAGATCAGTGAGTGTTAAATTTGATTTGCTAATACTTAAGGTTGTTATTGATCACATTTCTTAACAAAAATCACAATGTTGAAATTACCTTATTTGGAAACAAAGTTTAAAAACAGAATAATAGTTCAATTCAAGAACTACAAGTAAATACAATTAAACATTAAGAGAGAAAATATCAAAATTTAGCTTTTTAAATCATAATTGATAAATCAAATTTGATCTAAACAAGAAGAATAAAATGTAATGATCACTAATTTCGATGAAAACAGAACTGTTGGTATCATAATGGTTGAAGAAGGGGGATAAAAATAAAAAATAAAAATATTTTTAAAAAAAGGTTGAAGAAGACACTTATGCATGAAAATATTTAGCCAGGGCCCCATAGCTAGGCTTTCTGTTGGTGTTGATTGTTAGAGAAATAATTAAGCCCAACATGCTTGTATTATTCTTGTCAAGGTTCATTGTATTACTTTAATGCTAATCAAACACGTAATCTTAAATGTATTACTATAATCCTAGTGTCAGTCTAGATCCAGATTATCTTATGATTAATCTATTATAAATACATGTGATCAATGGGTTAATCGCAACACACATAACTTCTTCTTATTTTCTAAAAAAGGTTTTTTTTTTTTTTTTTTTTTTTTTTTAAATGAATCTCAACACGAATAACTTATAAATAAAGTTGTAACCTTTTGGAATTTTGAGTTCTTTTTTTTTTTTTTTTTTCCTTCCGAGATGATATCAAAGTTATGTCTCACCTTTACTAACATCGGTACCATGGTTGGATTAAATGATTATTGTGCCTAATGTAAACAAAGCTAGATGTCATGGGAAGTTTAAGGTGAAAATTGGTGATCCACTGCAGTGGATCCGGATCAAATGCACACCATGCAATTGCGAGAAGAAAAAGTTGAGAAAGTAAAATAGTAAAAAAGTTAAAATTTTAGATTCAAATTAAATATTGAGATTAAAAGTAAGTCTTTTATCTTTCAATCTTAGCGTCGGTAGTGCTATTGCATGGTGCATCAAATCTCAATCTGAGATGAAAGGGTGTGTTATTGCCTATTGGTAAGACGTTACATCATGCAAGGGTCATCAACTCATCATTTTATGCTTTGAAAACAAGCTTGATGTAATGTGTCAAGAAAACAAAAAATTTCGACTGTGCTAGTATTAGTATCAAATTGTATCATGGAGCATCTAGATTTGTAATTATTTAATGGGTTGGAGTGGCCCTCCACTCCCTATCCCAGTCGTTAAGTCGTGTGTACATGTATAATGGCATTATCAAATTCAGACTTAGAATCGCTATTATTATAAGCTTCATAGTTTGTCTCTTATCACTATCGTGCATGCAAGTGATCTTTGTTTCTTAGTTCTTTTTACTTTTTATTAAACCTATAGTTGACTATTTACATACTATGGCCCTCCCACCGCAAATTAAGCCTACGATGCGTTTCTTGAGGTGTACCACTTGACTACACTGTAGCAAAGGCGATTGTTCTTTCACATTCGTACACACAACATTTATAATTTTATGTATGATATTCACATTCAAGACATGAAAGAGGTCATGTATATAAATGATATACAATAAAAAGTGTGTGAAATACTCAAAATCAATCCCCCTTACGCAGATCTTGAGTGAAAATCAACCTTCCTTTATTTATTTATTTATTTATTTATTTATTTATTTTTTTGGGATATAGAAATCCATCATCTAGTTATAGGAGTGAAAGGCATGACTGATAATTGAATGCACAACAATAATATCTGAGCAGGAAAATCTAATGCAACAAAAAATTGATAAACAAAAATGTAATTATAAAATTAAGGACATTAATACTATATGGAGAAGTAACACAATGTTTTCTTAATTGTAAGAGGCCCCACAAAATGTAATGTGAGGTTTCCATGTCTGTTAATATAAGGTCATCTAGTCATCCATGACCATGACAAACAAGTTGTTAAAGTTGCATACTCACAAAACTAGCCAGCCAAAGTCATTTCATCATCTATTCAGCTAATCATGTTGAAGATGATTAGGAGAAACGAAAGCAAAGTAAATCCTGGTCAGGCTAATGATGTTGCTGATCATGACCAGAACAACTCTGCAGTGGACAATGCTCTCACCAATAAGCAACCAGAAACGCAGTTACAAAGAAGTAAGTCATGTGGTGAAGAAAGAGCAAGTGCACCTTCAGAAGAACTTTCTCTTAGGCTATCTAAATCAAATGCTACTAAGAGAAACAGTACTAAGAGTTGTAACAACATGGATCCTAGTGCAAAGGCATTCAAATGTGGTCTCTTGTGCCTGTTCTTTCCATTGTTTGGTAAGGGAAAGTCAGCAAAGCCCAAAAGAGAAGAAGCAATGATGATAGAAGAAATCATATCCAGGACAGTTTCCTTAGAGAAATTCGAATGTGGGTCTTGGGCATCATCGGCTATATGTCGCGGCAGCGAGGAAGGTGGAGACTCCAAGCATCTGTACTTTGATCTTCCATTGGAGTTGATTCGAAACAGCAATGTGAACGATGATGCAAATTCACCAGTTAAAGCAGCTTTTGTCTTTGATAAAGACCGCAAAGGAATTCTCAAGAATTGCTCCACAAAAGCAGTAACAACCAAAAAGCCAGACGAATCAACTGGCCGCCATGTTCGTTTTCCTACATCGTGTCCTGAGTCGCCGGTTTTATGCATTTCACCTCGCTTGCTCAAGGCAAGGGAGGACTTCAATGCTTTCCTAGAAGCTCAAAATAAATAAAAAGTATCATGAAATCTCAGTATGTAGCACTAAGTACTTCTTTTGTTTTCTTTTTCACTTTTTCAATGATGCATTTGTGTTTTGGCCATTTTCCTTATAATTTTTCGGTGGCCAAAACGCTAGCAGTGTCTTTTGGCTGTTTTAGCACCTTAGTGGACGAGTGTATGATGTTTTTGAAGGTCATTTATCCATATCAATATATATCTTGATTACAGATAGTATTAAGATTTAAGTTCAATTGACGAAGAATTTCTTTTAGTTATGATTTAAATTCAAGTTGGCTGGTTTCTGCATGAAAAAATTGTGTTCATAGGAGTTATAATCATTGCAAAGTAAATTTGAAAAGTATAGAGGCAATTTATTGTCAAAGATCTTGAGTTAAAGAAGACTCGCTCGAGTGAAAATCCAAGTTAATCAGGCATAAATCTCGCTCGACCCTCACTAATTGATATTGTGAAATCCAATGACTGACTTTGTTCAGTTGTTGCACTAACTAGTTTAACTTAACTTTTTCATATATAAATATAAACACAACTCTTGTTGCACGATTTTCTTTGGGAGAGGTAGCCGTTCCTTAAAAGTAAATTGCCAAAAAACCTCTCCACGGAAGTTTCTTTTGAGAGTTTCTCTCTATAAGTCTAACCATGAAATTTTATATACTTGAATTTAACACACCATGAACATGTTTCTTGCAAACCACAAAAGTTTCAAGCCTCCGCCATTGAATTCATTAAGCGGTTTTTCTATGGACACACACTTGATCACACGCTTTGACACAATTTGCATATTTTTTAATGTGTGATTGGAATACATTATTTAGTATTTACACATGATCACTAGAACTTAGTGAAAAGTAATCTAATCACTGCTTACCACGTGTCTAATGTGTGGTTCTAGATTTTTTGTTCATTGAGAGTAAACCTTCACAAAGTTTTTTTTGGAGCAATTATTTATTTATTTTTAAAAGGTGCAAATAGGAATTTTACCTAAATTGTCTAGAATAGGATGGAATTTAGCCAGAGATGGAATGAGGGGGCTAGCCCTAAAATTCCAAGTTTAGGGCGGAACAGGCACAGGCTTCTTGTTCCGCCCTAAACTCGAAATTTTATTATTTTTTCTAAAATTCTTTTTTATCTCTATTTCTACCCTAAACTATGAAAAATAAAACTTTAATAAAAAAACTTTTTATGAAAGTTTTAAGGACAAAAAATGATTTTCTTAAAAATATTTTCAGTCATTTTTATATATAAAAAAATCAATGTTTTATCCATTTATATTTCATTGCAGTCTATTTATATTGATTTTTGGGCTTAGCTCTTTTACTTTGGACAAATTCTTCTAAAAAAATTGTACTTCAGGCAAATTAACACAGCCCAGCCCTTTGTCTATTGCTTTGCTGGGATCATTCTTGGTAAGGCCCAGATTTTGATACAAGGTGCTTGATCTGTACTTCGTTTTTCTCTAAAATATCAAGGTTTTCAGATCTAGACCGTTCATTCAAATGTAAAACAAAAATGTTCAAGGTTTTTTAGGTCGAACCGTGATGACGTCATAATTAATTTAATAATTAATTAAAACCCAAATATAGATATTAAATTTATAAAACTAGTAAAATTGACTAATATATCTATATATGTGAGGGAAATTTAATGATTTTTATGCATATATTTAATAATTAAATAAGAAAGTTAATAAAATAAAATAATAACCATGAAAATATTAAAATTTATTATTAATTTTTGAAGTAAAGTTGAATATCTTTGAAGGATTTTAATTATAAATTTTTTTTTTATTCTTTGTAAGAGATGGATAATTTAATTAAGTAGAATAAAATTGTGCTAAGTTGTTAAAGGAGAATGAGATGAGAGGCAAAGATGTCCCACTGGGCGTGCCAGAATATGTGGACGACTAAATTTCTCGGTTCGAAATAAGTCAAACAAGTAAAATAGTGTCACAAATGTGAATTTGTATTGATGATATGCGTGGTACAATTCTCTGTGATTACAAAAGAGTGATCCTCTGATTCGATCTCCTTGAAAGATTTGTTGATAAGGATTTGTGGTAATGTGATTTTGATTTGAACACCAAATATTCTTCAATTTGGCTGAAGAATGGATCGAAGACCTTTAAAACAGAATTACAATGAATCTCTGGCTATGAGCTTGTTAGAAATTCTTTGTTCTTCGTGTTCTTCGGATGTTCTTTGTGTTCTTGGTGCGTTCTTCGTCTTTGAAGATTTGTGGTGGAAGTTCTTCGGGGCTTTAGAGGCTTGAATCCGTAGAGCTTCACTGATTTGTTGTTTGTGAGGTTTCTGGAGGCTTTTGAGCTTGATTCCAGTGAACTTTGAGATCTAGGCAGGTAGTTTGGATGATTCTGCTTCGAATGTTCTTCGTGTTTGAGGGTTGAAGTTCTTGAAGTTGCTGAAGGCTTCAGGGCTTGATTCCAGCAGAGCTTCTGGACTTCTGAATCTTCTTTGATGCTGCTTTGCTTCAGATGGCTTGATGCCCTCCTAAATGTCTTAGGAAGGCTTCTATTTATAGGAGTTTTGGGGTGGATGAGCGACACGTGGCGGAGTTTGATTGGTGACACATGTCACAGTCTGATTGGTCCGCTTATGTCATCGCTTACACGTGCGAGGTTGCTTAGGTCATCGCTTACACGTGCGAGGCTGCTTGTGTCATCGCTTACACGTGCGAGGCTGCTTGTGTCATCGCTTGCACGAGCCGATGCATGATTGGTTCTTGCATGACACTTGGCAAATTTCTGTTGGCTTCTGAATGGCAACAGTAAAACCTAGCAGCAGTATGTGGCGCTTTGTAATTGGCTGTATTTTGTGGTCTTGGTAGTGTGACGTGTCAGCTTGTGATAGGTCGGAAATTTTCTCTCTCTACAAAGCATTTGGGTGATAAAGTGTTGGTCAAGATCAAAACAACTAAGGAAAATACGGATGGATGAATTTTGGTCCCAACAACTGCTCAAACTAAGCCTCAAGGAGGTTAGGTGCTTGCAATTGGAGAGGGTAAGACAGTTGGGAAGAACAAAGTACACTTCAGTGTGAAGGTAACTTTTGCTTACTCATCTTTCTGGCTTCCAATTCTCCGTTGTTTGTTCCTTTCAATAATTGCTTTTCTTTGAACAGATTGGCACCCAAATTGTGTATTCCAAGTATGCAAGGACTGAATTGGAGTTTAGAGGTTCAAAGCATCTTATTTTGAAGGATGATGATATAGTTGGTATTCTTGAAACAGATGGTGCCAAGGAACTTAAGCCCCTTAATGATAGAGTTTTAATCAAGGTTAGTTATATTTTTAAAGTTCATTACCCTTGCATGTATTTTCATGAAATGTGTATAGTGGAGTATAGCCAAGGATAAATAATAATGTCAATGTAAAGGTCTCATCCTGGGGTTGTAGTCAGTGAACTGTTTTTGGTTTACCACAAAATAATTATGTAGCTATGCACGATATATCATGTCTGATCTTGCATTATGCTTTATTTATGTCTTTTCTTGGCTTATCATGTGAGCCACTAAGAACCTGAAGTAATATATGGTATTATACCTTGTATGTTTGAACTCAAGTGCAGGTTGCTGAGGCTGAGGAAAAGACTGTTGGGGCTTTGTTGCTGACAAAGGTGACCAAGGAGAAACCTTCCATTGGGACAGTGAGGACAAGAGCATCTTCAGCTTTATGCTCTCCCAAGCATTAGCTGAATGCTTGTTTTAGGATTGTAAGATGGGATTTTCGTGTTTAGGCAGATTAATGTTTGATGTTTATTCTGCATTGGATGTGACAGGTGATTGCGGTTGGGCTTGGTCCTCTAGATGAAGAAGGAACAGGAAACCATTATCCCTCGCCCCAGGGGCATAGTCATGTACTCCAATTATGCCAGGATTGACTTTAAGGGCAAAGATGGTTACGATTACATTGCTTTGAGGGTTTCAGATGTTATGGCTATTCTTTCTTAGTTGTCAATTAAATGCTCTTAGTATGTACCTCCAAAATTTTATGCAGAAGTGCCTCAAGAGATATGGATTTTGAATATAGTTGCACTTTAGTCTTTAGAGTATGCTGATTGTAGCTTTGTGTCAGATCCTAGTATTTCAGTTCTCTGCGTTATTAACAATTAATACTAGTTCATTGAAACATCCCAGGTTCATTTGATAATGAATGGGTGTATTCCATATTGTATTAAAATCTTCATTTTAAATGGATCAATTTCATTGTTTAGATTAGATATTACCAATCCAACTATATGGAGAATCGGAGAAAAAAAATTCTTCCAACATTGTCAAATTTGGTGAAGTCAATCACTGCAAATGCCTTTGCAAGGCTTAGTTCCCCCAATGTTAGTAACTATGTTTTTTTTTTATAACCCACGGCCAGTACTAGTGGAGGATTTTATAGCCTTTGATTAAGACTGCAAATCTTGTAATAGACTTTTAACTATTTATAGTTTCTATGCATATCCATATTTCTTCCACTACAAAAAAATAGGCCTATGGCCGCGGCTAAAAAACGCGGCTACAGGTCTAAAAAACGCGGCCATAGGCTATAGCCGCGTTTTCTTTAGCCGCGGTTTTCACCGCAGCCTAAAAAGCGCGACTATAGCCCACAGAGGGTCTATGGCCGCGTTTTATGACCGCGGCCTAAGCACTGGTACTATGGCCGCGTTTTATACGCGGCTTTAGCCCTCGCCATAAGGCCGCGATTAAAACGCGGCTTGAGGGTTAGTCCTATGGCCGCGGTTAAAACGCGGCCTAAGAGCCATCTTCAAGCCGCGCTTAGAACGCGGCCAAATGCCCACTCTTTAGGCCGCGCTTAAAACGCGGCCCAAAGTCCAACCCTTAGGCCGCGTTTTGAGCGCGGCCTAAGCCCCAGCCCGAAGTGGCAACACAATTCTATAGCCGCGTTTTTAAACGCGGCTATAGGTTGTGTTTTTTTTTTTTTTTTAAATTTCCTATTTTTAGGCCAGCTGACGCATGCAAATACAAAACGCAGCCATACTTTTGTCAAACGCTACCAAAAGAACCTGTCACACACACAATTGTCAAATTTACTCCTGTCACACACACAATTAACCAAATTTTCTCAAACCTGTCACAATTGTAATTTTCAATACAACACCAACAACATCATCAAGTTCAATACATGACTATCATCATCAAGTTCAATACAACACCAACATTGACTATCTCATCAAGTTCAATACACCACATGTGAAATCAACAAAAAAGCTAGTAGCATCCACAGTAGCACTGTGAAATCAACAAAAAAGCTAGTAGCATCCATAGTGTCCCGGGAGCCTCGGCGTTGAACCTATGCATAAAATATATAATTAGAACTAGCAATTTGTCAATTTCTAAAACTAGAAATGGTCAGTTTCTCACCCATCATTATATAATCAAAAAATGAAAAATGTGATCAAAATGAAACACTTACTACGTAGCCGCAACCAAGAAAGCGAGCAAACTTGTTTCCTACGTAACACACTGCAAACAAAAACGTGTATAGAACTTGGTTGTTGAGAAAATGTCTACAAGAAAAAATTATTAAATTTGTTACAGCTGTATGTGTTACACTAACTCAAATAATATTTATTGAACTGGAATTGCTAACTAGTTATTCTCAATAACTGAAGAAAGTCTATAAAGGGTCCATATCATATACATATGACTGTGTTTTTCAAGTTTTACTGAGTATAAGGTAAAATCTTATAAAAAGGCCTGATTCTCAACAAACAAACAAAAAAAAATCTCTATAAAAAGGCTTAACTCGCCACATGTTTAGTCAACCATAAGGAATTAAAGTTTGTCCAAATCAAAGGTTAGCGCTATCCATAAAGATTTTAATTTCTTTCCTTTTTAGTTATATTGCATATTCTTCTCTTCTCAAAAAAGAAAAAAAAAGTTAAATTAAATATTTTAGATTCATTTTAAAGCATAAAAGAATTTCCTCAAGAAAAAAACATAAAAGAAGATTTTGAAAAATGATAAAAGGTAAAGGACTTAACAAACATACAACTTCAAAGTTTTTAGGGAAAATCAACAATTAACATTAGGTGTATGTATTTATACTCAAAGAAACGCACGGTAAGAGAATGTTTAATTTAATATAATCTTAATTTTATTATTCTAAGATCATCTTTCTCAATTGATACAAGTTTATTTTATTTTCCTTTGTTGTGCTGGATTTGTAACTACATCATAAAATATGGCATTGTTTCAAAGAATTTCAATGTTGCTTTCCATTTACATTTTTGCTTTAGCAACAAGGCAGAACGTATATAGTTAATGGAATTACAAAAGACAGTTTCAGTAATGTATGTGGTAGGAGTGCAGTGCCTTTCTATTGCAAATTTTCCGGTAGGAATATTCTACAGCCCCTTGACACTTTGGGTTATGGTAGTTTTTTTTTTTTTTTTTTATAAAAAACCATCCAAATATATAGCTCATGAAATAAGACCATACCTGGCTTATCTACATTTCCATTGACATAAGCCCAAACCCACACCTCAGGATCGTTTACCTCAACTTTTCTCCTTCAATATCTTCTCCATATATATTATATATACATATAAATCTACAGAGAGAGATGAAATGTGTTTAGTTAACATGATTACCATAAAACAACCTCAACAATGTTAACATCATACTTTTCTCCTTTAATATCTTCTCCATATATATCATATATACATATAAATCTACTTAGAGAGATGAACTGGGTTTAGTTAACATGATTGCCATAAGTGGGCTTTGTAGAGCCAGTTTAGCAATTGGGTACCAACAAATACACTATAAGCTCATGGGAATTGATTTTGTCACATTTAATTAGTTGGTACATAGGGAGTCAAAACATTTCGAATAGACATACCTGTCAATACATAGGTGGAAGAGTCCTCTAACGATGACATGGTGATGGATCGCGTCCCTAAATATATTAAACACGTTGTATTAGTAGTACATAATAATGAGGAGCAATTACCTCGCAATTTTCAGTAAAGCAACTACAACATTGAAAGTACCTGAGATAATGACAGAGTATTTAGGAATGGCTGCAATTCCTCTAAGATGTTTCTCTGAGCGGCAGCTATTGCTTCAGTGACTTCCTCCTTATGCCGCGCATGTAATTCAGCGATTTCCTCCTTATGCTTTGCATGCAGGTCGGCTATTTTCTCCTGATGCCTCTGCTCTGCCTGGGCAAGTTCGTCCCTCAACGAATTTTCCAAGTCCGTCATCTGCTGGGTCGTTGCACTGGACGATGGTGGAGTCGATGTATAACATGGGTGGGTGGCCCCACTTCTTCCTGATGGGGTTGGTCCAAAACCGACCCCTCGTACACGTCCATAACGTTCTTTCCCCATCACTTGTGCAAACGCATCAGTTTTTGACCATAAAATTCCTTGGTGACGCTCTCCTTGTAGTGAGCCCCCATTGTTTAAAATCTCCTTCATTTTGCTCTGTTTTCATACAAGAACCAAAATAACATATTACTCGCTACAAGCACAATTCATGCCCAAAATATGAAAGAAATAAGGTACGATAAGGCTTACAATCTTATCTCTCACATCAGTACTGACAGGAGTCCCATCTTTCTTGGAGTATACTTTCTGGAAAAGAACTGCACGCTCCACTGCTTGCCCACTGTCTTTTGCCTACATCATACTCAACAGTGTCATGATAATAACGAAAATTTATGTTCGTGATATGAAGCGGCATGCAATATAATGTATAACCAATTTAAAGCCGTACATGATTACATTCAAAAAGACACGTGAGTTGTTCTCTTTATGTGAATGCTTAGTCTGAACCGGTTTTCGGTCCCAACGTTCTATATATTGGCTAGCTACCTACAAACATTTCCTTCACACAACTTCCAAACATTTCCTCTCTCTCACTTGTCTTTTGCTGTCACAACGTCAAAACTACGAATAAAACTAAAAATTAAATAGTTAAACACTAAAGTCATGACGAAATGATTTATATATTCCACTTAAATGAGTCGCTTGGGTAGAATTTATACTAATGACGCAAGCAATAGTAAACATTACATACTAACTTTGTACAGTATCCTCAGATTCATCAGTAAATTGATTTTACAAAACTATTTACATTTATTAAATGTGAATCTAAAATAGTAGAATATTAAACCCCTGGCTACTTGTTGTATAATGCATTTCTTACCATATTGTCTGCAATTTGGGCAAAACTTATAGGCCCTGACCTCGCTATGTCTTTCTGAAACGAACGACTTTTCTTGTTGTTATTAACTAATGTCTACAAACACATTCCCACCAACAAATTAAAACGAAACAATTAGTTACATAAACTGTACTCGGTAAATTCAAATACCCCATGATATGAATATTTTAAATAAAAAATAATAGAGCATGAAAATGGTTGAACCTCCGTCTTTGGATCAAACCAATAGTCAACTAGATCCGCAAACTGCTGCGGCTCAGCCCATGCTGGTATTTTTGCAAGTACTTCTCCTTTGGTTGCACCTTCTGTGTACAATTTCTTTTTCAACTTGGTCCGTCGGTTCCTCCTCAGTTCCCCTAGTAGGTGCATTGCCCACGACATTTGATTAGCTGGAGGGAGAACTTCTGGGTTAATATCCCACCTTTTCTGAAATGCAAAAACTGAGTTAGCATAGTGCAATAGTTCACCCTACTAAACATGCCATTTAGCAGACATTCAGTTGTACATAACAATTAAATGTAGCGTAATATAGCTATAGATTGAACAAAGTCTAAATTTCTAAGAAAAATGAAATAGATTGTTAACTCTCATTTAATTAAACAAAAACCTAAAGAGTTGTCCTACTTCCTATTTCCTAATGATATCCACTAGAAGGTGCTCTGTGACATAAATCTAATTGCTATGACCACGACGTTTTGTAGTGATGTGACCACCACACATCCATCGGGTTGAAACAGTATATTTTGTGTACTTATTTTAAGGAGTGTGCCTCTAATAAGCATGTGATTTCTTTGTTTGTGAGAGCCAATCTCCATAAGTTGAGTACATAAAATTGTGATCGACAATATTGCTATTGTTGCTACCATTTTTTCAATTTTTTTTTATAAGTACCATTTTCTCAATTGGGTCATGCATTGCAGGGTTTACAAATTACAACAACATGAATCAGTTCTATCAAATTTAGAAGTCCATACATCAAGGGGCCAATTTTAGTAACTCATAACCAAGTTGTGTATGGTAGACATTGCTGTAACCACCAAATTGTTTAAACAATGATGGCAGACATTGTTTCTTAGAAATGATACCAACACAATAGATTATACAGAACAATAATGCATTCTACTAATAGACTTGAAAACAGTCTTAGGTTATCCGTTTGGGGACTAATTTAGCCACCTTAGGCAAATTAAAATAAAAAATAAAAAAAATAAAAACAACTAGATAGTTTGATAGACACATACAACTTAGGTTATGAAAAAAACAACTTGTGTTGAACATATCTTGAATCTAAATATTGTTTATGGTTAAGACCATTTTGTATCTACTTGGACTTCTCCAAGGGACAACTTCCTCCACAATTTTGGGATTTGTTTATCTAAGGTTCCTTGTTAAAATAAGCACATGATGTAGATTAAGGAAATGCCTAACTCTCTTCCTTATAAGACCAAGTCCCACATGCATATAAATACTGTTTCTTTTATTTATATTGCGTATACGTTAGATTCCTTGGTTCACTTTCAATGGCTTTATGTCTACCATGCCACTGTTTCTACATGTGGAAGCTGACTTTGCAGACAGCCCCGTCCCAAGTGGTAGGTTTATTGCCTCGAAATGTAGCAAAAGTGAAGCCCCTTCCATTTTTGTTTTGTAGTTATTTGTCTTGGAAGTAACAAGGACATACTGTCCTTGCCTCCTTCATGTGAGGCATATTATTAGGAGAAATACAATCTAGAGTAACAGACATCCACGAATTGACCAAACAAGTTTATGGAAATTCCACATAGAGCTTAATACTATAAAGGCCGGCTTAATTGATTATGTTCCTCTAAATCCAATACCTTTTATTTATTTATTTATTTATTTTTATTTTATAAAAATCTAAATTGAATCTTTCTTAATCTTATCCCACTTATTGTAAGGAAGAAATTTTTGTTTTTTAGTATTTATTTTCGGAGTTGCAAGTGAACAAGTCAAACATCTCTTCTCAAGTTAAGTGGCAAAGATTAGAAAGAGGACTATATTTGGTTGATATGGAGAGATTAATTGGCTATAACCCATGTGGCATGAGAAGTTGTGCAACTACAACTTAGAGAGGGCTGATAGTGTAGTAAGCAAAATACAAATTTATTGTTTTTGTCATAGCATGTGCAGGTGTTCCCCAACTATGTGTGGCTTTCGGTTAGATGTAATGTGGGTGTTTATGTAGCCGTCCGAGTGTCTCACTTTATTAGCAAAGCCCAAGCACATTTAGTTTGTCTTATTGATTGACCAAGACCACCTCTTATTGTAGTTAGTTATTGTGCAGCAAGTATTAAATCCTAGTATAGCTATACACAATTAAAAATGCAACTGAAGTCTAGACTTAATAGTAATGAGTACTTATCATGAAATAGACACCAAAAGTTTTAAATCCTATTGAATCTATGCAAGACATAAATATATATATATATATATATATATATATATTGACATGTGATCGGCAAGTGCACATCTGATTTTACATGCTTTATTAAACTTCATTGATAAATGTACATGTGAGTTGTAGTTAACTCAATTTGTAAAATTTGTTTCCCAAAAAAAAAAAAAAAAAAAAACCAAAAATGATGTTTTGACTTAATAGTCATGTTATTGATAAATGTTAATTCCTATAATATTTATAAAAAAAAGATACCAATCATGCTTGTTTTTCACATGGATTTTCCCCATTGTGTTACAATGGGAAAATAAACAGATGTGTTACAACTTGACAGACTATGATGAATAGAACTAAAACTTAAATAGTTCAACACTAAAGTCATGACGAAATGATTTATATATTCCACTTAAATGCGTCACTATGGTAGAATTCGGCATGTTTCATAGTGCATTGAGCATATTAGGGCATATATATATGGTTCAGCTAACTCACAAATATGTCAAAGACAAAAACAAACAAAGTACGCCAATACCTGAATCTCTGTCCATGCATTTGCTTTGCACTCAGGAGGGACATGCGCCCAATTCGAAGGCATAAGTGGGCAGTAGACATGGCCGATGCAAAAAGTACCCAACCACCGTACGAATGTCTGTCCGCTCTCTCCAAGCGGTTGGAATGATCCATTTAACGGCAATAGAATTTTTTTATCTGGTGGAAGGGCCCATATTTTTCGCATTAGCGTATTCCCCCGCTTTTTTGTCCCATTACTGGAGCCGGGGGTTGCTTGACCCAAATTTTCTGCCCTCACATTGCTGGTTTCTTGGGTTTCTTGAACCAAACTTTCTGCATATAGTAAACTGGCATTAGGAATGAAATTTCGAAGTTCACAATTAGACAGAAGTTACTGTATATAGCTCAAGTGCACACTCTTAACATGATAGTGATGTTCATCAATAATGGCATTATTATACTTGCTTTTTAGCTTTACTTTTTTTCCTCATTTGTTTCCTTACTTTAATAATAAGTCGTTCATATTTTCATGAATTTCAAAGAAGCAATGGGCAGCCTTGCATTGTTATCTCAAGAACATAATACATTGCATGTTTCCAATCAGCTAAGTATACTAATTTTAAAATCCGGCTAATACGAGATAGGGCGAATAGTAACTCTTTTTTCTTTGTCCTTTTTCTTTTTTTGAAAATGAGGGAGATTATATTCTCTATAGTTAGTTAATACTAATTGAAATTACTCATATGAGTCATTCATAGATGCATCTATAAATTATTCAATTACGATAAAGTTTTCGACATAAACAAACAATGGTAATAATTGAGTAAAATTTCCTTACTAAAAATTCATAATTTCCGTAGACACATAATTTATTTTAATATGTATTGCTTTTTCATATTATTTCTAAATTAGCCTAAGACTTCACACATAGACATCATTTTCAGTTCTTCTATGGCTACAAGTACTCAAACAATGTTATGAAAATATGGTTCTAAATTTGTCATACCGTACAAATTACATGCATTAGATGCTATCCTTAGCTAGCCCAAATACTACTACACTTTCCACCTATGAAACTCTATTAAAGTTTCAAGTACCTCACACAAATCTAGAATTTAAAGCTTACTTTCATATACATCATCTAAGTTTGTCATTCAATTTAGTCTTCTAATGTCTACGATCTTTTTAAGTTAATACAATAAAGTTTACGTGTATTCTATGTAATTCTTTAATAAGTTTGTCAAAATGACATGGTATCAGTAGGTGTCCTTCAAGAGTATTATGTTGAAAATGCAAAAGTGCTACGTTTATATCATTTTCGGACACTTTATGCCTAATTCTATGAAGATAAGTGGACGAATTGACCAAACATTACATTTCAAAACACATACTACCTTGAGAAGGGGGTTGGGTCTCATCATCATCACTTGCATCCCCTAGTGCTTGGTCATCTGCAAAGGCAGCCCGTAGATCCTCCTCCACGCGGTCTCGTGAACGCGAGGATCCATCACCAACCTCAATAACCGTCAATGGAAAGTCCCTTCGCAGTCCTGCAGCCAACAGCGGAAAAATTATGCATGCAGTAGTAAATATCAAATATTACATTAACAATCAACGTGTAAACTACCTGGGGGTGTTGTACCAGCATCAGGAGCATCCGCTCGTGCGTGCGGTGTAGTATGGGCGGCTTCCAAGTTCTCCTCCCCCCGTTGTTGTGAACGTGCGGGTCCTGCGCCAACGTCTATAAGCGGCAATCGACGTTTCTTCCCCATTCCTGCGTCCACAAACTTTACCACACAGAGAAAATGTTAATTATAGAATACAAAAACTTGCATACGATGTAATTGAAAAAGACAAAGTAAAATAACTCATTCTTGGTTCTGACACTATATACAAGCATACATCCAATTGTAACAGCTTTTGTTAGCCAAACACCACAACAACGACAAATTGAAACCCTAACACATGACGAAGTTATATCTAAGTTGATAAGAAACGAAATCACAGATACAATAGGTAGCAAAGTTTAGAAGGAATTCAATGCATTATAAGTACAAATTCTAGGGAATACCAATATTAAAAGGAATTAACATATTCATCACATACTAGATAGATGCATTTCAACTAATTCATAAATCGATACACCACTAAACTATTACCCTACTCATCGTCGGTGTACTCGTCCTCGTTCTCATCTTCATTGTCGGACTCATCATCAATAAAATCACACTTGTCTAAGTTGTTTACTTCATGACGATCTCTTTCAGCAATGATAGAGGCATCAATTGTCATTCCCTCTATATCATCTCGAGCCCAACTAAGGTTCTGATTCACAACCTCATTATTGCTTATATTATACGGAACATTCTCAGAGAAACTATATGTGTCATCCTCATCACGTTGGGGACCAATACCAGCATCAAATACATCCCTAGCTTTAGTTTTAACAACAACATACCAATCCTTCTGCCTTTTATCTTCCACATAAAAAACTTGTGTAGCTTGAGATGCCAACATATATGGTTCATCAATTATGTTATCCCCACCATGTATGAAGTGTGTAAAGTTCACCATAGGAAACCCAAATTCATCAGTCCTATATCCTCTTCTATGTTGGTCATCAACCCATTTACACTTGAATAACACATGTTTTATAGTGTCAGAATAGTTCAACTCGATTATATCATGTAAAACACCATAGAACGTCCTACCACCCTCAGTAACGACACTAACTCCACTATTCTGCGTTTTCTTGTTTGACTCATCATTTACACTCCTAAACTTTAAGCCATTAATGACATAATACTTCAACCGCTTTACATAAATATATGGCCCTTTGGACAATGCAACAAGGGTATCACTAACTCCTTCCCTTTCCCTATCAGCAGTAGTCAACGACATCACCTAACATATCCAAACATAATTATTCACATCAGTACAAGTACTCATGGTAGGATAGTGTTACAAATTTGAGAAGTCAAAAAGTTCATACGTACGTGACCCCTAAACCAACTGCAAAACTTCTCCATGTGGTGCTTATATATAACGGCCTCGGGAACATTACGATTGTGGCCTTTTCGGAGTTCGTCCTTTATCAAACTTTCGTGCAGCCTGCGCATGCAATTCTATTAGGGTTAATAGAGCAAACGTACATTGAATTGACGTGCAATCATAGTTGTATACGTAGTACTTACTGACGAAAGTGGTTGATGTTTTCGGAATTGAATAAAATGTAGCGATGGGCTTGGGTCCACTCTCGATTGTTTAGTGTCACGATCGAAACCACCCCTGTTGACTCCTCAATGGTCCTGCGAGGTCGATTGAATATAGTTTCCACTCCTTCCATATACCGTGAACAAAATGTTAAGCACTCTTCCACTATGTATCCTTCAGCAATAGACCCTTCCGGAGCAGCTCTATTTCGTACGTATGACTTAAGGCGTGACAGGTACCTATAGAGGAATGATAAGATTAATGATTGGCAAGGGTAATCTTAACGTGCACATAGAACTCATAGTTGACCAAAAAAATTACACAAGGCTTACCTCTCAATGGGATACATCCATCGGTAGTGCACTGGACCACCAATCTTGGCTTCAGCAGCTAAGTGCATGACCAAATGAACCATCACCGTAAAGAAGGATGGCGGAAATATCTTTTCCAATTCACACAATGTAACTGCAATGTCTGCCTCAATAGTCGCAATATTTGACACCGTAAGGGTTTTGGAACAAATTTCTCTAAAGAAGCAAGCTAACTTTATCAACGGCCTAGTAACATGAGCGGGCAAAGACCCACGTAAGGCTATGGGAAAAAGTTGCTGCATCAAGATGTGACTATCATGACTCTTCAAACCAGAAATCTTGCGTTCTTTCATGTTCACACGACGTGAGATATTGGATGCATACCCATCAGGCACTGTTACGTCCTTCAAAACTTGCAAAAAACCTTCTTTCTCCGATGAAGTCATGTGAAAACAAGCAGGCGGTATGGTATACTTATCAGCACTTTTTCGTTGCAAGTGCAGTTCACTCCTTATCCCCATGTCCGCCAAGTCAAGATGTGCCTTGTAATTATCCTTTGTTTGGTCCTTCAAGTTCAGCACTGTTCCAAGTATATTATCCATCACATTCTTCTCTATATGCATCACATCAAGATTATGTCGCAACTTGTGATCCTCCCAATAAGGCAATCTGAAAAAGATGCTCCTCTTCTTCCAACCACTCTCGTCTGGCTCCCCTCTCTTTCTTTTATTATACGCAAGTTGACATTTCCTTCCCAGACAACGTCCAAGTAAATGTTCAGTATCCAGAATAATGTTTGACGCAACCGGTGGTTCAGGAGCCGATCGCGTATCATTAGATCCATCAAATAACATACCTTCTTTCCGGAAATCGTGGTCAACATCCAACCATCGTCTATGTCCCATGTAACAAAATTTGTGGCCATTTCTCAAATATCGAGAATCAGTCTCCATAGCACAAGAAGGACAAGCTAACCCACCTTTGGTACTCCAACCGGACAAATCTGCGTATGCAGGAAAATCATTTACAGTCCACATCAATGCTGCACGCAATTGAAATATTTGTTTTGAAGATGCATCGTACGCTTGTACTCCAACATCCCACAACTCCCTTAGTTCTTCCACTAACGGTTGCAAGTACACATCTATAGCAATCCCTGGCGAGGTAGGACCAGGAATAAGTAATGATAGAATCAAAGATGACCGCTTCATGCACAGCCAAGGAGGGAGATTGTAGGGGACCAACATGACAGGCCATGTACTGTGACTAGAACTCATAATTCCAAAGGGGTTAAACCCATCCGCAGCTAATCCAAGTCTGACATTACGGGGGTCAGACGAGAACTGTAAATGCTTATTGTCAAACATTTTCCATGCATCTGAGTCAGCAGGATGCCGCATAACCCCATCCTCAGTACGACCATTAACATGCCATTTCATAGAAGCAGCTAGATCGGGTTCAAGAAATAATCGCTGCAATCGTGGCTTTAAAGGGAACCACCGTAGGATCTTTGCAGCTTTCTTCTTCCCCTTACTGGATGAAGCATTTTTACTAGCAACCGAAACCGGATTTGTTTTCCACCTTGATTCTTTACAACAAGGACACGCGTCAAGGTTAACATTTTCCTTCCAAAACAACATACAATCATTGGGACAAGCATGGATCTTCTCATAACCCAAACCCAAATCCCGGACTATCTTCTTAGCCTCATAATGGTCCTTTGGCAACTTAGCATCTGAAGGAAGCATATCAATCAGAACTTCAAGCAACATAGTAAATGACTTGTTTGTCCAGTCATTCAAAGTCTTTAATTGGAACAACACGACAATAGCTGAAAAAATGCTAAATTTCGTACAACCTTTGTATAAAGGTTTGTCTACATCATCTAGTAGCTTGTAAAACTTCTTCGCCTCATCATTCGGACCTTCACCCAGATGTTCCGTAGGTGGAGCTTCTTCCATTGGTTCAGGTGGCATTTCATGCGGAGGGCACAAGTCATGCAACATCCCATGAAAATCACCATATACATTTTCAGATTCTTGCACTTGAGAGCTCCCACATTCGGGAGCCGTCGTGGCAACCGCCGATTCCCCATGAAATTTCCAAAATTTGTAATTGTTAAGCATCCCTGAAGCCCAACAATGATCACGGACCACATTTACTGGTTGTAAAATCAAATTCACACATTTCACACAAGGACATAACATCTTCCCATTGCATGCGGATGGGGAGGCAAATGCCACGAATTGGCTTACACCTTCAAAGTATTCCCTTGAACCCCTCTTCTTGTCCATCCAACTTTTATCCATGGCGATATAATATTTATGGAATATGACCTACACCAAGATTTGTTAATACGAAGGTAGGATAATTATTATAATTACGATGGCTTAGGAACAAGTTCTATTGAAGAAACGAATGCTCAAGTAAGCTATTTCTCTATATTCTGATTTACCTTTTTCTTTCTTTCTTATAGGGAGAGATTTTTATATATTCATTATAATGAGTTATGACTTATTATTGAGAGTGTTGGAATATCCCAGTGCAAAAACATATAAAATTTGGTTGTTGTATCAATAGAATTGTGTTATGGTTAAGTTTAGGTCTAAAACTGCTCAAGGATGACACAAATTTCCTTTAATAAAAAGTGATGAGTTAATGATCTCTTGCTCATAGTTTTTGTACTATAAATGAATTTCTAAGTGAAGCTTGTTTTTATTGAAAAGTAGACATTTTAGACTTTGATATGGATACAAATTATACCCAATTGGAATTTAGTTTTGAAATGAGTATGATGTGGCCGGTTGAATTTCTAAGTCAAGCAAAATTGTTAGGTTTTGAATTCTGAATTTTAGTAAAAGATAATTCTTGCTCAAATTTAATTATACTATGTGCAACTATATAAACCACCTTATGTGTAATTGTTAAAAGGGAGAAAAGTTGTCATATTAAAGCTAAAAACTTTAAATCTTGAAGCCTTCTTCCTGAGCATAAACAAAGAAAATAGAGATGGGAAAAATTCTCCTCTTGGCCTTACTTTGTCTCATGCGGGTTTTTCTCACCTTGAAGAGGTGATGGGAGGAGCCAAGGAGGCATGTTTTGCTTACCTCTACACACTTTATTATCATCCTAAAATACTACTCCTCCCCTTTCTCATTTATCTCTATTTTATTAATGTCAAAACCATCTCATTAAGGATAGCAAGATGAGTTCAATTGTAATTTTCATAACATAAACACATGTGAAAAGGTTCAAAGATTTCTACTTTCCTAAAATTAGATTCGGTAATGGCGCTAAACTATAAGGTAAATAAACCTTCAATATAAACATATACTTCTAGGCTTCTAGCTGTCATAGCATCTTGATTTTTCAGTCTACAACTATTATGGTGTTATAGACACCCTTCAAACTCTTCATTTCATTACATTTATTTTTTTTTGGCTAGCACAGCATAAGGGTTAAATTTTGCACATTTAACTCCAAAAATCACCCACATCGGTAATGTACACATTTACTATTCACGTACAAATTTATTTTTTAATACTTTTTTACTCATATATACAAAGAGAGAGTCATTAAAATTTGATGAAGAATAATATTTTAGTGAAATATACTATAAAATAAATAATTTGATGTTGGCATTTTTCAAGAGTAGTTATATAAAATAATAAAATAAAAAAGATTTTATATTAAAATAGACCCAAAAAAATGATATTCTATATAAGAAAATTACAGTACAGCTACCCGGCCATGCGGCCCATTCCTTACGCAGATCACCTGATGATATATCCCCAATAGCCATTAATGGACAAAGCCCAATTACACAATAAGTGGGCTATTTAATGTGACATTTAGGAAGTGTTTGGTACCACAACTTAAATAATAGTTTTTAGTTTTTAAATAATATTACACGTATTGTCACTTACTTTTTCACCCACACGTATTTTAAAAAATACAAACAACTTTACTAGAACAACATTACCAAACAGGCCATTAGAAAAAGTCTTTTCAAATATCGGAGTGTTTTTTTTTTTTTTTTTTGGAAATAGAGTAAGTTTTTCAAATCCAATTGTTAACCTCTATGAAGACGTAAGATTTTTTAATTTTCGTTAGATGTTTGAATTCTTGAAATAATCGACTACAACGTTAAGAAGGTCCTAATAATAGAGTTTTAGTTTAAACACTAGTTTTAGGAATCTTGAAAGTTTCATGTAAAGATTATTCAAAAGAAACTGCCCACCAACCCACATGACCATTATGATTTACACAATTCTATTTAATTTTAAGTGCAAGATGGATTAAATTAATTCACCATTGTTTGTCATAATTTTTTATTTTTTATTTTTTTATTTCAGTGTGTTGTTATGTTATATTTTGTAATCTGTATATCTTGTATAATCAATGTAACAAACTATGAGCTTAAGATTGGAAAACGAATTCAAACTTTAATCTATGTTTGGATAAACTTATTTTCATTGCTAGTTTGTATACAATTTTTAAAATTAATATACTAAAAAAAAAACACGAATATAAAGTTAAGTTTAAAAAAGACATTGAATCAATAATCTTCATATGGTGCTAGTTTACTTCTTTATAAAAAGCATGATACTTTTTACTAAAACCTTTTTAAGCAAATACATACATATAGCTGTATTGTTGTTATTAAAATCTCGCCCCCCATACTAAAATTCCTAGTCCACATGTATATAAGGGCTGGAAAATGTCTAGAGTTTATAAATAGGATAAAAAGGCTTGCTTGCAACAATGTATATTTTTTTTTATAGCACCTATGTAGTAATCTTTCAAATTTTGATAACTAATATATGTAAATTCACATCACTTTAAAATTTAGGGTAGGATATATATGGTGTTCATACACAACATACGAAGTTAATGGAATGCTTTATATATCACAAAGAACTATAACTTACATGATTACATTTCTAAAATCTACAAGTTAACGTCCCTTATATACCAATGGTAAGAACATGTGTTAATCTAAAAATATATAATTGCAAATGCAATCCATACTTATGCTCAAAGAAGGACTGGATTTATTTCTAACCACGAAAAAAAAAAATTGTTGAATTTCTATTTAGTATTAGAATATCAAGAGTAAACTACAATCTATACTCCTAAAATTTATGAGTCTTTAGATTTTATATTATGAAGTTTCACAATTTGTATTTTATTCCTTGAAATTATAATTTGTTTGAATTAACAGTCTATCCATTCATATTTTTCGTTAAGTTCTACATGAGCTTACCAAGCATGTTTAATCCGCCCAATAAAAATGAGGTCGCATCATTTTTGTAGCCTAAAAAACTTTAAATAATTAAAAGAAAAATGATGTGCTATGATGAAAATGATGTAACATCATTTTATTAAATGAATTAAACATGTGTGCCAACCTTATGTGACATTTAACGTAAAACAATGGTTGGAGGGGTTGTTAACGCAAATGGAATACAGCTTTATGGAAGTAAAATTCAAATTCTAAAACTTTAATATGTAAAATCCAAATATCCAAAAACTAATGGAGTATAATTTGCACTTTAACTAAATATAAATATACCAAGATAATTAAGAATCCAAATTTCCATTTTAAAAAGAAAATAACCCAAACAAGCTATCAAGATAAATAGCTAAACAATTATCTTTGAATTAAAGGCTTTAGTTGTTATAATTCCAACTAAGGGTATGTTTGGGATTTCCTTAAGAAGTAAGGGTTAAGAATTCGTATTGCTCGTCTATGTTAAGGGAGACTTAAAAAGCTTTGAACGAGCTCTTTAGTAAAATTTGGTACTCAGTTTGACAAGTTTGCAAAAGATTTTTGTCCCACTTGTAGTTGAAAAATAAGCTAAGAATTTTTTACTCCTACAAGTTGACTTGATTAACAATCATTCAACCCGAAATGACTACATTCATACAAATTTGATATGGATACCAATACCATTTCATATGGTATAGACATTATCTGGACAATAGAAGGAGCAACTATACATTTTAGAGACTTAAAAGAATTAACAAGAAAGCACACCTTTTGTAACACAAAAGGTTGATGCAGCTCAAGTTCTAAAGTCTATAATGCCCCAATCTGCAATGAAATACTGATAAGTACAAAGCAAGAGTGAGAATTATCAATTTATAATTAGTTATTTCAATTTAGCATTGCATTTACCTTTACATGCTCATTCTCTAGAATGTTTTTCCCACGTATGTGCAAAACAGACCCTACTGACTCATAATCTGCAACCTGAAAGAATATGAGAGGGGAAGAAAAGCATTTTATCCAAAATCTTCTCAAGCAATTTACTAATTCGAAAATAAAGTAGCCATAATTTGTGCCTTCCAATCTCAATGTCGAAATTCAAGTGCCATGCACACAAAGAACGAAATTAATCTATAAGTGGGCAAACATTGGCGTCTAAAGATACAAGAATAACAAAAAAATTATTAAAAATGAAATATCAAATTACGGTTGCAAACATCATGTATGAGACATTACACAAGCTTAGCACATTGGCTTTCAAAATAAGAAAAAAAACTCTCTTAGTGAGACAATTTTGCATTAATATAATTAAATACTTCTTTTCCTATCTGTGTGTATCGGAGAGTACATGGGTTTTTGTACTCATTAATTCTTCGTAACAAAATACAGTTGTCTGTTATCATCAAATTTAGATATAGTATTAAATCAATATACAAATTTTAAGAAATTTCCATCCATGATAATGTAGTGTATGACACAATGTTTTTTACATCACATCCCAAGTTTCCCACTAGTATGACTGCAGTAGTGCCAACATCAGACATAGATTATGATGGTTTAAAGTATACTATGACTAGATTCATACAAGTAAATGTCATTTTGATCTAACATAAAGTCCAATTCCAATTTAATGAGACCATTAAATTAATATAGAATTCATATTTTTTGCTAATATCTAAAATCACGCTGTTTTTTATGGTTATAGGGGTGTACATATGCAAATCCACCATACATAGATGACCCAATACAAGAGGCACCAGATCTAGCTTACCTTGTCGAGAACCAACTTGACTATTGGCTCTCTGAGCTGAAGTTCTGCTGTCTGAAGGTCTTTCAGCAACCCTGAAATGAATATGTGCACATAAGAACCATACCAGAACAACAAGAAGTTATAAATAAAAAGAAAAGATTCATTTTGAATTTTAATAACCCCCCTAATCCGAGAGTACTATTTTATACTATCATGTATATTCTACATATCAATGTGTATGCATTTCTAAATCTTATATTTGACATGAACACTGTTGGCAGGCCAAAAACCATAATATAACATATCAACACCAAAAAAAATATAAACAGCAAAAAATTAACATTGCAACTACAGACACGGTAATAAGATGATAATCCTAGTCATTGCAAATTGGATATCTTTTATTCGTGCAGCAATATCTCCAGTTAATTCATTAATATCTATTGTACTTTGATATGCACCATATATGATCTCTTAAAAAATATATAACAATTATTGCCAAGTAAATTTATTTTAGTGCAATTTCGATACTAACTGAACAGAGGAAACAGTCATTCATTCTTAGACCACTCAATCATTTGCATATTCAACAAGAACAACATTAGTAAAGGATTGTGCACAGTGACACCTGGAGATGATCCCTCCCTCCTCTCACATGGCGAGGGTGTTTGTTAGTTTGTATTAGCTACAAATTTATGACTTAGCTACGAATAAACCAAATCAACTTTTTAAACCCCCCCCCCACCCCCCGTTTTTCTCTCTTTTTCTCACAAAAAAGAAAAGAGAAAATGAAAAAGAATTGGCATACAGACCCACTGCCCTTACACTGGTTGGCAATTTGCAATCCAGTCAGCTAAGGTATTTAGTTGAGAAAACTGGTTAACACCAAATCTTATTATTAATTTGTACTCGCCATAATTCTCTATTTTCTATAAATGAGAAAAATATTTTTCACAAAAAATAAAAACGTACGAATTGAAAGTGACATAAAACTAAACCAGCTTTCCACATGCATTTCCTCTCACAGTTTGTGATTATACAGAATGGCCATCACAGGAATTATTTCTTATTTACATATTGTTTACATATCTAAAAATCAGAAGGAAAAAAAAAAAAATCTTATTTGAGAAGTAGAGAAAAGGAGTACATAGTGAACAACATTTGTAATTCCAAAGAAATTGTTCACAGGAACAAGATAGACTAGCTATTCCACAATCGCCCAGCCCCACGGGGAAAAAAAATTCCAAATATGCCTAGATAGAATACATTATTGGCAGGCATCAGTAGCATTTGACATCTCTAATCTCATGCTTAACCATTAATGTAGGTGTCAAATTTTTAAGTGTAGACTAACAAGCAAAACCCAAAAACAAACAAACAAAGAAACTAAACCACACCCACATCAAAAGGCCTCTCAATTACAGTATTTAAGCTCAAACCCAATTCATAGAATGGTCAGAGAGATTTACAAACCTAAGCTCATCCACTAATCTCCATAAATGACTAAGAAAAAGGAGACACTGGCTAAAACAAAGACATACCCACAACCAAAATGAGGCTAATGAGACGAGCCCATGATCAGAAACCAGATGGAAAATGAGAAAAACAAAAACAAACTCAAAATGAAAATTAAAATCGAGAATTTAGAGAGAGAAACGTACGGGGATCTTGTGGAGAGGGACCTGAGACTTGAAGTAGATGTAATCTCCGGGGACGATGGAACCGAAGGAAGATCAGCTGAGTGTGATGGGTTGTGATCGATGTATCGGGCTTCAACTCATGGAGGGGCTGTGTGTTGCGATCGATAGGAGCTGTGTGTGATCGATGGGTTGCGATCGATGGCTAGGAGCTGTGTGTGATGGCTGTGTGTGTTGGCTAGGAGCTGTGTTGGCTAGGGCCGGCTGCAAGTGTGTTTAACTTTTATTAGTACTGAAGCTTTAAAAAAAAAAAAAAACGCAGGTCCTTAGGCCGCGCTTTTAAACGGGGCCATAGCTGAAGGGCTTGGGCCGCGTTTAAAAACGCGGCTTTAGACCCATTCTATGGCCCCGTTTTTAAAACGGGGCTATAGCCTGTCTGGGGCCGCGTTTTAATAAACGCGGCCCAAAAAAACGCGGCCTAATGGGCCCGCGTTTTGTAGTGTTCCCCCCCCCCCCCCCCCCCCCAAAAAAAAGTTTTCAAAGTAACTTCTGTTTAGAGAGTTAAAGGCTTTCAGCCCAATTGCAACAATAATTTTTCTTATAAAAAAATTAAAAACTATAAGTGGGTGCTTGCCTTTGGCATGTCATAACTCATAACCAGTTTTATTTATTTTTAGTTGCGTAAAATGTTTTGTAAATAGTCAATATTATTGTGGAAAATATGACTAAGACAAAAATAATTAATCAAATGGTCATACTGTGATTAGGGATGTGGCTCTTTTCAATCATTGAAGTTTTTTTTTTTCCTTCGTTATTTTTGTAATTTTTAAGTGCATGATTTTATTTCCATCTCTTTTATATTATTTTAGAGTTTTTTAAATCATATTAGACTCATGATATGGTATTTTATCAATGCTTAATTAATCTTCAAAAATATTATTCGGGTTTTTCCTTATGTTTCTATAGATTCTAGAGTTTTTCTTATAAATTTAATGAACTTTTAGGTTTTAATCATGCGCTTGAATATCTTGTTATCACATAGTGTCACAGCTGTTATCATCTGATTGTTCAAAGCTGCATGCTCCATAAAATTTTTAAGAAATCACAAATTACATTACATGTGAAATAATTTTCCAGCACAAATGAAAATTTCATATTCTGAATCTCTGATATAGATGGGATCCTATCTGTATGTTCAAAAATTTTCATTTGATTAAGTGGACCTAGTGATATCTACAATGTTGTGATAAAGTTGAAATCTTAGAGATTATTTTACGAATTAAATAGAAAAAGAGAGTGAATGTCTCGGTCATTGTTCTTTCTGCAAATATTTTATGGTTTATTGTTTAACATTTTGTGTCTTTTTAAGGCTTGTATATACATACTAGTGGAGGCCTTTTTTTGTAATTGGCCATTCCTTAAACTTCTAAGATGAAATTTATCCCATTATTTCACCACTCATTGTTCAATATATATTTTTGAGGGCACTTGCTCGTCACTTTCCCTTGGCTGTCTGTATGATTAAATTGATTACATAATTAGCTTTGTTTAATTGATACTTATCTTTCTGGTTTAGCAGATGGTAGGCCAACTAAGTCAACTTTGATTATGCTAACCAGCTCATAAAATCATTTCAATGGAAATGGAATCCTTATCCCCTTCAACTTTCATAAGAAAGAATATATTGTCAACATCACAATTTTGAAGGCTACTAGTGTGCATTCTTTTCTTTGATATATATCAACAACGGTTTTTTTTTTTTTTTTAAACTAGAAATACTAAGAGGTGCCAGTTGAGCTACAAGCAGCTCTTAGCTATCAACAACGCTTGTTGGTTACAAGTAAATGAGTTCCAAAATTGTTGTTTATGCATGGAATGTTTTGTGCTGAAGATAATACAATTGACCATCCATTTGGAATATAGATGGTTTTCTTAATATGGAGGATTATTCCTCTCTTTCGCATTGTTGTTGTTGATGCATCCAAGAAAGGCACGCCTCACGCTTATAACACCATTTCATTATTCTATGTCTTTCTTAGCCTTCTCAAATACGTTATAAAATAGAATAAGACTGACCAAAGGTGCAAAAGATATGATCCTAAATCAAACTGATACAAATATTTTTCTTTTATCATTATTTTGAATGATTGAATGTTATCTTGCTGGATGTATAACGCATTGCTGCTTGGATTCTCCCTATATGAGTTCTTGCTAGCGAAAAATGCTAGGACCACAATGTATTTTACCACCAATTCTACAATTATCTAATATGATTGATGAAAAAAAAAAGTTATCGGCCCATGTGAAAGTGACAGAATTAATTACAATCTATTAGGTAAGATAGTTTGTAAAAATGAGTGTGAGATTAATTGTGAATCCAATGTTACTTGATTCTGTCACGTTCCTACCTTGGTTCTGTCAGTGGTGTGTGTTTGGTTGAAATCACAATTCTAGAGACAAAGTTAAGTGCTACAAATGCTTTGAAATTTTGGCATTTAAAACCAACGAATTCAGATTCATTTTTGCGTCTGACGCATGATAAATGTGTACATCTGACTCCTAGAGATGCATGCTCAAGGCTGAAATTGCCCCTTTTTTTGGGGGGTGGGGGGTTATTATTAATTAATAATATTATTAACTTTTTGGAGTATTCAAAGTAGATGGAATACAAGAATCGAATCCACGGTCCAAACATTAAGCCAATCTGAATCTAACACAACCAAACCGAACATTATACAAATCTACTACTATCCCTCCTAATTTTATGATATAAAAAAATTAAAAAAAAAAAAATCTACTACCATCCCAACCTGCACTAGGTAAAATGATTCTTATAATTTTTTTAAATTAGTCCAATAAAAATATATAGGTCAATTTGTATAAAAAAAAATCTACTACCATCCCAACCTGCACTAGGTAAAATGATTCTTATAATTTTTTTAAATTAGTCCAATAAAAATATATAGGTCAATTTGTATAAAAAAAATCTACTACCATCCCAACCTACACTAGGTAAAATGATTCTTATAATTTTTTTAAAATTAGTCCAATAAAAATATGTAGTCAATTTGTACACAGCATCCATTATGTTCCTACCCGCCAAAAAGACCACAAAGATGATCAACAACTTTCTTTTTGTTGAATAAGACAAATGCATGAGAAAAAGTAAAAGGGTAGAATAGTTTCGCGGTGAATCAGTGTGTGGTGGGTATTGAAAGCGATAACTGGATAAGTAATTATCTTATAGGATAGATTGTAACTAATTATTTAACTAATTTTCTCTACTGTTTGTCCAGAGTTGTAGTATAAAAGAGGGTAATCTTAAATTTTAACACATACAATTGTGGCTCAAAAGTATGTAGGTATTTAATGTCTTCCTATATCAGCTATCTGTCAAAAAGAAAAAAAAATTATTTAAAAAAAAAAAAAGAGAGAGAGATAAAAAAAAATAATAATAAAAAAAAAATATAAAAAAGTGCACAAGAAGCATTGTTCCTACACTTGAATAGAATTTATAAAGCTTTGCTTCATGGGTTATTAATAAAGTATCAAGAACCTCGTAGTTCAGCTAACACTTCTTAGTATTTCCAACTGAGACAACCAAGATTTAAAACCCTCATCCCTTCTTGTAACTATCAAATTATCAGAAAATTAATGAAATATTTATGAGAAGCTACAATCTTATGGTTGATATTACCACTTTCAGCTATTTTTCCCAAGTGAGGCTTTATTTGGATGCAATATTTGGTTAATATGCAACATTCCAAGTGGAACCAAGCTGCAGCGGGAGCAAATTTAAGCTAGGCTGTAATTTGGTATTATATGGTTGTTAAATGATTGTCAATTGAAGTGTAAAATGAAGAAGATAATGTTTTTACTTTCTGGTAATGGAAGTAACGCTTTCATTTTATGAATAACAGTGTTGAGGGACCAGAACAATAGCTTTAATTCTATCTGAACATGCATGGTCTTCAAGTTAAACATATTTTATGTGCCTTCCTTCAGTTTGAAGCAAAGTTAAAGACTCAACTTTTTGCAAATGTTGTGGTTGGAAGTATGGATATAATAATTCAGATGTAGAATATGTGAAACGTGTACGAAACCATATAATTTCTATGTCCTATTCAAAGAATCTTTTGGCTGTTACTAATATTTTATTTGTCAAACTCACTACATAATGATTCTTCAGCTTTTATTTAGTAGTTGAATTGATTCGAAAATCAAATTAGATATAACTTTACATTTTTCTAATCGAAGCTGTAAATGTAGTTTGCCACATGGTGCTCAATTTATGTTCCTCATTGTGACAAAGTGACATAAATGTCAATAGTACATGTAAAGTTATTATTTACAACATCATGTTTTGTTGGCTTTTATTCCGTACCAAATTTGATTGTATTTTATTCAATCTGTTGTACCCTGTATTTATTGTGGGATTTCATTATAAGGGTTGTGTGTTAGAGAGAGAGTGTGTGAAGACTCAAGCATTTGAAGATTGAAGATTTCTCGCGGGTATGTCACGACTTAGCTTCCCACGAAGTGACTCATGTGCCCTGCACATGCTGGAATGCGAAGAGTCAGGCCAGATGGAGACAGCTGTGTCTCGCGAGTATCTCGCGGGTAAGGCCTTCCCGCAAGACACCCGCGAGGTATTCTGTTCTGCTAGCCTGTCCAGTTTGATACACACTTTCTGTACCCACACTATTTATACTCACATTACCCACAAATGTTGAGGAGTGCTTCTAAAAGAAAACCCTAGCCAAACACCTAGAGAATTAGAGATTGTCATACCCACAATCCTCTACACATTTTGCTAGTGGAAATTCCTAAACTCCTACCTCTCCATTTCCATACCATTGAGAGGTTGATAGCTCAAACACTTACCACACCCTTTGAGAGTGTCAAGTGACGATCTGGTGCTGCTGGGAAGCATTGGAAGAAGCCAAAGATGGCAGATGCAACATGGAGCTTGTTGCGGGATCTGGAGAACTAAGACAAGACACGGTTCCGAGTAGCCATGTTGGAGTAGGAGTTTGGAAGGCTTAGGTACATCGGGTAGATTAGGCTTAGAGGGTCTCTTACTAACCCATGTATCCCAACTGATTGTCTAGTGGATCGATTACTGCTTAGAGGGCGGCGGAAAGGTTTTCGCCGAGTTCTTCAGTTTCCTCTTCGACAATACATCGGCGTGTTATCTTATGTTTGCATCTTTCTTCCCTACTCTTTTACATACCATATTACTACTGTGTTGCTTTGATTATGGATTATAGTAGTTTATTTTTTTATCCGCTCGCATTTACACTATTCCTCACTTAGTATTAAGTTAGTGTAAAATCTATCCAGCCATAACTTTTATTTGGGGGTCTAAATAGCTCTTGTGTTTTCAACACGGTTTATGAGCTTTCAATTGGTATCAGAGCAGGTACACTCGCTGTGGCTTAAATACCTGAGTGTGATTCTTGACCCTTTTTGAGATGGATAGGTCTCAATCCCTAAATGTTCCACCATTTTTTTATGGTAACAATTATGCTTTCTGGAAAGTTAGAATGAAGGCATTTTTATACTCTATTGATGATACCGTTTAGGATGCGATTGAAGTAGGTTGGACTAAGTCGAAGGCTGCTAAGTCCACTTAGGATAAAGCAGCTCTTGCGGCAGCTAATACTAATAGTAAAGCTTTAAATGCTATTTTATTTGGTGTGTCTCCAGATGAATTCCACAGGATCTCTCATATGACGGTTGCCAAGGAAGCTTGGGAGATTTTGGAGACTACCTATAAAGGGACTAAGAAAGTGAAGGACACCAAACTCCAGATGTTGACCACTCGCTTTGAGGAGCTAAAGATGAGTGAGGATGAGTCTTTTGACTCTTTTTATAGTAAGTTGAACGAGGTGGTTGTCGAAAAATTCAACTTGGGGGAAAAGACCGAGGATTCTAAAATTGTAAGGAAAATCCTTCGGTCACTGCCAGAAAGTTTTCGTGCCAAAGTAACAGCCATTGAAGAGAGCAAGGATCTTGACGACATTAAAGTTCAAGAGCTGGTCGACTCATTGCAAACGTATGAATTGTCACTGCCCACACTCTTAAAACAATTGATGAGAGAGTGGTATCTCATGACTCCTCGGAAGAAGATGCTGTTGATAAAGATGTGGCGTATCTTGTAAAAAACTTCTGGAAGTTCTTAAACCTCAAGAATAGTGGTAAATTTGGTGACAAAGGAAAATTTCAGAGTTCCGGGAAGGAGAAGAAAGAATTCTGAAGGAAAGATGGTAGAGATTCCCAATCCTTACAAGGAATCACGTGCTTCGAATGTAATGGACACGGACACTTCAAAAAGGAATTTCCCAACTATCTGAAGTCTAAAGGAAAGGTCTATGCTATTACTTTAAGTGACTCGGATTCATCAAACTCTGATTCTGAAGAGAGCTGTGACGGAGAAAGAAATTTCTCTGCATTCATGACCATTGCTCATGTAGAATCTTCGGAAGACCTGAATCAACTTGTACAAGAACTTGGGGAGCACAGTGATGAAGAATCCTTAGGGATTGTGGAAGAATCAGATGCTGAAGAAGATGAGAATATAGCTAGTTCTTGAGAAATCGGGAGAGTATGCAAGGGTGGCGAAGGCGGCTATGAAGAAGATGAAGAAAGCCGAAGAGGACTACAGAAGTCTCTTGGTCAGATGTAAGGAAGCAAAGTGTGAGATTGAGATACTGAATGCTGAGCTATCAGAAGCTTACACAAAAGTGAGATTTCTTGAGCAAGTGGTAGTGCAAGCACATGCCAAGATAGAAAGGGTCTCCTCCAAGAAGTTAGAATATGTTATTTCATCTCAAAAACCTTCCTCAGACAAGTCCGGGTTGGGATATACCGGAGGGAGTAGCTCATCAGCCAATGTCACCAAAGAAGTGAAGTTTGTAAAGGCAAACGAGACGGTTGTAGAAGAGCCTATTCTTGAGAAAGTTAAGGATGTAAAGAAGAAGAATGTGGTTGAGCAACATATGGTGAATAAGCCCCGAAATCATTCTGTGGTCAAACATGAAGACAGAGGAAGATCTCATCCAAGATCACAACGGAGTCCTGGAACGAATCACTTTTGTCATTTTTGCGGAATGCAAGGACATACCAAACCCAACTACCATAAGCTGAGAGCATTGAACAATGCAAGCGCTCTTCGGTCACGAGGAAGAAGAAATGATAAGAGGTCTTGGGGTGATGAGCAACCAAGAAGTCAAAACAGTGATCCCGAAATGATGGACGTGATGAAAATGATCAGTGCCTTCATCATGTGTTTGGAAAGTTTCACCAGAAGGTTTGAAAGTCCCAACTCTCGTACCCAATCCGTCAAGGATATCACCCCAAACGCACGTGACGTGTGGGTGAAGAGGGGTACTCATGCATAAGCATTATAACATGTCCATGCACTAATTCTTCCAATGTTTAGGGACATTTGCTTTTGCATCGTATCATGCATTGCCTTCATTGTATAGCATGTTTCTTTTACCTGTTTGACTTGTGCCTGTTTTTGTACTGTTGATCTTACTTTATTTCAGTTTGTTTTTTAGTGTGTTCAAAAAATTCAAAAACCCATAAAAATTGAAAAATCTTCAAAAAGTTTGATCGCTTGTGTTGTGCTTATCACATGTGAGTTTGGCCTAGTACCTTCGTACTAATGGCGTAGTGCATTTACGAGCTAAGCTTGTTTTGTATGCACATTTATCTTTGTGGAAGAAATCTTGAAAACTATGTGTAATTGTTGTAAATAGATCTTCAAGCTTGTCATGAACGATTGGTCAATAGTCTTGATGGTCTTGATACTTGTATAGACTTGTGTCTATATCTCTTCCCACTTTATTTTTATGTTTTTGCTAAAAAGCTCTCTATATGTAAATCTCCTAATGAAAATAGATATCGAGCTGCAAAAGCCTGTCGCACATACTAGTATTTGACTAGGAAAAATGGAAAGCAACTTGTGTTTTGAAAATATATGGTGCTCAAAAAGCCAAAGGCTAATTCTAAATGTTGATATATCAAAAATATCAAGCACCGATCTCAAAAAGGAGATGTATTATCCAAAATGGATCAAATGTCATGATTAATGCAAAAGCCAAATGAAAAGCTTCTAAGTTGTGTAATCAATTTGTGGGAGGTCATATATACTCATTTCTATAATGGAGATAGTCCACTTGATTTCGTATCAGTTATGTATGACTCGATTGAATTGATCATTGAAGCTTCACTCTGGTCTAAGGACTATTTCACATTTGATGCTCACACACAACACACAAGACTTTGTTTCAATTAATGCTTATCTCATTTGTGTGATTGTACATGTTCAAATGTGATGTGTATGCTCAAATACTTGCTGATCAAACCCAAAAAGATTTTTGAGTGTTTTATATGTTTTTGAAAGTGATTTTATACTTTTGTGTCTTTATTTTTTGTTCAAAAATGCATTTTTGTGTTTTTCTTCAAAAACTAGTTCAGAGTTGCTCTCGCGAGAAGCTCGCAACTTAGAGGTTCCTGCGAAATAAGCTTGTGGAAAATAAATTTTTCAATGTGTCACATAGAAACTCTCGGGACTATTTCGCGACTGCCTCGCGACTAACAGCTTCTCGCGAAATGCTGTTTGGAAAAAACTGGATTTTTCCAAATTCAAACAAAGGATATCACAACTGTCTCGCGACCTAGAGCTTCTCGCGAAATTTCCTGTGCTTCAGTGGCCATTCTCGCGACTGTCTCACTACTATCTAACCTGCGAAAAATGCGTGTTTTCACTTTATATGTAGTAGATGTGACAGTTTTTTAAATCACTCACATTTCCCTCACTCAACCTCTCTTGAACCTCTTTCAACCCAAAATCAATTTTTCTCAAATCCCATCAAATTCAAGCAACTTTTCTACATTGTTTACTTCAAGGTATGTCTTCTCAAGAATTTTTCTTCAAGTTTTTCTTAGATTTTGCAGTAATTTGAGTTAGGGTTTCAAAATTTGGAAATTTTTTCGAAAAAGGGTTGGTTTTCTAAATTGAGTGAAAATTTGTCAATTTCTTTGTTTGGGCTGAGTCCCATTTGTCATTTGTGCATCTGTGTTGGCCTCATATGGCATTTTAACATGTATTTAGGCATGATTTCCCCATGTTCATGCATTATTCATGTGATATTTGCTTTGTTGCATGTTAGGTGTTTGACAAAATGTCTAAGTGACATTTGTGTGTTGAATTGGACTAAACTTAGTTCCAATCATTGTTCTAGGTCTTATTTGTCATGTTTATCATGCTTTAATCAATGGCTATGTGTCTTACACACTTTGTCCATTTTGTGCCTCAATGCCATGACATGCACACACTAGGCACACACCTAGGCACACCTCATGCATCTCATGCTGCACATACATGCATCAACACATGCACACATATGCACACACATGCACAGTTACTTATTTTCATGCATTGTGTTTTTGTTTACTTGTTTAATATGCTTTAGCATATTGTTTAAGTTGGTTGTGCTCTGTTTTAGAATGTTTTTCTATTTTTTTGGAACTAACTTGAAACTAATCAAGTTTTTGTGTTCTGTTTTGTGTTTTTGCACATGTTTCCTGCTTGTTCTGTGCTCACTTGTGCAGATGTCTCCTTTTAAAAGCTCAGCTGTCAAAGGGGGTAGCAGCAAAGGGAAAGAGCCAGTAATTGATGTTGATGACCCGTCACCAGGGTCAAAAAGAACTCGTTTCTCAACGGGAGTGTATGATCCTGACTTGTTTAGATCTTTTGCTGCATTTCAGAACTATTCGAACTACTTTCGAGATGCTCCATTGCTGGTTGAAAGAGCCGTTGATCAATCATCTCTTCGTGAAACCAATATTCTCATATGGTTTGCCACAAAGGATTGGAACTTTCTACTTTCAACTCTTGAAGATGCATACGAGAACATGGTAAAAGAGTTCTATGCCAATGCCATTGTTGATGGAGCAGAGACAAAATGTTAGGTTAGAGGCAAGAGTTTCTCAATCACACCGGTGTATTTGGCGGAAATCTTACATGCAAACGTGAATCCAAACACTGCTTATGTAGTTTTGGGTTGATTTGGCAAAAATAAAACATGTCAGCATGATGATGTGTCAGTTAACAACAAAAACTAACCGTGGGGGGCGAATTGCTAAGGGAAGCAAACTTCAGGGTGTAAAATCAAGTTTCTGAAACATTAGGATGTAAAATCTAGTCAACCCCAAACTTCAGGGGTATAATTTACAATTTACCCTTTTTATTCTATTTGGAGTCCACCACTACACTAGATTATTTTTCATGAAAATGATTGATGTGAATTCAATTAAATTTCAAAATGAGAGTAATAAGTTGGAACTTAATGGACCTCATCAATCATGTACGAATTAACCGGCCAATCCTCCCCATACCACCGATATATGATGAGCTGAATCCAGATGAAGAGGTTCTTAAAGAAGCTTTGGGCGCTAATTTGGAATTCTCCTCCAATGGGAAGTCAATTAGCTTAGCATCCCTCTCTCCTGAATTGAGACTACTCACAATGATCATGTGTAGCAATCTCTATCCTTTGTCAAGCACCGGTTATATGAATCTTGGTCGAGCTTTATTCTTGCATGATCTGATCTCTGATGAAGAGATTGATGTGTGCTCTCATATTTACGTACCTTGTGTTCGACTTGTCATAAGCTTAATGAAATTTATGTTTGTGTGCAAGTGTTTCAAGTTACAGGTATATACGTGCAAGTGCTTCACAGCTTCTAGATTAGGTGTGAGTGAGTTTTGCCATTGTTCCCAAACTCACGTTTAAGTCTAGAGTCTGTTTTAGGGGTTTTGTCACGGAATAGCCAAAGGGGGAGATTGTAAAGTTATTATTTACAACATCATGTTTTGTTGGCTTTTTATTCCGTGTCAAATTTGATTGTATTTTATTCAATTTGTTGTACCCTGTATTTATTGTGGGATTTCATTGTAAGGGTTGTGTGTTAGAGAGAGAGAGTGTGAAGACTCAAGCATTTGAAGACTGAAGATTTCTCGCGGGTATGTCGCGACTTAGCTTCCCGCGAAGTGACTCATGTGCCCTACACATGTTGGAATGTGAAGAGTCAGGCTAGATGGAGACAGCTGTGTCTCGCGAGTATCTCGCGGGTAAGACCTTCTCGCTAGACACCCGCGAGGCATTCTGTTCTGCCAGCCTGTCCAGTCTGATACACACTTTCTGTACCTACACTATTTATACCCACATTACCCACAAATGTTGAGGAGTGCTTCTGAGAGAAAACCCTAGCCAAACACCTAGAGAATTAGAGATTGTCATACCCACAATCCTCTACACATTTTGCTAGTGGAAATTCCTCAACTCCTACCTCTCCATTTCCATACCATTGAGAGGTTGATAGCCCAAACACTTACCACACCCTTTGAGAGTGTCAAGTGATGATTTGGTGCTGCTGGGAAGCATTGGAAGAAGCCAAAGATGGCAGATGCAACATGGAGCTTGTTGTGGGATCCAGAGAACTAAGACAAGACACGGTTCTGAGTAGCTTTGTTGGAGTAGGAGCTTGGAGGGCTTTGGTACATCGGGTAGATTAGGCTTGGAGGGTCTCTTGCTAACCCATGTATCCCAACTGATTGTCTAGTGGATCGATTACCGCTTGGAGGGTGGCGGAGAGGTTTTTCGCCGAGTTCTTCGGTTTCCTCTTCGATAACACATCGGCGTGTTATCTTGTGTTTGCATCTTTCTTCCCTACTCTTTTACCTACCATATTACTGCTATGTTGCTTTGATTATGGATTATAGTAGTTTATTTGTTTATCCGCTCGCATTTACACTATTCCGCACTTAGTATTAAGTTAGTGTAAAATCTATCGAGCCGTAACTTTTATTTGGGGGTCTAAAAGCACTTATGTTTTCAACACAATTTACGGGCTTTCAGTACACCATGAATATAATGGTGAGGAACCAAAAAGAAAGTGCAGTATTTTAGCAAAATGTCCAGAGGGGAAGAAGATGTTGAGAGAAATGTGTCCATCCCACATAATTAAAATAAAAGAAATGTACTTTATCGAGAACAACTAAAAAATAACCCAAAAAGAAAATGAATTTTAATTTTTTTCTTCTTAAAAAGTAGAGGACCATGGTGATTGATATACATATACATATATATGTGTGTGTATGTGTTGCGAGTAACAACACATATTTGAGTGGAGGGAAAACTGTGGGGTGTGAACTCTCTGAGCAATGGGGACAAGATGGGGTCTAATGCTTGTGAACCGCACTGCAAGTCTTAATTTTGCAGACAATGACAAAGCACGAGTCATGTGGCTCTGTACTTGAATTTGTTCAAAGGAAAGTAACTGTGGGGTGGAAGTGGTAGACCTTCCTTCCATTCAAACCTTCAACAAACTAAGTAAACGAACATTATTATTTCCTACTCAATTGGCTATTCCACAACCGGAGAACAACATATATTTTGCATTTGATAAAAATCTTGTTATTCCCTCGGTGGCCTTTGCTATAAGCATTAGATCAATACACGCATGTCACCACCTTGTTATTGAACTAAGCTAATAAGCATCATTTTGCTTGCCCTTGTCAATGATTAATTATATATAAGAACATGAGCAATGATCATCTAAATTAGTGCTACCTAGCTAGCATTTAGACTGTTAGCAAAAATAAAAATTTACCTATGTTTTTAACAGATGTGAGTTATTGGAGACAAACAGAGCTTATCTCAGGTGGGTAAAGTACCAATTTTTAAATCACAAATAGGCAAAGTGTTTTTCGGACAAACCACAGGTGGGAAAATTGTAATTTCCCCTTTATTATATTATTTAAATGACACTAATCATCTTTATTGTCAAGTCAACTCGTAAGTATTATTAGTAAAATTAGTAGTAGTTCTAATATATTTATTAAATTTGTTTGTAATATGACACAACACCTTCAATTAATGCAATAACTAATTAGCATTCAAACTTGAACTTATGAGTAAAATCCACCTTCAGGTTGTGATGAAGTCAGGATTTGAATTTAGAGAGGTACAAAGTTGTTGTTGATGTTTCACTTTCTTTCTTTCTTTCTTTTTAAAAAAAAATTATGAGTAAAAATTATCACATACACATATACATGCAACATAACACACGACAATTCAGTATTAATATATAGAAACTAAAAGAACGATTTTGATCAATTTATAATTTGGTAAATTAAATTTAATTGCTTACCCACAAATTTTCAGAAAAAATAACAAGTTATTACCACAAAAAAAAAATTTAATTAATTTTTAGAGGTAATAGTAATGTTTTTTCCTTCTCTTTAATTGAAATTATTGCTTCCTTATTTTATTTTTCTCTTACCCTTACTTCCCTTTGGTTTTGAATGCTAAAATTATTGATGAAATATATATATATATATAAATATATATATGTATATGTTGAGACAAATTAATATGTTGAGATCCATAACTGACCCAAAAACATTTTGATTTAAGGCTTTTTTAGTTTTCTTAATAATGTTTGACAAATAAAAAAAAAAAGATAATCATCAATTACTTTTTCTATAAAATATGCCAACAAGAAATACATATAAGAGAAACAATTATATCTATATAAAAATACACTTAGACAAAAGATGAGGAAAAATCAACTATGCTAATAAGTGGTGTTTTTTTTTTTTTTTTTTTTTAATTGAGAGAAGGATGACGTTTTCTTATGTAGGATGCATATTGTGGTTTTTATTGAGGGGACCCCGCCACCTCAAAACATTATATTCAAAACGTCGGCACCAGAATGCGGAGAAAGATCATCTTCTGTGCTTTTGCTTTTTATGTTTGGCATATTCAACTGCTTTTTTTTCTTTATCCATGGAATAAATAAAGACCGTGAGTCTAAAACAAAAAGTCATTGTTTTGCATTGTTTCTTTAAGTTTTATTGAAATTTTGCAAGCACGATAATATAATAAGCACGTGTAATTCAGATGCTAGATTTTTAAATTTTACACTTAATATAAAGACATATAAAAAATTTGAAGGGTTTATTTCAAAACTAGTTTCGAGAGAAACTTGGTTAAAAAATAATTGATTCTCTATATAAAAAAAATTAAAAATTAAAAAGACTAGAACCATTGACAGTTGATACTCTATCTACTATATATTTGTTCATATGAATAATACTAGAGATACAAACTATTTTACAAAAAAATTTACAAACTATTGAGGTGGTGATTGATAATTGGTAAATGAAAAAGTGATATTAATGATGGTCTTAGACAAAAACTAATAAGAGGTTGGTTACATCAACATTTTGTAAAAAAATTGTAAAATAGTTTGTGGATTTAACATTATTCTTGTTAATATTATTGAAAATGAAAAATCAATTAATAATTATGTCAAAACTTTTCAATCTTAACCCAACTAATTTATCTCACACCGTCCAAGTTTCCAATAATAATCTTCGTACACGTGAGAGTGAAATGTGATGGAACAAACTTTAACTTGTTGGAAGGAAAGCTGAAATTGCGTGAGATAGTTGGATGGAAAGATTGCACCACGGAAACTTCGAGAAAGAGGGATTTCTTACTTTCTAGTGCTTTTGCCTTTTTTTTTTTTTAGCTTATTCAAACTGCTTTTTTTTCAACAAAATAAAAACGTAGTGTGCGATTGGCATGGCTTCATTTTGCTAGCTTATTTTACTATTCAACTTATTTTTGCTACTATTCATGGGTCCTATTGCACTTTTTGGTACTATTAATAGGTCCTACTATACTATTTCAGCCAACTTTTACCTTTATCTACAGTACTTTTAGCAAAAAGTTTTCAGTTTCAGCAAAATAAGCGGATCTCAAACAGACCCTTAGTCTAAAACAAAGAGTCACTGTTTTGCAATTTCAACTTAACTTCTAAGGGCATCAGTATTGGTGGTGCTTAAAAGTTAAACTCGAATATTATTTTTTATTTCCACTCTCATTAAAATAATATTTCTTTCTTTCTTCTTTCTATTTCTTTTATTCCATTGCCGTTTCACACTCAATCTCTATTTCTCAAAAACAAAAAGTCACTGTTTTGCAATTTCAACTTAATTCTAAGGGCATTAGTATTGGTGGTGCTTAAAAGTTAAACTCAAATATTATTTTTTTATTTCCACTCTCATTAAATTAATATTTATTTATTTCTTCTTTCTATTTCTTTTATTCCTCTGCCATTTCACACTCATTCTCTCTTTCTCAAAAAGAAAAATTCATTGTTTTGCAATTTCTACTTAACTTCTAAGGGCATTAGTATTGGTGGTGCTTAAAAGTTAAACTCAAATATTATTTTTATTTCCGCTCTCATTAAAATAATATTTATTTCTTTCTTCTTTCTATTTCTTTTATTCCTCTGCCGTTTCGCACTCGTTCTCTCTTTCTCAAAAACAAAAAGTCATTGTTTTGCAATTTCTACTTAACTTCTAAGGGCATTAGTATTGGTGGTGCTTAAAAGTTAAACTCAAATATTATTTTTTATTTTCACTCTCATTAAAATAATATTTCTTTCTTTCTTCTTTCTATTTCTTTTATTCCTCTGCCGTTTCACACTCATTCTCTCTTTCTCAAAAAAAAAAAAAAAAAAAAAGTAATGGTTTTGCAATTTCTACTTAACTTCTAAGGGCATTAGTATTGGTGGTGCTTAAAAGTTAAACTCAAATATTATTTTTTATTTCCACTCTTATTAAAATAATATTTATTTATTTCTTCTTTCTATTTCTTTTATTCCCCTGCCGTTTCACACTAATTAAAAAGTCAATATTTTGCAATTTCTACTTAACTTCTAAGGGCATTGGTATTGGTGGTGCTTAAAAGCTAAAGTCAAAAAAAAAAATTTCCACTCTCATTAAAATAATATTTATTTCTTTCTTCTTTTTATTCCTTTTATTCCTCTGCCATATCACACTCATTCTCTCTTTCTCAAAAACAAAACTCTCAGACTCCCATCGACCTACTCCTCACCCATCTTCGAAGCCCAGCTCCGTTCATCCATCATCCTCACTGTCAACCCCACGCACCATCCCCGACCCAATTCATCTTCCTCCTCACCCATCTTTGAAGTCTAGCTTCGTTCATCCATCATCCTCATCGAAGCTCTCTACTCAATAAGCCATCACTGACCCACGCAAGCCACGCCCCATCGCTAATCTTTCTCCATTCTACAGGTACTTTCTCTCAGCTTTTCCCTTTTTCTCAATTTGCATTTGGGTCTTTGTTTGTGTTTGTTTATGTTGTTGTTGATATAAAGGCTCTTTTTCAAGGCCTTCATTCCTATTTCCCTTCCTAATTGTTCATTCAACCTGAGCGTTCCATTCAAACTGCTCTTTGTCAAAAGACACCTTTTTTTTTTGTGTGGTTTACTCATCTCTTGTACTTCTCATTTCATCACATCTTTGATCTTTCCAATCTTTTCCTTATAGATCTTGATGGCAGCTTTCCCGACCGATGAGGGAGAATCCTTTCCTTCTTCCACTCATAGGTGGGACTATGATGTCTTCTTGAGTTTTAGAGGTGAAGATACTCGCCGTGGTTTTACTGGCTATTTATATCAAGCTTTGTGTGACAAAGGTTTCAAGACCTTCATTGATAATAAAGATCTCCAAAGAGGTGAAGAAATTTCAGTGGAACTTATCAAAGCCATTAAAACATCAATGATTTCAATTATCATATTCTCTCAAAACTATGCATTTTCCACTTGGTGCCTCGAAGAACTTACCGAAATTCTTGAGTGCAAGAAAAATGGACAAAAAGTTATACCAGTTTTTTACAAAGTGGATCCATCTAAAGTACGCAAACAGAAAGGTAATTTTGGATTAGCACTAACTACACATGAAAAAAAATTCAAGAATAACATGGGGAAAGTGCGGAGGTGGAGGGCAGCTTTAGATGAAGCAGCTAGTTTGTCTGGATGGCATTATGAGGATGGGTATGTATCTAATCACTAATCTTATGTCTTTTTATAGCTTTCAAACCTCTAATGGTTTTGTTATGACCACTAAATACCAAATTACGAAAATATTTTATTTACGATAATATTTGCTACTACTATCTACTAAGGCACTAAGAGCACTGCTACTACTAAGGCATTAAAGGCCAACACAAATAGAAGGTTTATTTTTATATTTTTACTTGATTGGTAAATTACAAACACATCTAATGTGCTTTCATCCGATGATTTTACCTTTCACCCACACTTGTGAAAGAAGGAAGTGTAATTTAAATCAAGGCTTATCAACTTAATAATTTGCAAATTTTCTTAATCATTTCATTTTCAGAGTATTATAAATGGGCTAGTGATGTAGGATGAAGGGGTGGCAAGTGGCATGAGGAGAAGAACAAGAAGACGGGGTAGTGACATAGTGTTAGGAGGAGAGAGAGAGAGAGAGAGAGAGAGAGAGAATTAGGACTCAAAAGAAGATAAAAAAAAATGCACATTTAAGTCTCAAATTAATTATTGTCTTAAATCTATGACTATGAGTTACATGCACATTTACTTAATTTAAAAAATGTGTCACTTGTAAGTCACACATCTAATCATCTTGAATTTAGTTCATTTTTTGTATTTATATTTCCAGCTAGTCTAACTATGTTTCCTGTGCTCTAGAATTGGCAGTTGTCCTGAATATCAGTTTATCCAAGAAATTATTAAAGAAGTATCAAGTACCAAATTAAATCGCACAAAGTTATTTGTTGCTAAATACCCAATTGGAGTAGATTCTCGTGTAGAATTTGTAGAAAATCTTTTAGATATTAAGTCAAATGATGTTCGTGTGGTTGGAATTCATGGCCTTGGGGGAATAGGAAAGACTACAATTGCAAAAGCTGTTTATAATAAAGTTGCTGATCAATTTGAAGGAAGTAGCTTCCTAATGAATGTCAGAGAAAATTCAAGAACAGATTGTAGCACAATCAAACTACAAGAGCAACTTCTTTCAGAGATCTTAGGTAGCAAAAAATTTAAGGTGCATAGTACATCCAGAGGAATCAATGTGATCAAAGAAAGACTTTTGTATAAAAAGATTCTTTTGATTCTTGATGATGTGGATAAATTGGGCCAAATAGAAAATTTTCTTGGAAAATGCAATTGGCTTGCCAATGGAAGTAGAGTTATTATAACCACAAGAGACAAACATGTGCTAACCACTCTTGAAAATGATCCTTTAATCTACAAGGTTGTGCAATTGGATCGACATGAATCTCTTCAACTCTTTAGTGAGTATGCCTTCAACAAAAACGAACCTGAGGCAAATTATTTACTTCTTTCAAATCAATTCATATGTTATGCCAATGGCCTTCCATTAGCTCTAAAAATCATAGGTTCTGATTTGCGTGGAAGAAGCATTCACGAATGGGAAAGTGAATTAGAAAAGTATAAGAAAATTCCAAACAGAGAAATTCAAAATATACTAAAAGTAAGTTTTGAAGGATTGGACAAAAATGAACAAGATATTTTCCTCGATATTGCATGTTTCTTCCAAGGATTGTCCAAAAATTACGTTGTGGATATCTTAGCTGCTTGCAATTTATATCCGGATTCTGGTATTTCAAAACTTATAGATAAATGTCTCATAAGTTCTGAATTTGACAATTTACGGATGCATGACTTGCTACAACAAATGGGTAGAGATATTGTTCAACAAGAATCGAATGTGCCTGGTAAACGTACAAGGCTATGGTGTTATGATGATGCTTTAGAAGTTCTTACGGAAAATACGGTATAACTTCTTTCTTTTCAGTTCTTTTTTAAGTAAAAAATATATCAATTATTTTTTTTCTTTTAATGTTAAGAAAAATATAAGTTTATCATTAACCTATTTTGTTTAAAATTTCAAATTGTTATGATGTTGACAATTTCTATTGTGCAATGTGTTCCATCCAATGCTCTATCCAAACAGGGTTCAAATGAAATTCGAGGCATAATGTTGTGCTCCCCAAAACCAACAACGGTGACATTGGTAGCTAACGCTTTCAAAAGGATGAGAAATCTCAAATTTCTTATAGTTCATAATGTGCACATTTGTAAAGAACTTAAATATCTCCCCAATGGATTAAGGTTGCTTCAATTGCCTAATTATCCTTTTCCCTTACCATCCAATTTTTGTCCTCAAAAACTTGTTACACTCAAGATGCCATGTAGTCGCATTCGGTTAGAGAAGTTATTTAAGCAGGTATGGTTTTCTTTAAAAATTATGTTCAAAATTTTAATTTAGTGTGCGTTTGGGTTGCACTTAAAAATTAAAATTATTTCACTATTCAGCTTATTTTTGCTACTATTTATGGGCCCCACTACACTATTTGGCACTATTCATGGGCCCCACCTTACTATTTCAACTAACTTTTACCTTTATCTACAGTACTTTCAGTAATAATTTTTCAGTTTCAGCAAAATAAACGGTATCCAAACACACCCTTAAAGTTTGTTGAACATAATTCTTTTTCTTTTCTACAGGAGTTTCAATTCCAGAATTTGAAATGTATCGGCCTCTATGGATGTGAGTCTATTACAAAATTACCTAATTTATGCGCCCCAAACTTAGAGAAGTTGGACCTTTCATTTTGCAAAAAATTAGTTGAGTGTCATGAGTCCATTGGATTTCTTGATAAGCTTCAAGAATTGTGTCTTTCTAGTTGTGAAAAACTTCAAAATTTTCCAAGCCATCTCACGTGGAAATCTCTCAACATTTTGGATTTTTCATCCTGCTCAAGTCTTGATTTTTTTTCTTTCTTATTTGCCGAATGGCATCTCACCCGGCCTAATAACATCATCTGGTTTCATGGTTTATATAGCTATTGCTGTAAAAATGTTGTGGATCTTGAAGATATCATCTGTAAATTACCACCACCTGAGATATTGTGTATATATACTAGCAAATCGAGACCATGGTGTGAACGTAGTACTTTGAAAAAGTCATATGCGTTTCTAGATCTAAGCAATGTTGGAAATCTAGATATGAGTAATGTTGGAAATCTAATTGAATTAGATTTTTTGATGAAGTCTGATTACTTTCATGTATTGGAACGTCTATATTTAAATGAAATCAATATTATTACCATCCCGGAAAGCATCACTAAGTTTACTAGATTAGAGACACTCGTAATAAGATGTTGTAAGTATCTTCAAGAAATTCCAAGGCTTCCATCTTTAAGAAGATTGTATATACTAAACTCCCATTCGCTACATCCACAATCATCAAACAGATTGTTTAGTCAGGTGTTTCTCTCTCTCTTTCATTCAATGTTATATAGAAATGCTCTTTTTACCTTCTCGAAAATACATTATTAAATCTGTTTGAATTTGATTATTGCAAACAGTTTGGAGGATTTTGGCAAGCACAACGAATTCCATATGCTTTCAAGAATTATGAACTTATACTACCTGGATCAGAGATTCCAAAGTGGTTTAATCATCAAAGTGTTGGAAATTCCATTTCATTCTGGGTCGGTCGTTATTTTCCAGAATTTTTTTGTTGTGTTGCTTTTGAACTAGATCCGAATGAACAGTATTTGTTTTTTAATCTCCAAGTCACCTTGAAATTAAATGGAATAAGGTTGAGGGATAGCTCTACTTCAGAATTCCAACGGCCTACGGATATGAATAGTAATCATATATGGTTTTTTCGGGTATTTGGTTATTCTAATTTAGAAGATTTAAATCTATTTGATCGGAATTGTGTGGAGTTTGAATTTGAATGGAATTCATATCAAGGGATATCTCCTATCCTAAGTTGTGGGATCCATGTTGAATGCATCTGTCCTCTTGTTCAAGATCTCTCCACCGACACTCTCCCACCTACTTCAATACCTGCCTTCCCCATCTGTTCTATTTCAAACACTGTCACGCCATCCCTCCAGCTCTTAAACTCTTGTTTGGAGCTTTCAAATTCGAATTCAATGGAAACAACATATAATGATTTTGACTCTCCTTCGGAGGGCTCTCATGATGATGGATGTGATTTGAGTTTGTCACTGTGCACTTCTCACATGGGAAGAAATTACCCACCTCCTCAGCCTCAAGCCGCTGTCCTTGATGACGCTAGGCATATTTCTTTGCCATCTAGTATAGACCTTCCAAATAATATGACAGACATGTTCGAATCACGCCTGGGTCTGCCAGGTTTGGGAATTGGCTCAACTGTTAGTGAGGGGTTTCATTTGGGTTCTTCTTCAATGGCCCAAAACTTTGCCAGTGATGATGATTTTGGCTTCAATTTGTATTCTCCTTCGAAGAAAATGAGAAAATCTTGATCGGCCTTGGAAGAAGAAATATGCCTCCATCTGAAAAAGAACCTTGAAACAATTTTCTTCTTCATTGTTCCCATTCCATTTCTTTAGCATTTGATGCCAAGGTATGTCTCTTTTTATTAGTTGCATTGTTTCATTTGCATCTTTGAATGCTTATTTATTGGATTGGGTACCAACATAATTTGAATAGAAACTAACCCAAAGAAAATGCTGAATAGATGAAAGAAATTATGAAAAACCTATTTCAATTTTTAGACAAATTATGAAAACAAGCAGTTACGCGTTTATCGCATAATCTCTCTCTCTCTCTCTCTGATAATGAAGCTACTCATACTTCTTGATTTATTAAAATTTTGAATTTTATTCCATTTCTCCATTGTTAGCATGATATGCGAGTATTTGGATTTTTGTCTATTAGTCTATTACTAGCCAGCACCAATTCTAAAAATTCAAACTTCAGTAGGCTTGACTTTATATGCTTATGCCATCCTTAATTTGATAGAGCAGGAGGTTTTGAAATGGATTTGACTTTGCCAATAGTTGTAGTTTCAAGTTCCTTTGAACACACCATCACATTTAAAATGCTATCTTTTTAAAATTGTTGCTGATAGTATATATTGTCTCAAATTTCATAATCTTGTAAAAATGTTGGGAATTATATGTGGATTTCTAATATTAGCTTGTTTGTTATTGATGATTTCCTCCTCCCCTATGGTTGCTATTGATGTTACCTACTAGGTTGATCCATTAGTGGATTTAGCACTTCTGGAATGAATTAGGGAGGTCTTTAATCTAGTGGCAATAACAGTTTATATTGTTAAGACTTTTTCGTTATAACTTTTTGTGTGACGCTCTTTGGTTTTTTCTCCTCAGTTGGGCATGCTTTTTTATAACTTTAACTATGAGTGAAATGTGTCTTTGTTATTGATTGTTGAACTCTAAAGTGATGATTGAAAAACTGAATGCGTAGAACTGAGCTAAGTTGCTGTGTGAAATCCTACTAACAAGGTTTCGTTCTTTCACATCAAGTTGTTCTTCAACCTAAGTAATAGAGGAATATTTTCTAGCTTGCAAAAGTATACCAATATTTTTTTTCCATAAATTAATGCAACTCATTATGTTACAAAATTCAATTGGATTTGCTTGGTGCCTTTGGAAGTGGATTTATCTTTTTCTTTATTATAGTTCATAGCATTTCATAAAAATTGACAACACACTTGAGAAATGAAATGAATCAACTAATAATGTATTCAAAACTAAAATTGACCCTATGATTTCAATATTTGCTGACAATATTAAGAAGTAAAGAAATTTGATCATGCATATCATGGAATTATCAGATCTGTTAGGTCTGACATAGACATTATTGCAGGAACTGGAAAAAAAAAAATTTGCTTTTGGGTGAGAGCTTTCCGGTTAACCAATTTGTGGAGTCAACGTTCCAATTGAAGAATTGCCTAGTTACTTATGTCTTTGGATCTGGAATCAGGGCACTCCTTTTGGTAGTTTCTTATGTCGTAAGCCATGTGATTATTCATTTTCGCTTTGTTATTGATGCATGTTTGCTTAATTTAATGTGCATTTGAAATGTCAATTGTTGGTGACTTCTTTTTTTTTTTTTTTTTTGGTGCTATTGAATTTTTATAGGTTTAAACTGCCATGTTTTACCCCCTATTTAGATGTTTTTTATCTATATCTTCCAACATTGAAATTAACTTCATGCAAAATACACCATAAACAGATTCAATTTATTTTTTATAAAAAAAATTACTTGGAAAAGGGGAGGATGAAAATGAAGAATAAAATGGAGTCCCTTAACATGTGTGAATACTGATTAGAGAAACAAATAACAAAACCAAGACATGTATAGCTTTCATTGCACTTCCCAGTGTCTACACAAGTTGTGAAATGACCAGAAGTGTATGGAACATCCTTCTTTCAATGCAATCCTACATCTAACTATAAGTAGTTGCATTTGGTTCTAGGTGGATGTCATGACAATATAAATTGCCCAGTTATGTACTGGTGTTTGAAGTAGAGAATAGGGAAATGTCTATCGATCCAAATTTGCTGTTAAAGTCACATTGGGATGTTTTGGTTTGAACCTTTCAAGTCTATGGAGTATTTATTTTTAATGTGCTAGATTGATATTGCATTAGGTTAATTGCTCATTTATGTCTTGTTGGCCAAAATTTAAGCTACTTTAATTCCCAAATGCCTTTGGTTGGGATTTGTAGAAGAAAATAATTCGTACTTATTTGTTGAAGAGTTTTTCCCATATAATATAAAATAAAAGGCTTTTATTTATTTGTTTCTTTTTATATTAATTGCTTATATTTGAATTAATTGGGATGACTAGGCCACAACTTCATCATGGTTAGAATTATAGTTGTAGCTGCTGGTGAAACTACTTCATCCTTATAAGTTTTGTTATTTTTGTGCCCAAAAATGATCACTCTGTTTTGTAGGATTCTCTGTTCTGGTATTTTGTACTAATGGACTCCACACTTGATGCAACTGGGTATAGATGTAAGTCTTGTCTTTGGTATTTGACACCCTTATTTTATAGACATTAGAATGATCTCAATGCCCAAAAAGAGGTTTTATAGTTATGATCTCAATGTGTATAGATTATAGCTCTATACACATTTCATTTCTTACCGACTGACATATCTTTTGTAAATAAATTAATAGGATTACCTCCAATTGCATTTTGAACATAGTAATTTTCTACTGTTCTGTGGCACTTTTTTACTAATTTCACTTTGAGTTAAATGTTGAAAATAATATTTGAAATTACAAACTAGTATCACCTTGAATTCACCCTCTTATTGGAATACCATGCTGTAGAGAAAAGAGTAAACAATGTTCATGAGCTAGTGATTATGATTTTATATCCGGTACAAAAAATATACTTATATACATGCTTTTTACTGTCTTATACATTAAAGTGTCAAGGAGAAGAGATCACTTATGTTTTATCCCCTTTTGTCAATTTTGCACTTATTGTAACCAACGAATATGGTAAAATCAAGTACAAACGAGGTTAATTTTATATGTTAATGTTCCCTCCCCGTTGAACATTCCCATTCATTTACTTGATCAGTCCAAGCAATTCCATGTTATTTGGACTATGATTTGTCAGTTAAGTTCCTTTTTAAAAAATTATTTATGCTATTTGCAAACAACTTTCCTTTAAATGCCAATTTAAAATTTCTTAGCCAGAATTACTAGCCCATGGTTGCACAGCTGCACAACATAAGCACCAGTTTCTAGTGGGAAGACTTTCCATGCAAGGATGTGGTTTCTCTGTCAAGTTTGATTTTTCCTTGAATCTGCTCAACCATTTCTAGAATTTTTACTCAAGGGGTTTTCACCATGTGTTGCATCCCATGATGAATCTATGCAAGCACTATCCACTGTGATAGAGTTTCAGCTAATAATTTTGAAATTTTCACTTTCTTGACCTCTTGCAATACCAGTAAAACCTTACATCTAAATTACTCTTTTATTTAAACAATAAAATTTCTGTTCAGGCGACTTTTGCTATCTGCAGTTAAACTTTTGAACTTTTTATTACAGTTATCTATCATATGTAAATTCCAATCTTAGCCTACTTATACATATAAAGCCTGTTTTCAAATACGTGAAAGTAAATATTCTTTGACTTATATAAGGTACATATATTGGGTAAAAATGGGAATATTGACCATTATTGCCGCGTGAAGGGTGTCTATGTTTTCTTGGTTCTTGACATTGCTTTTCCTACATCCAGGCTAAGGTCATGGCTGGTGATAATGTAGCGAGGTAATTGCTTCAAAAGATGACACAATGAGCATGCAACATGTATCTTGACATTTAGGAAAGGTATCAGTGAAGTCTTGGTTGAAATTTTAACATTAGATTATAGCATCATTAAGGTCTTCCCTAATTGTACCTTTGACAATTTACTTAATTATTAGCTTAATTGATCACAATCACACACATATACATACCTAGTTCATTTTTTCCTTTTCTACCTTAGATAGAAATCCTACTCTAGCATAATTTAAGTGTATGTGTGTGTAGCACCTCCCTCCGTGCCATCGCACAAGAACTTGTACTTACAGGGTGACCATAATACTAAAGGTGTGTGGTGGTATAAATACCTAGTTAATATTATTATCAATATGTGGTTGAACACAAAAACAGAAATAGAATAATGATTGTGTTGTGTAGGGGTGTCAAATGGGTGAGTTTGGGGCGGACATAATTGGGTTGGGTATATAAAACCCATTTACCCATTAAAACTCATTTAACTAATTGCTTTTAACCCAAATCCAACCCAACCCAATTATTATGGGTAAACCCTAACTCACCTAATTACCCAATTATCAAAATTACCAAAATGCCATTAAAGTGAAAAACCTAACACTTCCACTCTCTCTAGTCTCCATTCGTGGGATTAAAAAATTCCACATAAGCATATCCACATCAACAATTATATTAAAAATCCAAATAAAAAAATATTTTCTTTTCTATTTTCTCTCACTTTCTTGGCAACCAAACAGTGCAACAAATACCCACACTGAGCTCACCAACTACGGCTTCCCAGTCGGACTCTTACCCTCCTCAGTCCATGGCTACTCCATAAACAAGACCTCTGGCGACTTCTCCGTCGAGCTTGACGGTGATTGCAAGATCACTCTCCTGCCGGACAACTACCTTGCCACCTATTCCAAGACAGTCAGGGAAAATATCGTTTCGGGTAAGATCACTGAGCTCGACAAGATTTAGGTCCATGCATTGTTCAAGTGGTGGTCCCATCACCGGGATCCGATCCACCAGCGAAGACTTGGTGTTCGAAGTCGGCATGGTCACCATCAAGGCTCAGATCTGGGACACTGCTGGTCAAGAACGATACCTTATCTAGTCTAGAAACTCATACTACTTTTGCTTGATTTGTAGGGTTTTGATTTCTATGATTGTTTGCTAAGAAATAATCCCTAGGAAAAATATAAATTTATACTTTGATTGTTCATATACTGCTTTCTTTTTTTCTTTTTCTTTTTTATGGGAGGGGCTGGATTGAATTTTGGTATATTGTTTTTGGATTAAATGGGTCTCAATGGGTTTTTAGTTAAAACCCAATAATCACTGAGTCTAATTGGGTTGATGCCTATTTAACCCAACTAATAATTGGATGGGTTTGGGTTTAATTAGAGTGGGTGGATTTGGGCGAGCAAATGGGTTTGAGCTTACTTTGACACCCCTAGTGTTGTGTCGTATTTTCCCATGATCTGCCCATGTTAGTGTGTTTGCAGTGTCATAACCTTGGCCCTTCTTCTTGTTCATGCTACAGAAATTCAAAGTTGAAAAATAAGTGATAAGCCAAAAATGAATTGACCCCTTGTGATGATTAGTTGATTAATTAGCCAAGTTTAATTAATTAATCAAATTAACATGCAAACGTGTGGTAGCACAAACAAATCACCAATTAAACTAAGCATGCAGCGGAAAATAAATTGACACGATGATTTGTTTATGAATGGAGAAAAGCAACACAGCAAAAACCCCCACTGGGTGATTTTAAGGTCACCACTCCCGAAATTCCACTACTATCACAACAAGCGGTTACAAGTAAAGGAATCCCAGTACTTTATCCCAACCTATAGTTGAATCCTTACCCCAATACCCAATTGGACTTATTCTGTAGTGACAATTTCTCCTTTTGATGCACGGCTCCCAGTACGTGACTAACCAATTGCGCGGATCCCAGTACGCGACTTCAATCACCAACTAGAGAAGGTTGTTGGCTGCAAAGTTCTTCCGTTCATCCAAACGATGAAGATCAAGAAGATGCTTGGTTACAAAATCCTACGGTGCACAAACACAGCAACTTCTTCACAAGAATGATGAACTAGGGCAAAACTTTGTCTCTAGTCACAATTTGCTTAAACAAACTTTGCTCAACACTTGTGCAACTTGTGTCCTCTTTGACGGCCCTTAAAATAATCCTTTTATATGTCTAAGATTGTGAGAAAAGAAAGCCCAAACACATAATCACGGATTAGAGTCAAAACAGTTCTAAAATTATGTTTTTCATAAACCTCGACAGATAGCCATCTGTCGAGCAGCTGTCGAGGGCTAGAACAGCTCTTAAAGCTCGATAGATGGCTAGCTATCGAGCTTTAATGATAGGCACATTTCAGACTTGAATCTTGGACAGACTTGCATGGCTTCAACACTTGATCTTGAAACACAGTTTCTTGAAGAATTAAACTCATCCTAGATCTACCCAAATACAAGTAAAGTGTGTTTTGTCAAAGGATTAGCCAATTACATAAAATAGTGACATATGTTCCTAACAAGTGAATCACATATGTCCCAACAATCTCCCCCTTTGGCAATCTATGACAAAACCACAACAAACAAATGAACATATGAGAGAAGTCATAAATCACTCAACTCATATTCACTTGTTGAATACAATAAAATCTATCTAAACACAAACTCTTGAAAAATTTTGCAAGAAGAGTGTTTATGGTAAGAAGACTTTGACAACATGTATTTCTGAAACACTTTAAACAAAACTCATCAAGGCATCTTAGTGTAAAACAGAAATAATAGATTGCATACACGTAATAAGAAGCATGTGCATAAAGAGAGTAAAGAAACAATACATGTAAGGGTAGGTGAAAGAAACATACATCAATATATAAAGAAGATAAGTACAATATATGTCACTAATGGTCACAAGACCCAATGTACAAGAATAAATGTATCTAAAGTAGAGAAAAGAAAAAGATACAAATAATCCTCACTACATCCCTCAGATATCAACACTCCCCCTAACAAAAATGTCCTATACTAACTCTCCCCCTAAGTATGAGTACTCTCATATCCAAAACTACTCTCCCTTTTTGTCACGAGTGACAAAGGGTAAGAGTGTCAAGTAGACATCTCATCGGTAGAGCTAGCATCTCGAACATCGGAAGCATCATCGTCATCACCATCATCATCATCCTCAGCCTCAAAATCATAAGCCACTAGAGGAGGTGGAGGAGAAGCCTCAGGAGCGAAGCCACCCATGATCGCCTGCCGCCGCGTAATACAGCTAACACAAACATTCACCTGATACAACTCAGTAGAGAGTGTATCACGGCAAGCAGCCATGCGCTGAAGCTACGTCATGATGTCTCCTAGAGTCATATCGCTCGTAGAAGAGGAGGGAACGGATGTGGATGGAGCAGATCGAGAGGGAGGAGCTGCTGACCCAAACTGCCTCGACCTAAACTGCGCTTCGCTACGTTTAACGATAGTGACGTCTATGGCACAAATATGAATAAAATGGTTAGACACTGGAAAGGGAACAGAAAAATGGCGTAAGATCCTCATGATAGCCAAAGGAAAGATAAGCTTATCACGGGACGTCGTATCCCTATAGACATCTAAGATAGAAAGAATAAAGTGAGAAGGAAAATCTGTGGTAAGATGCTCAAAAAGGGACAACAAAAATCAAACATGAGGCTCTGTGATAGAGTTATAGTGAGAGAGAGGGTGAAGAACAAAAGTCATAACCATGTTCAAAAACTGAGGACCTTTTGCAAGTCCGAGTAGTAAGTGAACTAACGCTCACCCCAATCAGAAGGGCGCTCACAAAAAGCAGATTTGAGCTCATCCTTGGACACAGTCCTCAGACACTCACAAGCAGGGTAGTCAGGAAACTCTACCCTAGGAACATGGAGCACATCCGCAACAAGCTGCAGTGTGACAGCAATGCGCATACCTCGAACGCGAGTATGAAAGAGAGGTACTGAAAATCAAATCCATGTATGTTGGAGTAAAACTCCTGTATCAACATGGATGGACATGTGACCGGGATGTCACACAGTGACTCCCAACCCCGACTATGAATGACATCGGGTAAGTCAGTGTCGGCGAAGTCCGTCAAAATGACTCGACGTTCAGAATGAATTCCTCGTCGAGAAAAGTTCTCCGAGAAAGCATTTCGGGCATCCTCATCATGGAACCAAATATGTGATGGAACAGGATCAGAAGAAGTGGATGCCCCGGAACAAAGAGAGTTCCGGGACGGAGCAGACTTACGTTTAGGTGCCATAGACACGACTAACGTAAATAGAAAAGAAAGGGAGAAAGAAAGACAATCAGAAAAGTCCCAATAGATTTCAAATATAACATATTGAAAAGAAAGTACGTATGCATGAGAAATGCATGAACATGTGACATGCAATATAAAAAGCATCATGGGCTTAGCCCAATCCAATCCTACCAACACACAATCAATTTGCACACATCTAAATGCATGATAACACTGTTATAATGCATATGTGATGCAATGTATGAGATTTTAAACTCATTTAAGCAAAAACCCATCCCAAAATTTCAACAAAAACTTAACAATTTTGAAAAACCCCAAAATTTTTCAACAACCTCGAAACCTAGGTTTCAAAACATGAAATGCATGTAAATGAGAGATTAGAAACGTACCAAGTGAAGAAAAAAAAAACTTGAGAAAGCTTGAAAATCGTTTGGAAAGAGGTTTTGAGTGAGAAAGAGTGTTTAGGGAGGTGAAAAGACAGATCTATCGAGAGAAAGATCAAGAAAAGTGAGAAGGAAATCGCGCTGAACCTTTATATAGAAGGTTAGTAAAGCTCGATAGATAAAGGTGTCGAGCAAAATAGACGTCGACAGATGCAGCTGTCGAGGATCTGTCAAGGGACAAATCAATAAAAAGCTAAAAGGAAGCTCGATCGATCCACCAGGTGTTAAGAAGCTATCGAGGATCCAGAAACTTTCTCGATCGATCCACCTAGTTGTCAAGAAGGTATCGATATTGCAATAAGAAACAACTTAAGACGTCGACAGATGCAATTGTCGAGGATTTGTCGAGGGACAAATCAACAAAAAGCAAAAAGGAAGCTCGATCGATCCACCAGGTGTCAAGAAGCTATCGAGGATCCAGAAACTTTCTCGATCGATCCACCTAGTTGTCGAGAAGGTGTCGAGATTGCAATAATAAACAACTTAAAATAGACGTCGACAGGTGCAGCTATCGAGGATTTGTCGAGGGACAAATCAACAAAAAGCGAAAAGGAAGCTCAATCGATCCACCAGGTGTCAAGAAGCTATCGAGGATCCAGAAACTTCCTCGATCGATCCACCTAGTTGTTGAGAAGGTGTCGAGATTGCAATAAGAAACAGCTTAAGACGTCGACAGATGCAACTGTCGAGGATTTGTCGAGGGACAAATCAACAAAAAGCGAAAAGGAAGCTCGATCGATCCACCAGGTGTCAAGAAGCTATCGAGGATCCAAAAACTTTCTCGATCGATCCACCTAGTTGTCAAGAAGGTGTCGAGATTGCAATAAGAAACATCTTAAGAGCTCAACAAATAAGCTAGGTGTCGAGGATCTGTCGACATTGCTAAAAACCAATTTTTCAAGAAGGGAAAAACACAGATATGAATGCAATCAAGCATGCAACTCAACGAATGATCCAATCAACATTTTAAGCTCTCAAAATCATCTCTCAACAATAAAATTGATAAGCAATTAGAGCCCAAAACACACACACACACACACACTAAACAAATCTAACAAATTTTATGTTTCAAAAACAAGTTAAGACAGTTTAGTGAGCATACATTAACACATGTAAAACCTTGTGATGGCCAAATCACATTGTACCTGCACATGTATCAAGAGTAGCAAAGAATATTGCGTGTTGTGTGTGGAAAAACATCGCAAGATTGCATAAGTGTATACATATTATGACGATTTAAGATATGAGAAAATCACTTTAACTCACACACAATTATAACTGTTTGATAGGGACTATCACCTTCGAGGTACATCCTGTAACTCCCACATCTCCTAGAATACACGCTTGCAATCATATATAAAACATTTTTATTCTTTTTGCTTTTGATTTTTCTTTGTATATTTTTCTTCTTCTTTTTTAAGCAAATCATGCATGGGCATAAAAGAGATAGAAAAGAAATACCCAATTATTTTAAGCATTTGACATTCCAATTTTGCTATGCCGAAGCATACAAATGTCATTGACATTGCACTTTTGCTATGCCGAAGTATACAAATGTCATTCATGATTGGCGGGTAACTGTTGTGAGATAGTTATTTATGCCTTTCTCTTAGGATTTTCTAGTCCTTCCCGTCAAAAAGAGTGATACGAGTGTTAAGTACAAGAAATTACTTAATCTTACTCATCACAAACAAGAGCCACAAAGCTCACTTACTTAGTTGTGCATAGAGATGCTCATCTAAGCTATAAAAGATACAAAGTTTAGAAAACTTTCTTTCAATGGCCATCCAAGGTACACAAGTACCAATGTACACAAAACACACTATTTTTGTATTTTTATGATTTTTTCAATATTTTTTATTTTTATATGAAAAAACAAAATAAATAAAATTGAAAACAAACAAAAACATGTGATACAATGCAAAGCATAAAAACTAGACTGACTCAAAACTTGAAAGCAAAACACACAAGTAATGCAAACAAAAACAAGAAGAAAGAGAGAGAAAAAGTGATAGAATCACTTGGAGCCCTTTTCCTTCCACATCTTGGAAGAACCTTTCCGTCTAGCAAATCCTTGATCCAGCAATGAGGGAGAAGAATTTAAACTGTTCAAGTTCGAATAGAACATGAGGGCTTTGAGAAAATCTCCAAGGGGAGTAAGAGAGGATTAAAGCTGATTCTGGCTTCTTGATGCTATCATGTCGTGCTCTGTTAAGTGGCTAACCACTTATAGCAATTTGGTCGAGTATGACCAATAACTCCACAATGATGACAGAGATGCTGCTTCTTCTGTTTAAGCTTTTGAGAGTTAACCTTCTTACCCCTAGGGTTTTTAGCTTCTTTCTTATCCTGTTTAAGGGGTGCTCCTAAGATAGATTTGCCCTTGTCTATGTTCTCACTAGCTAAATCATTTTTAACATTAGTTTTCTCAATTTCAGCATTATTAGCAGGAGGAACAAAAACAGTAGAACTAGTAGAAGCAATTCTAGGAGAAGAGAAATCATACCCTAAACTGGTTCGATCAGAAGCAGATTTCTGAATGCTGAGCATCTCATCAAGCTTCGCACTTAAAGTCCTTTCCAGCTGAGCTCTGACTTGGAACAGGTCCACTTCAAGCTTCTTAATCTTCTCAGCCAAAAAGTTGTTCTCAAACCTTAGTGCTCCAATAGTCTAATTAGATTCATCAAACTTTGTGAAAAGCTCTTCACGCTCAAGCTCCACATCACTGAGCTTCTTGGTAGTCAACCTATACAACTTTTCATGCTTTTCAGAGACCTTGTACAACTTTGCATAGGCTGTGTGGATGTCATCTTGTTCATCCATCTTCTCAAACTTGGACTCCACCAATTCCTCTTCTTCGTCCACATCTTCAACAATCCCCTCAGTAGGATTGACACTGGCAATGAAGGCATTCAAGATTCTGTCATCCTCATTGTCGAAATCATCTTCAGGCTTGGTGTCTCTCAAAGTAGTAGCAAATGCCTTGCTCTTCCCAATACTTTTGAGATATGTAGGACACTCCTGTTTCATGTGACCAAAGCCTTGACACCCAAAGCACTTAGGTCCTGTGGGAACAGTGTACTTGTTGGGAAATTTAGACCCCGATTAATAGAATTAACAAGTTTTAAACCCAATTTGTTAATTAGATTTATTATGAATAAAAATTGTTAAACCAACAAACATCAATATCATGTCAAAATCATACAGCGGAAAAAAATAAATCAGACAAGATATGATGACCTAGGAAAACCAAAGAAACAAACTAGTTTCACAGTAAAAACCTGGGGAGAAACTTTTCCGAAAAGCAATCCACTACAGTAAAGAAAAATTTCAGATCTAGTACAAAACCTTTGTCCCTAAACTCTACAATCCCTGTAGATGGACTCACAGCAGAAACCTTTTACCGCTTCAGAACCTCTAAACTCTTCAATATATGAACACCACCCTTTTTGATGCACGGATCCCATTACATGACTAACCAAAGATGCACGGCTCCCATATGTGACTAACACACCAACTTGAGGAAAACAAATGTTGGCTGCAAAGTTCTTCACTTCATCAACAATGAAGATTAAGAAGCACTTGGTTACAAAACCCTAAGGCGCAAAGACGTAGTAGCTTCTTTCAGAGAGAATAAGGCATCGGTCACCATTTTCATATGTTCTCCTTGTATTCTCTTATGTGACAGCCTCTAAGACAAGCTTTATATAGGTCTAAAGTTGTGAGAAAAGAAACCCTACACAAATACAAAAACATGGGCCGAAAATCAAATTTGAAAATTTGAATTCCCGTAACCTGGATAGATACCTCGAAAACTATCTATAGAGCAGCTGTCAAGTTTTAATGAATCAACACTTCTTCACTTGTTTCTTGGACAGACTTGCATGGCTTCAATACTAGACTTGAAACACAATTTCTTGAAGTATTAAACACATCCTAGATGTACTCAAATACAAGTAAAGTGCATTTTGCCAAAGGATTAGCCAATTACATAAAATATGTCCTTAACAATCTCCTCCTTTGGCAATCCATGACAAAACCACAACAAACAAATGAACATATGAAAGAAGTCATAAATCACTCAACTCATATTCACTTATTGAATACAATAAAATCTATCCTAACAAAAACTCTTGAAAAACTTTGCAAGAAGAGAGTTTATGGCAAGTACACTTTGACAACTTGTATTTCTGAAACACTTTAAACAAAACTCATCAAAGCAACTTAGTGTGAAACATAAATATAAGATTGCATAAAAGTAATAAGAAGCATGTGTATGGAGATAGAAAAGAAACAACACATGTAAAGGTAGGTGAAGAAGACATACATTATCATAAATATATCAAAGATAAGCACAATGTATGTAAACATGGTCACAAGACCGGTGTACAAGAAGAAGGAAGTAAACACTCCCCCTAACAAGATGAAACACGTATCCTCTTACAAAGGCATCTATTTCTCCCCCTAACATGTAGAATCTAAAAAAGAAACCACACATATATTCTCCACAATTTCTCCCCCTTTTTGTCATGATTGACAAAGGGTACAAGAAGCTAGAACGCTTCACCCGAGAAATAAAAAGATGATTAAGGGGGCACAAAGAATCCATAAAAATGCATGAATGTAATGAAATAAGATGCTATGGATGACAAGATAAAAGAAAGATGCAAAACATGTAAAAAAAAATGCATGCAAGAGGATCTCGATTGATCGATAAGCTGTCGAAAAGCTATCGAGCAAACCTCGATGGATCAAACAGCTATCGAGAAGCTATCGAGGGGATAGAAGATTTCTCGATCGATCCACCTAGTTGTCGAGAGGTGTCAAGATTGCGATAAAAATTAGCTGAAGATCTCGATAGATAAGCCAGGTGTCGAAGAGGTGTCGAAAAGCTGTCGAGATTGCTTAAAAACAATTTTTCAAGAAGGAAAAAACCACAGATATGAATGCAATCAAGCATGCAACTCAATCAATGATCCAATCAACATTTTAAGCTCTCAAAATCATCTCTCAACAACAAGTTTAAGCATATGGATCCCAAAAAAACACACACACTAAACAAGTCTAACCAATTTTATTTTTCAAAAATAAGTCACGACAGTTTAGTGAGCATACATTAACACATGTAAAACCTTGTGATAGCCAAATCACATTGTACCTGCACATATATCAAGAGTAGCAAAGAATATTGCGTGTTATGTGTGAAAAACATTGCAAGATTACATAAATGTATACATGTTATGACGATTTGAGATATGAGAAAATCACTTTAACTCACACACAATAATAATTGTTTGATGGGGACTATCACCTTCGAGGTACATCCTATAACTCTCACATCTTCTAAAATACACGCTTGCAATCATATTTAAAGCATTTTTATTCCTTTGCTTTTTATTTTTCTTTGCATATTTTTCTTTTTAAGCAAATCATGCATGGGCATATAAGAGATAGAAAAGAAATACCCAATTATGTTAAGCATTTGACATTTCAATTTTACCATGCCAAAGCACACAAATGTCATTGACATCGCACTTTTGCTATGCCAAAGCATACAGATGTCATTTCATGATTGGCGAGCAACAGTGGTGAGATGGTTATTTATGTCTTTCTCTTAAGATTTTCTAGTCCTTCCCGTCAAAAAGAGTGATACGAGTGTTAAGTACAAGAGATAACTTAATCTTACTCATCACAAACAAGAGCCACAAAACTCACTTGCTTAGTTGTGCATAAAAATGCTCATCTAAGTTACAAGAGATACAAAGTTTAGAAAACTTTGTTTCAATTTCCATCCAAGTTACACAAGTACCAATGTACACAAACACACACTGTTTTTGTATTTTTCTGATTTTTCCTTTTTATTTTTATTTTGAAAACAAAACAAAATAAAAACTAAACAACCAAACAAAAACAAATAAACAACATGAAAGCATGACAGAAAGATGCATATGCATGAAAGCATGATTCCAAAAATGGATAAGAAATCAAGCAAGAAAAGTTCTACTTTAGATAGAAAGAATTAAAGTAGAGGAAAAACATAAAAGACAATTAAGTCTTAGGCTCCTCTCTCACCCACACAGCACGAGTCTTTGGCCGTGAAGATGAAAAGGCACATGTTCTAGTATGTCTACTAAAGGACATAGAAGAATTAGAATTCTCATGAAATTGAGTTAAACAGCTCAAAGTTTTTAATAACTCTCTAAACAAAGGTGTAGGTCCTTGAGAGGAGACCTGTGACCATTTGGACAATTGCTTATGAGGATAGAACTTAAAGCAATTAGGACGAATGTGTCCAGAAACACTACAATAGTAACAAACATGAGGTCTAACAAAGGATTTAGAATTAGTCAAATCAGTTTTGGATTTCATACCTTTATTTCCTTTCTCAAATTGTGGCACAAAGACAGTCCTTGATCCAGAAGCCGTGGAAGAGGAGGGGTTAGAAGAAATAATATATCCTAAGCCAGTCTTATCAGAACTAGGCTTTTGAGCACTCAATATCTCATCAAGCTTTGCACTAGACATCCTCTCTATTTGAGTTTGACCTCCTCTTCTAATGAGGTGTTCTCCACAACAAGAGTCTCAACTAACCTTATAGTCTCATCTAGCTTGACTAACAGATCAGCTTTCTTTCAGTTTTTACCTCATTAAGCTCTTTTCTACAAAGATGAGAAGTCTTTTCAGATTTTATAAATTCAGTGCATAGCTTATCATAGGCTTCTTAAAGGGTCATCTTCTTGGGTACTTCATCATTAGAAGAATCCTCACTGTCACTAACACTTTCCATAATCACCTTATCGGTTGTGGCAGCAGAGGCCATAATGTGACTATATTCACCCACATACTCATCAGAAGAGTCATTCTCAGTATCACTCCAAGCAGCAACCAACCCTTTATCTTCTGACTCCTTGGTCCTTTCCTTCATGAGGTAGTTTGGAAACTCTATCCTCATATGACCAAAACGTTTGCACTCATGACATTGGATGAGGGGTTTCTCATTCTTGCCCTTCCTAAAAGATTTAGATTTTCTAAGAGGTTTGCCCTTATCCTTTTTCCTAAATTGAAAAAGCTTGATAATCTCATCAATTATGAAAGTTAGATCCTCATCCTTATCTTGATCTTCACTTTCATCTTCATCTTTAGAGTCCTCAATCTCTTCCTTTATACCCTTAAGAGCCAAATTTTTACTCTTTCCACCTTTTCCCATTGAGCCTAATCCCATCTCATAGGTTTGAAGGTTCCCTACAAGCTCAGTCAAAGGAATTTGATCAATGTCCTTTGCTTCTTCAATAGTAGTGATCTTGGCATGGAATCTTTCAGGAAAGGACCTAAGGATTTTCCTAACAATTTTGGGTTCCGCAATAGATTCTCCAAGATTGAAGGCAGAATTCACAATATCCATGAGCATAGCATAGAACTCATCAAAGGTCTCATCCTCCTCCATCCTTATTTCTTCAAAACTGCTAGTGAGTCTTTGAAGCTTCACAGTCTTTACTGCCTTGGTACCTTCATAGGGGGTCTCAAGAATGGTCCATGCTTTATTGGGAACTTTCGTGGATGATATTCTCCTAAATTCTTCATTGGTCATTCCACAAAACAAAGCATTCAAGTTCCTACTGTTGAAATTTGCCGCAATGATCGTTGCATCATCCCAATCCACCGACGCTTCCTTTGGCTTAATCCAGCCAACTTCAATAGCTTGCCATACCTGTTCATCTAGAGCCTACAAAAAAACTTTCATACGAACTTTCCAGTACGCATAATTAGTTCCATCAAATAAAAGAGGAATCAAAAGAGATTGTCCACGATCCATGACAACAGGGGTTAAGGATCACACTCAGGAAATTAATCCAATCAGAGTGTACCTGCTCTGATACCACTTGTTGGGAAATTTAGATCCCGATTAATAGAATTAACAAGTTTTAAACTCAAGTTGTTAATTAGATTTATTATGAATAAAACTTGTTAAAACCAACAAACATCAGTACCATGTCAAAATCATGAAGCGGAAAAAAATAAATAAGACAAAATATGATGACCCAGGAAAATCAAAGAAACAAACTAGTTTCACAGTAAAAAACCTGAGGGGAAACCTTCCCGAAAAGCAATCTAATATAGTAAAGAGAAGTTTCAAATCTAGTACAAAACCTTTGTCCCTAGACTTTACAATCCTCGTAGAAGAACTCATTGCAAAAACCTTCTACCGCTTCAAAACCTCTGAACTCTTCAATATATGAATGCCACCATTTTTGATGCACGAATCCCAGTACGTGACTAACACACCAACTTGAGGAAGAAGAATGTTGGCTGCAAAGTTCTTCACTTCATCAACAATGAAGATCAAGAAGCACTTGGTTACAAAACTCTAAGGCGCAAAGACGTAGTAGCTTCTTTCAGAGAGAATAAGGCACCGGTCACCTTTTTCATATGTTCTTCTTGTATTCTCTTATATGATGGCCTCTAAAATAAGTCTTATATAGGTCTAGGGTTGTGAGAAAAGAAACCCTACACAAATACAAAAACATGGGCCGAAAATCAAATCTGAAAACCTGAATTCCCATAACCTCGATAGATACCCCAATAGCTATCTGTCGAGCAGCTATCGAGCTTTAATGAATCAGCACTTCTTCACTTGTTTCTTAGATAGACTTGCATGGCTTCAATACTAGAATTGAAATACAGTTTCTTGAAGTATTAAACACATCCTAGATCTACCCAAATACAAGTAAAGTGCGTTTTGTCAAAGGATTAGCCAATTACATAAAATATGTCCTTAACAATACTGGCTGCCATCCCTAGCATCCTTCTTCCCTTTGTCTTAGCTCTTGAATTGAGAAGAACTGGATTGCCTACGGTCCTTGTCAAAGCCCTTCCCATTGGCATTCTTCATGAACTTCTTGAATTGCCTTGTAATGTAGGACTTTATCTTAGAATCCTCATCAGTGTCACTGCTCTTGGCCTTCAATGTCATGCTCTTGCCCTAACCCGACTTGCCAATTCTAGTTAACCCTAGTTCGTAGGTCTGCAGATTGCCAACCAGCTCTGTCAAAGGAATCTTGTCAATATTCTTTGATTCCTCGATCACCGTAATCTTGGCATGGAATCTCTTAGATAGAGATCTGAGCACTTTTCTCACAAACAGGGGTCAATGGATCAACACAGCAAAGATTAACCTTAATCAAAGTGTGCCTACTCTGATACCACTTGATAGGCCAAAAATGAATTGACCTCTTGTGATGATTTAATTGGTTAATTAGCTAAGTTTAATTAATTAATCAAATTAACATGCAAAAAGCACGTGGTAGCACAAACAAATCACCAATTAAACTAAGTATGCAGTGGAAAGTAAATTGATACGGTGATTTATTTACTAATGGGGAAAACCAACACGGCAAAAACCCCATCGGGTGATTTTAAGGTCACTACTCCCGAAATTCCACTATTATCACAACAAGCAATTACAAGTAAAGGAATCACAGTACCTTATACCAACCTACAGTTGAACCCTTACCCCAATACCTAATTGGACTTGTTCTGTAGTGACAATTTCTCCTTTTGATGCACAGCTCCCAATACGTGACTAACCAATTGCGCGGATCCCAGCACGTGACTTTAATCACTAACTAGAAAAGGTTGTTGGCTGCAAAGTTCTTCAATTCATCCAGACGATGAAGATTAAGAAGATGCATGGTTACAAAACCCTACAATGCACAAAGACAACAACTTCTTCACAAGAATGATGAACTAGGGCAAAACTTTGTCTCCAGTCACAATTTGCTTAAACAAACTTTGCTCAACACTTGTGCAACTTATGTCTTCTTTGACGGCCCTTAAAATAATCCTTTTATATGGCTAGAGTTGTGAGAAAAGAAAGCCCAAACACATAATCACGTATTAGAGTCAAAATAAATCTGAAATTCTATTTTTCATAAACCTCGACAGATAGCCATCTGTCGAGCAGTCGTCGAACCACGACGCTGGAATAGCTCTTAAAGCTCGATAGATGACTAGCTATCGTGCTTTAATGACAGGCATTTTTCAGACTTGAATCTTGGACAGACTTGCATGGCTTCAACACTTGATCTTGAAATACAATTTCTTTAAGTATTAAACTCATCCTAAATCTACCCAAATACAAGTAAAGTGAGTTTTGTCAAAAGATTAGCCAATTACATAAAGTAGTGACATATGTTCCTAACAAGTAAATCACATATGTCCTAACAATAAGGTTTGGATATATTAGGTAAAAAAAATGTTGTGAATTAAGTTGGTTTAAGTTTTCACATAGTCAATGACTAGGGCATTTTAGATATAATATATTTTTTAAGCGTTCTTGTATTGTTTTACACATTATAATTTTATTGATTCCATCTAAATATATTAATACATACTTTCAAGATCTTGAACATAATTAGCACATAATGCATAACAAACTTAAGACCGCATTATTGCGTAGAAGAGGTATGCTAAATAGGTTTCTTTTTCCTCTAGCAAAAATGAATTATGTAGGATTTGAATGTACGAATTCTAAGAAAAATTTGTATATACATGGTCCTTTTAGACAAATAAAGCTACATATTGTCAAATAGTACAGTGTGTCTTTGTGTGTTAGGAGTGACTAATTCTTGATGTATATCTTTTTTTTGAAACAGACTATCTAGCCCCATGAATTTTTCATGGATGATTGTCTCAGGGAATGTTTGCTTCTTTTTCCAAAATTATTGAAGGTTAGTACTATTTTTTATCAGCAAAGCTCAAGTGAAACTCTTATTTCATTTTGAATTAATAGGTAAGATGATTGATGAATATTATGCATTTATAACTACTTCTCATGTTTGGCCCCTGAAAATTTGCGAAGAGCACATATCAAAGTTAAGGAGTTGTAGTATAAAAGAAATCATACTGTACATTATTGCAATCAAACAAAGAAGACAAAGAGTTGAAAGCACAAATGAGTTGAAGCAAGGGGATGATCATAATAAACAAGGTTTGTTACTCAGTATCATTATTTTTGTTTGTCTTCATTTTTAAACCATATAAGTAAATTACTTTGTGCAAACTCTTATTTTGCATGCATGTATTTAGTCATTCCTCCAAATTATTGTTATATATATTTCAATCATTTCACCTTATCATGTTTTTTGGGAAATTGTTAAAATTTTTAGTACTATCATTTACACCATCTATCACGAATACAACAACAATATCAACAAAACCTTATGCTCTGTTTGGTTGGGGGATAGAATGGTGGAGGGATGGAAAATGGTGGGATAAAATATACTAAATTTAGCTTTCCTTCATGTGTGTTTGGTTGGGAGAATGGAAAATTGAAGGGATGAAAAACTCCTTTGTTTGGTTGAGAAGAAATATTGAAGGATAGAAAATGTAATTTATATAAATTTAATTTCATACCCCTATTACATAAAACAATTTTTTAATAGTTTGTAAGAAGTAATTTTTTTAAATTATTATAAACTTATTTACTAATACATAGTACATCTAGCAAAAGAAAAGAAAAGAAAAGAAAAGAAAAAAAATCCTGTCATTCAATATTATTAAAAAAAAAAAAAAAGACACAAACACTCACTAAACAACATGCACAGTACATCTAGGCAAATAATAATAATAATAACAATAATAAAAGAACATGCCATTTAATTTTTTTTTTTTTTAAGACACAAACTCACATAATGCATTTTCTTTCACAAATCCCCAAGACCACTTTCGCAACAAAGCTTGATTACACAGCAATATCTTCTTAATCCCCAATTCTCCATGGTATAGAGTAGAGGATTGCAACAAATACTCCAATTAACTAAATGGAAATTAAATTTGTCATCCTTACCACCTCAAAGGAAATCCTTTTGAAGTTTTTCCAACCTATTTGCCACCCTACAGGCAATGGAAAAAATATAGGAAATATTTTGGAAGGCTAGATAGCATACTTTTGATTATGGTGAGTATGCCTCCCTTTGATCGGTACAATTTCTTCCAACCAACCAATTTCTTATGAATTCTTTCTTGAATGGAATCCCATATATGCCTCGCCTTGAAATGAGCTCCCAACAGTAAACCGAAGTACTTCAAAACATGACATCCAAGATTGCTTGCTAGTTTTCCAATATTCAATATCTCACCTTCTGGCCCAATTTTAGAATTACATGGAATAATTCTCAAACCTAAAATTGGCCCAAAACAAATAAGGATACATCTTAAATAATGAAGACGTGTAGAGTATGCATCACAAATGATGGGTGTGTCATCAACAAAAAGTAGATGGGATATTACCATTGTTTCACCCCTCGAATTATCAAAGAGGAAACCATTCAAATATCCCCCTGACATTACTTTCATTATAATCCTTCTTAAGGCTTCCTAACAACCACAGACAATAAAGGGGAAAACATATCCCTGTAACATAACCAATCTTATACTAGGGAAAAACCTAGTTGGAATGCCATTCACCAAAACCATAAATCAAACTAGAAATACAAACCTTCATTTGCCCCAAAGCCACTCTTTTGAAATAAATAAATTAAGAAGTCCTAGTTGAGGAGGTCATTAGCTTTTGCCATATTCAGGCTTCCAAATTTTAGACAACTATCCAATCATGTGATTAAGCCTAACTAGTCTATTGAGAATCTATAACTGATCTCAAAATTTTGGACTAAGAATTGGTCATTGTATCCAAACATTCATTAGCTATGAGGATAGAATCAAGTATTTGTCTACCTTTAATAAATACATTAGGCGTATCAGACACAATCTCCCCTAATACCTCCTTTCAATCTATTTGCTTTTATAGGAATTAAAACCCCAAAGGTAGCATTTAAAAAATTTTCAAGCACACATTTGTCATAAGTTGATGCATTGTGATTTTTTTTTTTTTTTAATAAATAAATAAAATTTATTAAAAAATCAAATCAAGTACACGTTGAGAGAGAGAAAAAAGAAAGAAAAAAATAAAATAGGAAACAAACAAAGTGATTATGTAGCTCCTAGGGAGTCCACAAACTTTAAGAACTCCTCAATCGAGAACATCATAGGGGATGTCATCCACTCATATAAGATTTTCAAAAACTGAAACTTCAATTTCATCACGCTAGTTTATGTACCTTCAAAACACCTTGCACTTAGTTCCCACCATATACACTACATAAGACATAGCAGGACTACTAACCAACTTCCCCCTATTACCTCTTCTCCCCAATCGTCTCAACTAGCTCAAGAGAATATCTTTTTCTGAATATGGCATCACCCAAGAAATACCAAATAAGCAGAAATACCAAGTGATTTGTTGAATTTTAGTTTGGAAAACATGATTGACTACTATTATTGTTATTTGTTGTAATTCAGTTTAGTTTCAAATAGAGAATCTATCCTTGACTATATACCTCTCAATTTTAGAAGGGTAAAACTTTTTAATTGTAAGGTTGTTTGCTAATGAAACAGTGAAATAGTATTTCGGTGCCTATGAGAGAAAAAGAAAACTGCTTTGTGGGTCATTTTTTTGTTAGTAAGTTCAGAACCACGGCACTTTGTGGTTTTTAAGTATGCTCTGTTATACGTGTCATAAATGGGAACTTATGCATTCAATACTTCTCTGTTTCTATGTAGCAATTCTATTATTTATTTCCTAGGCTTGGTTCTGATTTAAAATTAGAAGACATTTGTATTATGGTCAAACGACAATATATACACCATAGCTGTGGATTTCCATTTACTGAAATTCTAATACAATTCGTGTTATGCGTGTCAATGTAGCATTTTGTTCCCATTTCTATTGTACACCAACATTAAGCCTTTGGGTGATAGAGTGTTGGTCAAGATCAAAACAGCTGAGGAAAATACGGATGGTGGAAATTTGGTCCCAACAATTGCTCAAACTAAGCCTCAAGGAGGTGAGGTGCTTGCAACTGGAGAGGGTAAGACAGTTGGGAAGAACAAAGTAGACATCAGTGTGAAGGTAACTTTTGCTTACTCATCTTTCTGGCTTCCAATTCTCCGTTGTTTGTTCCTTTCAATAATTGCTTTTCTTTGAACAGATTGGCGCCCAAATTGTGTATTCCAAGTATGTAGGGACTGAATTGGAGTTCAGTGGTTCAAGGCATCTTATTTTGAAGGATGATGATATAGTTGGTATTCTTGAAACAGATGGTGCCAAGGAACTTAAGCCCCTTAGTGATAGAGTTTTAATCAAGGTTTGTTATATTTTTAAAGTTCATTACCCTTGCATGTATTTTCATTAAATGTGTATAATGGAGTATAGCCAAGGGTAAATAATAATGTCATTGTAAAGGTCTCATCCTGGGGTTGTAGTCAGTGAACTGTTTTTGGTTTACTGCAAAATAATTATGTAGCTATGCGTGATATATCATGTCTTATCTCGTATTATGCTTTATTTATGTCTTTTCTTGGTTTATCATGCAATATTAGGTATTACACCTTGTACATTTGAAGTCAAGTGCAGGTTGTTGAGGCTAAGGAAAAGACAACTCGGGGTTTGTTGTTGACAGAGGCGACCAAGAAGAAACCTTCCATTGGGATGGTGAGGACTAGAGCATCTTCAACTTTATGCTCTCCCAAGCATGAGCTGAATACTTGTTTTAGGATTGTAAGATGGGGTTTTGGCGTTTGGGCAGATTAATGTTTGATGTTTATTCTGTATGTGACAGGCGATTGCGGTTGGGCCTGGTCCTCTGGATGAAGTATGCAACAGGAAACCATTATCCCTCGCCCTAGGGAGCATAGTCATGTACTCCAATTATGTCAGGAATGAATTTAAGGGCAAAGACGATTACATTACATTGCTTTGAGAGTTTCAGATGTTATGGCTATTCTTTCTTCGTTGTCAATTAAACGCTCTTAGTATGTACCTCCAAAATTTTATGCAGAAGTGCCTCAAGACACAGATTTTGAATATAGTTGCACTTTAGTCTTTAGAGTATGCTGATTGCAACTTTGTGTCAGATTCTAGTATTTTCAGTTCTTTGCATAGTTAACAATTAATACTAGTTCATTGAAACATCCCAAGTTCATTTGATAATGAATGGGTGTATTCCGTATTGTATTAAAATCTTCATTTTAAATGGATCCATTTCGTTGGTTAGATTAAATTTTACCAATCCAACTAGATGGAGAATTAGAGAAAAAAAAATTCTTCCAACGTTGTCAAATTTGGTGAAGTCAATCACTGCAAATTCTAGTATTAGTAACTATGTTTTTTTTTTTTCATAACCTGCGGCCTGTGGTGGAGGATTTTATAGCCTTCGATTAAGACTGCAAATCTTGTAATAGACTTTTAACTATTTATAGTTTCTATGCATATCTGAACAGTTTTAAACCCCTTAATACACAACCAAATTGAGTAGCCTAGTTAATTAGCCAAGTTGTTACTTAGTCAAATTAAGCAATTCTAGGTTAAAACAATCAAACAATCATATCATGAAAATATATAGCAACGGAATAATAAATAACACACGATATGATCACCCAGGAAAACCAAACCAGTAAAAAACCTGGGGAGGATTTTACCTACCGATCCTCAAGGCAAAACTGAATTCACTATGAAAGAATTGAAGTTCATACAAAAGGACTTACAAGCTCCCCGCTCGACTTCCTAATGCTACCTACCAGTAGAACTTACTGACACGACCACGTGCAAGCTCCGAATCCACGGATGATGACTTGCATAATTTGGCATAATTTATCACTTCTCAACTTTAAACTTTAGTCTAATTTTATTTATTTTTGTTGATTTTAGACTTCATTATTGTTATTTAAATTTTATTGCAAATTTGAAGGAAATAAAGATTTAACCAAATAAAAGAGACATGAAGCAGTTAGAGAGAGGCAGCTGAACACTACAAAGAAAGAAGGCTGAAACAGAAAAAAACGTTGGAGAAAAAAGGCTGAAACAGAGCCATGTTTTGGGCTGAAAAGAGGAAGTTTTTTGGGCTGAAACAAAGCAACATTTTGGGCTGAAAAGAGGAAGGTTTTTGGGCTGAAAAGTGGAACGTTTTTGGGCTGAAAAAGGGCAACACGTTTAGAAGAAAAGGGAGGCGCTGAAACTGAAAAGGGAGGTTGGACTGAAACAAGAGAAAAACGCTGAAACAGAGGGACTGAAACAGAGGAAAAACGCTGAAACAGAGCAACGTTTGGGGCTAAAACAGAGGCTGAAACAGAGGAACGTTTTGGGCTGAAACAGGGGCTGAAAGGAGCAACATTTTTGGGCTGAAAAGAAAATCGTTTTTGGGCTGAAAAGAGCACCAAGTCTAAAGCAGAAAAAGGGCAACACGTCTGAGGAAAACGGAGGCGGAAACAGAAAAGAAAGAGGGCTGAAGTAGAAGAAAAAAGACGGCCGAAACAGAAAAGAAGAAAAAGCTGAAACAGAAAAAAAAAGAGGGCTGAAGCAGAAAGGAGGCTAAAGCATATTTTTGTGTTCCTTTTTTCCTTCAAATCTCTCAGAAACATTATGGTGAATTCGTTTATGTTGAATTTAATTTTTAGCATGAACTAAATTTTCTTTATTCTAGGAAAACGATGTAATCTAGTTCCGAACTATGCTTGCTTTTCTATGTTAATTTGAATTAATTCTTTTCATGTTTGTCTGATTTATTCTGAGTTTATTGCTTCTAATTAACCGGCCATTAATTAGATGATTTTGATCTTGTGATTTGCTATCGAAAGAGGGAATTATAGGATAGATCTTGAATATTTCGGCATAGGTAAATATAGAGATCGAAAGACTTGTACGAACCTGTGTAGTATTAAAATCATTGGTCTTAATGCTTTCTTGCTTTATTAAATTGCATACTCTTGTGTAAATTGATGAACAAGAATGTTTCCAATTGACTGTCGAAAGAGGCTTTTGGATGTTTTTTGGAGATTGCTAACAAACAGAGAGAATTAAATTAAATTAGCTAGATGAGTAAAGCATAGTGAGGGATTAGGTGAAATCGATTTCCTAGAAGTTTTCTTCCCATTAATTTGATCTTTGAACAACATATTTTTTTCCTCTGCTTATTTTCTTTAATTTGATTTTATTTTAAATTCCAATTACAACAACCTTAGTGACTTCCCTAGATAAAATCGAGATTAGCATAATTTTGGTATTTGTCAAAAGTAAGTTACCAATCCCTGAGGACGATACTCTTCTCATCACTTTACTATAAAACTACGATACTGTGCACTTGCAGTTTTGCACCGATCAACAGACTCCTTCTTTCTTCAATTCTTCAATCAGCTACAAGCACCCACGCTTGATATTCTTTAAGCTTCAAAGGCAGCAACCAAGTTGATCATCAAGATGTTGAAGTAATCTCCATCTAGAAAATCCTAAGCTTTGTGTAAAGGAAAGCTCCTCTAGATCTCACAAGAGATTTACACAAAACCGCAATGTATGAGCAACAATACAACTTGAGCAACACTAAAACGTGGCTAGGGTTTTGCCTTATATACCTAGGGCAAAAACATAAAAACCCTAAACGTTTTAATGAGCTAGGGCTGAGTTGGAAAACTGCAAAAAACGCAATCTGGTCGATTTTCGATCGATCGAATCTATTCCTCAATCGATCGAGTCAGACCGAAATGCCCCAATGCATCTACAGTCTCTCGATTCCAACTTTACAATAATTAATCAACTTTGAGCATACTTTAACAAGTCTAAACATGTTGTTTTGATCATGGTTTGCCAACATTACAAATTAGAGTTCTAAATACATAAATTCCTAAACCTTTAGAACCTAACAATGTCTATATTTCTTCCCCCAAAAAAAAAGTTTTCAAAGTAACTTCTATTTAGAGAGTTAAAGGCTTTTAGTCCAATTGCAACAATAATTTTTCTTATAATAAAATTAAAATGTATAAGTGGGTGCTTGCCTTTTTGGCATGTAATAACTTGTAAAGTTGTAATTTACAACTATGTGTTTTGTTGGCTTTAATTCCGTGCCAAATTTGATTGTAATTATGTTCAATCATTTGTACCTTGTATTTAATGTGGGATTTCATTGTAAGGGTTGTGTGAGAGAGAGAGAGTGTGAAGGCTCAAGGAAATTTGAAGACTGAAGTGTTTTCGCGGGTAGCTCGCGACTAAGCATCCCGCGAAATGATGTATGTGCCCTGCACATGACTGGAATGCGAAGAGTCAGGACAGAATGGAGACAGCTAAGTTTCAAGAATAGTTCGCGAGTAAGGCCTTCTCACGAGACACCCGCGAAACATTCTATTTTGCCAGATTATCCTATCTGATACACCTTATCTGTACCCACACTATATATATATATATATATATATCCACATTACCCACATATGTTAAGGAGTGCTTCTGAGAGAAATCTCTAGCCTCAAACTTTGAGAGTTAGAGATTGTTATACCCACATTTCTCTACACAATTGCTTGTGAATTTTCCTTAACTCCTACCTCTCCATTTCCATACCATTGAGAGGTTGATAGCCCAAACACTTACCACACTATTTCAGAGTGTTCAGTGAGGTTTTGGTGCTGCTGGGAAGCATTGGAAGAAGCCAGGCTTTGGTGGATGCAATTAGGCGTATTGCGAGATCTAGAGAGCTAGACAAGACACGGTTCCAAGAAGCCTTGTTGGAGTAGGAGCTTGGAGGACTTAGGTACATCGGGTAGATTAGGCTTGGAGGGTCTTTTACTAACCCATGTATCCCAACTGATTGTCTAGTGGATCGATTACCGCTTGGAGGGAAGCGGAGAGGTTTTTCGCCAAGTTCTTCGATTTCCTCTTCAATAACACATCGACATGTTATCTTGTGTTTGTATTCTTCTTCCCTACTCTTTTACCTTTCATTTTACTGCAGTGTTATAATGATTGTGGGTTAGAGTAGCTTGTTTGTTTATCCGCTTGCATTTACTCTATTCCACACTTAGTATTATGTTAAAGTAAAATCTATTGAGCTGTAACTTTAATTTGGAGGTCTAAACAGCTCTTTTTTTTTAACACATTTTCGAGCATTCAATTGGTATCAGAGTGGGTACATTTGATTTGGTTTTAATACCTGAGTGTGATCCTTGACCCTTTGTGATGGACCAATCACAATCACTCAATGCCACACCATTCTTTGACGGGAGCAACTATGCATTTTGGAGGGTCCAAATGAGGGCTTTCTTGTGTGCTATAGATAAGTCCGTATAGGATTCCATTGAGAATGGGTATGTTAAACCCACAACTGCCAAGTCCGAATGGGACAAGGTAGCTCTTACTTTGGCTAGTGTAATAATAAGGCCATTAATGCTATATTCTGTGGTGTGTCTACTAATAAATTTCACAGGATATCGCATGTGGAGACAGCCAAGGAAGCTTGGAAGATCCTTGAGACTACCTATGAGGGTACAAAGAAAGTCAAGAACATGAAGCTCTAGAGGCTTACCACTAGATTTAAAGAGCTTAAGATGGGTAATGATGAGGCTTTCAACTCATTCTATGGGAAGCTCAACGAAATTGTAATTGCTATGCTCAATCTCAGTGAGAAGATTGAGAATGCTAAGGTGGTGAGAAAGATTTTGAGGTCTTTATCGAAGAGCTTCCGAGCAAAAGTCACAGCTATAGAAGAGAGTAAAGACTTGGTTGAGATCAAATTCCAAGAGCTCATTGGGTCTCTCCAAACATATAAACTGGGACTGCCTTCTCACAAGACAAGCAAATCTCTTGCTCTTAAGACTGTCACCGAGAGAATGGATGACTCCTCTGAAGAAGATGATGTGGAGAAGGAGGTAGTGTTCCTTGCAAAGAATTTCTGAAAATTTCTTAAGATGAAAAACAGTGGGAAGCCATTCAGCAAAGGAAAGTTTTCATCTTCCAAATGTGCTAGAAAGGAGTTTAAGAAGAAAGATGGGAAGGAGTTTCAATCCCCTCAAGGAATTGCTTGTTACGAATGCCATGGCCATGGGCATCTCAAGAAGGAGTGTCCTAACTACTTGAGAGGGAAGGGCAAGGTGTTTACCACTACTCTTAGTGATTCTGACAGTTCAAATTCAGACACTGAAGGAGAATGTGACAGTGAGGGAAACTACCGAGCCTTCATGACTATTGCCACCATTGACTCAAAGGATGATTTAAGCAATTTGGTTGATGAACTTGGAAATATTTCTGAGGTTGAAGAAATTGAAGAATCGGAAGATGAAGATGTATGCCAAAATGAAGGGGAGAACAACCTTCAAGAAGCATATGATTCTTTGGTGGAAGATTGTGGCAAATATGCCAAAGTTGCTAACGTTGCTGTGAAGAAGATGAAAAAGGTTGAAGAAGAGCATAAGTGTATACTTGTGCAACTTAAGGAATCCAAGTGTGAAGAAGAAAGACTCAAGGGAGAGTTGGTTGAAGCTTACTCTAAGATCAAGTTTCTTGAACTTGAAATTATTCAAGCAAATGTCAAGGTTAAGCGCATCTCCACCAAGAAACTTGACAATGTGTTGTCCTCTCAAAATTCTTCACATGATAAGACCGGTTTGGGATATACCAAAGAAGGAAGTTCAAACAGCAAACCCAAGAAGGAAGTGAAGTTTGTCGCAACCAAGAAAGTTGAGAAACTTAAAGAAGTGAAGCCTGAGATTGAGACCCCTGTAGTAGTAAAGAGAACCATTGGCGCAAAGCTAAAGGAAAAAGGGAAGTCATTACCTAGAAATCAAAGGGGGCCTCAAGTAAAGCACTTGTGTCATCATTGTGGTGCATAAGGTCATACCATGCCGAATTGTTTCAAGCTTCATGCACTCAAGAAGGCTGACTCTATGTGTGGTCAAGAAAGTTCAAGGAGAAGACCAAGGGGAGCACAAGCTAAGGGAGATAGTGAAGGACATCTCATTGGAGACGTGATGGAAATGCTAAAAAACATATCACTATGCCTTGCTAGCTTCACTCCGAGGTTTGAAAGTTATGTTGGTCATACCCTTCCATCTAAGGCTCTCACCCAAAACACTCGTAAATGTGGGTGCAAAAGGGTACTCATGCATGATTACTTCCTATGTCCATCCATTAATACTTCAAATGTTTAAGGTCATACGTTCATGCATCATGACATGCATAATTCTATTTGTGTCAACTGCTTCCAGTTTATAACTTGTTTCTTTTACAAGTTCTTGTTTTGTACTTGTTTTTGTTGATCTTACTTGACTTGTTCTGTTTTTGAGTGTGTTCAAAAATTCAAAAACCCATAAAAATTGAAAAATCTCAAAAAGTTTGATCGCTTGTGTTGTGTATATCACATGTGAGTTTGGCCTAGTACCTTCGTACTAATGATGTGGTATATTTACGAGCTTAGCTTGTTATGTATGCATATATATATCTATGTGGAAGAAATCTTGAAAATTATATGTGATTGTTGTAAATCGATCTTCAAGCTTGTCGTGAATGATTGGTCAATAGTCTTGTTGGTCTTGTTACTTGCATAGACTTGTGCCTATATCTCTTCCCACTTTATTTTTTATGTTTTTGCAATACAGCTCACCAAATGTAAATCTCAAAATGAAAAAGAGATTATGAGCTGCAAAAGCCTGTCGCACATACTAGTATTTGACTAGGAAAAAGGGAAAGCGACTTTTGTATTGAAATGTATGGTGCTCAAAAAGCCAAAGGCTAACTCTCAATGTTGAAATATCAAAAATTTCAAGCACCAATCTCAAAATGAGATGTATTGTTCAAAAAGATCAAATGTTATGATTTGTGCAAAAGCCAAATGAAAAGCTTCTAAGATTTGTAATCATTCTCTTGTAGGAGGTCATATATGTTCATTTCTATAATTGAGATAAACCATTTGACTTAGTACCAATTGTGTATGATTTGATTGAATTGATCATTGAAGCTTCACTCTGGTCTAAAGACTATTCCACATTTGATACTCACCCATAACACACAAGACTTTGCTCAAATAATGCTTATTTCATTTGTGTGATTGTACATGTTCAAATTTGTTGTGTATGCTTAAGTGCTTCTCGATCAAACCCAAAAATATTTTTGAGTATTTTATATGTTTTTGAAAGTGATTTTATACTTTTGTACTAAATAAAAAATTGCTAAGGGGTTGGACCGCACAGTTCTTGCCACCGGTTCACGCAGTCCAACCCTGATTTAGGGGTTCACGGAATTGCCACATATGCTCAGTTCTCTATGCTTAAAAAACTGGATTTCAATCTAATTTCCGATTTTCATGGTCCGACCTCTCGGTCCGGTCCGGGTCTTAAAACCTTGTAAAATATTGTGTGCAAGTTTAGAAGCCATATTAATGGTTTACCTGAAACAGGAAGAGGACACAGAGTTTTTTTTCTTAACGAATGAGAACATTTTTATTGCTAGTTTGCAACACAATAAACAGACATATGTCCACATTTTAACTTAGCTTAAGAGCACTTGCATTATTGTTTGTATAATTAAAAAAAATGACCACATTTTAGCCAATCAAACCAAAAATTTACCTCCATTAAGTCATGCAAAGTTTGTAGAGATACATAGTTGTTATGGTAATTATGTAAATTTATATTCATTTTGCATATAATTTTTTTTTTTTTTACATATTCTGAGTATGAGGAGTAGGGGGTGGTGGTTGTTATGTGAAAAAACTAAACAATTAAAAAAATAAATAAAAATTGATATTTTAATAAAATTTAATGTAAAATAAATATTTTTTAATTTAAAATGTTTTGAAAAATAAGTATGTAAATTATAAAAAGTAAGTTTTTATATTAAAATAGATAAGAATTTTTGCACAAGCCAAATGTTTCCGGTATAAAGAAGCATCCACATCAGTGGATGCAAAATCTTACAAAATGCAAAAAACCCTTCATTTTACACATTTTGACCCCAAAAAAAAAAAAAAAAAAAAAACTCATTATTAGTGGGTGTAAAATTGTGCATAAATACACAATTGCTATAGTAACCGTGCATATATGCACGGTTACCATGGTTTTAAAAACCGAACTGAGTATCGAACTGTTTTTTTAAAAAATTTCGGTTCAACCCCGGTTTTTGCCCGGTTTTTCGGTTGTTGACCGGTTTTGGGGGTTTTAACCGGACCGAATGGCTCCTAGTTCTCGGTTGAACCGGTCGGACCGGCCAGTCCTGTCCGGTTTTTAAAACAATGACAATTACTATAGCATTTGCATTTAATATTTTATTTTATTTTTTCTCTCTCATTCTATTCACTCCCTCACTCTTTCTGAACACTTTCTCTAAACTCTCTCTCTGTTTCTCAGTCTCTAACTCAAGCTTCACTGTCAGCTTCGCCGCCAGCTTTGCCATTCGCTCTAATCTGCGTGTTGGGTCATCATCGTCTCTCACTCTCTCTAACTTTTACCGCGGATGGTTTTCCTTCGTTTCTAGTGGGTTTTGGGATTTTGATAAATGGGTTTTTGGATCTTTGGATTTGGGTAGGTTGGTGATGGTGGCTTGATGATGGTGATGATGGTGATTGGATCTTTGGACTTTTGTTGTGTGGCTTGATGATGGTAATTGGGTAGGTTGATGATGGATCTTTGGATTTGGGTTTTTGGAGGTTGGTTGATGGTGGCTTGGTTGAATGGGTATGTGAATTTGAATTGGATGGTGACTGGGTTGTTGTGTGGCTTGATGATGGTGGTTAGGTAGTTGGATGATGGTGGCTATGTGGATTGTGTTGGGTCTGTGAGAGAGATGACAGTGGAAAAAAATGAATATTTTATTGAATAAATGTGTATAATAGAGAAACCAATGTAGGAGTTTTGTAAAGATAGGCGTGCAAAATAGAAAAAGCAAGTGTTTTTTTACAAAATTGACAGATTTTTTGCATCAACCAGCGGATGCTCTAACATCCTATTAAAAATAGTCCTTCACTCTTTTACACAAAGGAAACCTACAACGCACATCGTCAATGACACTTTTCACTAAATCAATCTCAGCCCAGACTTTCCCTGATGCATTTTGGCATTCCCATCAAGCCATATATAGGCCCAAATGTATTAAATTTTAAAATAAGCCCAAATCATTTTGAAATTCTCTATTGTAGAGAAGAGTCAATAAACCCAAATCATTTTGAAATTCTCTATTGTAGAGAAGAGTCTAACTTACCTTTGAGGCTTTGGGCTTTTGAACTGTCGATTCTGGCTCAGTAGCCCAATCCTTGACTTAAAAGATGGTAGAAGCATCATTTTAGAACACACGTAATCTCGACTCAAGCTTGGCTTGACAGTAAGGATGACAATTTCACCTCAATCCTCTCGCATGAGTTTCCCTACCCAAAAGGGGTGATACTTGATAGAGTGGGAGACAAGATCTTCTGTTACATATGCATGCAACAGGCCTCCCACCACATGTGCGTGTAACTTGTTATTATGAGAGTCTGTTGCATGTATCTATAACAAGAGATAATTATTTGCACGAATGTAACAAAACTCCTACCACATGTATGTGTACCTTGTTGTGAGAGGCACACTGCATGCATCTATCACAAGAGACAATTATTCGTACAAATAGGTTGGGACAAATTTTGGTCATCCCACTCTGAATATATTTGAAATGCTATTTTTCGTGAGGCAATAGGCAAGGCAATTGGACAAGATGGGGTAGGTATAGACGGTATAGTACAGGGTAACTCTTTCACAGAGTAGGTTTAAGGCACCCAAGATCTAACCCTGCTTTGTTACCATTTCTCCTTCACAAAACATTCACATTCTATCTTCTTGGTAGTCCTGGCCCTGGGTAGCAAATTTGCCATACGATATCTGGTAGGCAACTTAAGTTGGTAAAACCCACCAGCAAATAAAGGGCATGCTAAACGAATATTGGAAGCAAAGTAATCTCCACCAAATTAGAATTATCTTTTTGCTCCTACTAGCTATTGTCATGTATCACGACAAGTATACTGCTTTGAAGCAAAACGCAACCACTATAATATATATATCATCACCAACCAATTGATTATGCACTATGAAGCAGCAAACACTGAGAATGTTTCTTCGAATTTTCAATGATAAATTTTCACGGAAAAAATTGAACTGAGAGATGTTGCTATCCCCTCCATGAAGAAAGAAGAAACCTTTGTGTTAGATAAATTTTGTAAAATTTTAGATTTAAAAGATTTTTCTATTTGGAAATTTTATACCAAATGGACTTATAGCCATGTTTTTAAGAGCTACAGCCGCATTTTTTAAACGCGACTGTAGACCAGTTTTTTTGTAGTGAAATTAAGCACAAGAAAGAAGAAATGGAACTATCTAGACACCCATACAATCATTCACATTGTTACGTTTCTTTAGTACATCAAATTTAGATATAGATTAATGAAATATGGTCAAATATATATATATATATATATATATATAATTACTAATTTAATTTTCTAATTTTTGGGTAAAGTTAATTTCGTCCATCAACTATTAATTGTCTCAATTTAATTCAAAATTTTTAAAACTCATTCTCATCTTCATTTAATTTTTTTAAAAAAGAAATTAATAGTAGTTCAAATTGACTTGATTTTGAAACTTTTGCACTTTCCACATAACTTTTTAATGTACACTCTATATGCAACTTCAATCAATTTTGTTAAACTTAAATGAGAATAAAATTTAAGAATGAAATTAACTTGATTTTGAAAATTGAGTGAGAGCCACAATTTATATATGAGGAACAAATAAAACTTTATCCTATAATTTGATGACTAAATTAGTAATTTAAAACAAAAGAAATACAAAAAACAATCTTCTAAAAAAAAAAAAAAACACTACACATATGGCCGTAACACCCAAAGTCATGGCCCAATAATTAGGACAATGGTATGGGGTATGGTTTGATTTTGAACCCTAGCTTGAAGACAATGGTCAATGCTGATATGAGTGGCTTAGGACTGTTTCTCCCCCACTTGAAGTCCTCTCATAAATGATAAACCGGTGTACTATCTAGGCCTTCACAGTGATTAGTTCTTTTTACCCTCTCTTAACTCCCTCTTGAATCCCTTTCTTGTGGGTAAATCTAAGTTCCTCAAATTTTGGTTCCTCAATTAGGAAGGTTTCTTAGCCTCCCTTAACCTTTTTTATTAAGAGGAAGAAAACTATAAATGACCATAAAAAGAGGGATTTTTTTACCAATAACGAAATAAGCTAGACAACTTTATAGTTTATTTCTTATACCTGTTTTTTGTTCTGACTAATCCTTATACATCTACTACTGCAGAGTGTGACTTGATGGTAGAAGTCATCATATCATTTCATTTGGTGAGTAGTTCAAGTAATAGTCCTGTCATAGCCTACATATAGTATTACACATTGTTGTCACCTAACATGAGGTCAATGTGTTCACACAGAAAACTCTTTTTTTTTTTAATAAAATAAAATTCTTGTATCTCCGCGTATGATGAAGGTCAGTCTTTGACTACTCCAAGGGGTGACAGCAAATGAACTCCATCTTTGAATAGATGTAAAAAGTTGACAAAGGATATACTACACCATACAAATTTCTTCTGTTGGTAGGATACTAAGCAAAGATTTAAAAAAAAAAAAATTAAGAACATGGTACATGAAGAACTAAAACAATAATCAATTGACAATGTTGGTGAAGAGTGGCATGAAGTTTCCTGATGTCGATTTGATTATGAATGGAACTACAATAAATAACATATAGAATATTCTTTTTCCATTTGCACCTCCCTCTGTTGATGCCTAAACCAAATGACAAGGGTAGGAACCATGTATCAACCTTCCTGTCTCACATGTTTTCATGTGAATGTGTCCCCACCATTTCTAAATTCTAATAACATGCTACAGAGCCATGAATTCACTCATTTTTATGTAAGAAGTTATAAAGGACAATTGTTTGTGTCCCATGCTGGCTAGCAAGTGCATTTTGTTGGTTTGCTACAGTCACATTAGCTTTAAATTCTTCTCTAGAAGTTATTCATGTTTACATATAATTTATAGACACGACAAATTTGACAAAAAATTTTACATCTATTGATGAAGCAGATTGTTAGTAGTAAATAAAAAAAAAAATGTTCAGTAATAAGGCTAGATAAGAATCAATAAAACTTATTGACTCAGCTTATATAAAAAATATTGTGAAACGCAATAGCATTGCTCTATGTATAAATTTTATACATAAAACGTTATCTGCCAGCTTAAGGCAATACAAAGTTCTAGACTAATTGTGTCTTCATCTGTCATTGTAGTTTGATGATGAGATCCTATGACTGAAAACCCATATGTAACAAAACATTTGTCAATGGAGCCCCCCTTAATTAATACCCAGACTAAAATACAAATATCAACAATAAACGAAAGCGACTTTCTTGTATCATGCTTTGGATTTTTAAAACTTTTTGTGTGTCACTAATTCATACGTACAAGTGCAAAAATGAAGAGAAAAAAAAAGTCGGCTCCTTCATGGTGTGCTTTTCTTCAAATTCGTAGAAATTTGATATAAAAGAGTTGTATAAAACACTACATAATACATATATACTAATACTACCTTGAAACTTCTGACCTTTTTTTCTTTCTTTCACTTTGGATAGAAATTAACAACATTGCTTATGACAGTAATTTTATCACATTCGTTGATAATTACACGCGACATTTTAATACTTATGATATGATCAAATATGTAAAGTTGTGATTTACAACTATGTGTTTTGTTGGCTTTTATTCCATGCCAAATTTGATTGTAATTACTATCAATTGTTTATACCCTGTATTTGTTGTGGGAATTGTTGTAAGGGGTGTGTGATAGAGAGTGTGTGAAGACTCAAGCAATTTGGAAGTTGATAGAATCTCGCGGGTATCTTGCGACTAAGCTTCCCCCGAAGTGAAGCATGTGCCCTGCACATGCTGGAATGCGAAGAGTCATGACAGATGGAGACAGCTGTCTCTCGCGAGTATCTCACGGGTAAGGCCTTCCCGCGAGACACCCGCGAGACATGCTGCTCTGCCAGCCTGTACTGACTGACTCACACATTTTGCACATATCCTATATAAACCCCCATTACCCACAAATGTTGAGGAATGCTTTAGAGAGAAAACCCTAGCCAAACACATTTGTAATTAGAGATTGTCATCCCCACCTTTCTCTATACACTTGCTTGTGGTATCTCCTCAACCCTTCCCTCTCCATTTCCACACCATTGAGAGGTTGATAGCCCAAACACTTACCACACCTTTTGAGAGTGTTGTGTGACGTTTTGGTGCTGCTGGGAAGTATTAGAAGAAGCCTGGAATGGCAGATGCAACATGGAGCTTGTTGCGGGATCCGAAGAACTAAGACAAGACACGGTTCCGAGAAACCTTGTTGGAGTAGGAGCTTGGAGGGCTTAGGTACATCTGGTAGATTAGGCTTGGAGGGTCTCTTGCTTACTCATGTATCCCAACTGATTGTCTAGTGGATCGATTTCCCCTTGGAAGGCGGCGGAGAGGTTTTTCGCCGAGTTCTTCGGTTTCCTCTTCGAAAACACGTCTTGGTGTTTTCTGTGTTTGCATCTCTCTTCCCTACTCTTTTATATTCCATTACATTGCTGTGTTGTTTAATTTATGGATTAGAGTAGCTATATTGTTCATCCGCTCGCTTTTACACTATTCCGCACTTTATATTAAAGTTGTGTAAAATCTATCGAGCCGTAATTTTAATCGGGGGTCTAAACAGCTCTTGTGTTTTTCAACACGTTTTCGAGCTTTCAAAATATATATGGTGGGCCCATCCGATGTGAACAGTTATTAGTCTTTGGTTGAAAATCTTGAAGATACACAGTGCTAGACCAAGAAGAAAAAAAAAAAAAAAAAGTCTACCACATTGCATAGTAACCCGTGTTTTCTTTTTCTTTTTCTTTGTTGTCATTTTGGACTATTTTACAATTCACATCACATTAATGATTAGACAATAGCCAATGAATTTCATACAACCAAAATCATTAAAAATACTGTGCGTGGAAGCGCCCTTTCTCTATGATTTCTCGTTTCTGATATTATATAGTCATCTCCTATAAGTAATTCAAGACAACTAAAAAAGTTCTAGCTTGTTTAAAAAGTCCTATGCGGTGGAAAGTAGCTTCCCAATACTATGTAGACAGCTATAGAGTATCCAAGCACCTCTGGCAGCATTAGTCCCCAAGTAAATCAGTAATTTCAAGTCGGTCAGGTTACAGACGCGCTTTTTTTCACACCCAAAAAAAAAAAAAAAAAAAAAATTTACAGTTTTTATGGGCCATGTTCTAATTGGATTTCAATATTTTCATTATAATCTATTTTGTGTCAACTTACGTACCAATCACAAGTTAACACAAACATAGTGTGAATTTGGATGAGAAAAGAAGTGTGTTATATCATTATTCATTTAAAATTGTTTGTTAATTATATATACTTTTAGCTTGAAAATAACTTGAAAGAGAGAGCTCATTGCAAGCTTTTGTTTTTTTAAACTTACAGCAGCAGTGCTTAGACTTATAGCATTTCAGCTAAACCCCACCATTTGAGTAGTATTAGTCTATGGACAAGCAGTGGCACACCCTTTATTATTTATTGAACCATAGGATCACATAATATTGAAATCGTCTTTGTGGACAGTTGGAGATGGGTTTTTAATATGAAGAAGACATAAAACCTTGGATCTAACTGGGGGAGGTCATAAATATAGAAGTAATTTCATTTGTCTAACAAAGAAAGACATCATCATCACACCGTAACGGTCCACCATTAAAAATACATCAATGAGACCCAGAAAATAATTAATAACACTTGCTAATAATGCATGTAGGCATAACTACGTACCAACCAATTGGTACGTAGTTGTAACGCACTAGTTTCTTTTGTAAAGTGCAGTTCATTTTTTAGCTTCCATGCCAATCCCTCCATTCATTTATTAACAATTATTCATGCTCCAATCAAGGTTATGCACCTCCACTCAATTGTCTTTTGCTACAAAAAGTTGATTCTATAGTATACTCCATTAAACTAGTTTATCACTTACATAAAAAATAATATTCACGATTTTAATCAATTACAAGTTCAATGGGAGAGACTAGAGAGATCCTTCTTCGTAAATTAAAATTGTTATCTTGGTAGGAATTTTATGTAGGTGTTTGGTAAAATTTCTTACATCATGTAAAGGAATTTGAATTGATCTACACCAAAGAAAGGATTTAAGAAAAGATAAAAGGCTAGCTACCTCCTATTATCTAACTCATATTGTACATAACTCATGGACTTTAATGATTTTCTAATGAATGAAAAAGATAGAAACCTAAACTATGGATATTTTGTAATATATATCTTCAACTACAAAATTTTGCAATCAATGTCTTAATTTAGGATTTTAATTCTAATGTCTATGTATTGTCTCCAAATGTTTAAAGCTAACAAAATTTGGGTTGACTAATTTCGTAGTAGGTGTTTGATTGCATTAGTTTTTATATTAAGAATACACATTGTTAGTGTTTGTTAATTTAGATGCTGATTACACATTGTCATTTTTTTTTCTCTTTTCCTTTTTTCAAGCCAGTCTTAATTATCACCTAGATCATTGAAGAATAAAATGTTTTTGTTTTTTCACTTGTTTTTGTTTGTACTTTTTTTCTTTTTTCTTTTTTTGGGTTCTTTGGGTGCTTTCTCCTTTGTAATTTCCCACCAAACAATGCAGCCTAACTACAAGCTTTTACCCAACCTCAATTATGGAGGCCAAAAAGAATTTAAGTGGTGGCTATTTTACTCTATAGTCGGCAAAAATAAGTGGAGGTGAAAGAAAGAGAACCATAGGTTTGGTTTGAAGGTAAAAAGTGAAAAATGAGTAACTCATATGTGGGTCTCTCCCATCTCACTTTCACTACTCTCTCTTCTCATTTTCTTCACCTGACTTTCCTCAAACAAATAATGGATTTCCTTTATCTCCCTTCTCTTTTCCATCATAGCTTTCCTTTACCTCTCTTTTTCCCTATACCAAACATTAAGGCTTTGGCCCTGAGGGACTAGAGATAGAGCCGAAAAAAACCTATTGGGTCTTCATATTTATTCGTTAACAATGCACTTGGACGAAAGGAAAGAGGAAGACCACAGAAGAGTAACCAAAAAAGGGAAGGAGTATCTGGTTAAGGAGAAAGACCGGAAAAAAAATCATGAAATTTCTCTATCATCTGTATTAGATATTTCTGATTTTTTTTTTTTTGGCAATTACGAATGTGGTAATTTGTGAATGATAGATGATAATATATTGAAAATTATAAATCCACTTGAAAATCAATAACTTACCATTTTAATAAGTTGTGAAAATTATTATGAATGTAGCATTATTTATTTTTATTCTCTTTGGGAGGTAGAGGAGGGATTAGAAAAGAGAGTTGTGATATACTTTTTTGTGTTTTCATATGTTTGGTAGTATAAAAAAAATTAGTCCACGGAAAGTTCAAGACTTAATTTTTAAAGGTTGTTTTCTATTAAAATTTTTCAAAAAACTCTGCTTTACACTGCGTGAAACAAAGAAGTAAAAAATTCATGTTTTCGAGCTCATTTTAATGTCTCTACCGAACACACAAAAAAGGAAGAGTTTCCAAGAAAATGTCTTTTAAAAAATGACGCATTTTCTAAAAATTAATATTGTCGAAACAAACAAAGATCAATGTAATTTTCTTCCATCCATTTTCCTCTTAAAGAACCAATCACCAAAAAAGAAGATAAAACCTTCCATTCCTTGCTCCTATACTTTTTCTTTGTCCTTGGCGGTCCATTTAGCTCAACATCATGCTAGAAATGAAGAGAAAGTCATAAAGGAAAAAAAAAAACAAAATCAAAAGCAAAAAGTTAAAAAAGCCTATCCCTCATGAAGACTCCAGAATTAGGGGGCAATAAAACTCACTATCATCATGTTATTAAAAAAAAAAAAAAAACTCACAATCATGATTCATTTCTTTTTCTCTTGTCCTTGCTCGCACTTTTTTTCCTCACGTTAGTTAGATGATAGGACCACTAGAAAGACACCTCCATGTTTACCCACATGCCCTTTTTGACCTTGCCAAAAAGACAACCCTTTGCAAATTATTCCTCGCCCACACAAAATTCCTACTCATCCTCATGGACAAGGCATATGTTTTTCTTTTGAGTCCTCACTTTTTTCGGTGGCTATGAATATGCATCGAGAAAGCATAAATGCTAGAGAGAGAGAGAGAGAGAGAGAGAGAGACAATAAAAGTGATGTAGCAAGCAAGCAAAGCTACCCCAGCACATTAGCCACCTTCACTGGCTGGCTCTGTTTTGTGGTCCCTCTTACCGACAACCCCAATCAAACACAGTGAATAATTATTTAAGTATAATTACTTTTAATACTAAAAAAATTTTGAGTATTAATTAAAATATATAAAGAATGCAACACCAACTCTAACGTCCTGTTCTTTTACTTATCTTTTCTTTTCTCTTCCCCAAGAACATGATCATTATACCCAACTGTATCTATACCATTGAAAGCTATCATACAAAAAAAAAAAAAAAAAAAAGTAACCCCAATAAATTTCTGTTTCTAATAACAACTAATGTAATAACAAAAATAAAAAAAAGAGAACTTTAGGATATGGAATATGAAACAAAGAAGAAAAAAATTATGCTGTCATTGCCTTGTCCTTTGCAACCTAGTTCCAATCATTTTGAGCTCAAATTTCTTCACAGCCCCAGCAGCATCCCTCATTGTGGTGTCCAAAACATAAGGCATTTTTTCAAATGTGACCTCTGTCGCATTGATTAGGTTCCGGCATGGTTCGCGTCTTACTGCTATGGTTCCGTGATAATGGAAGTATTTGATACGTCCCTCGGTTTTATGTGTTGTTTTACCAGCTAAATTTTGTGACATATGAACTCCAGTGGCATATACATTGCGTGGTTGCACTGCGTATTTGCGGTCCCTCCTTATTCCTTTCTTCACATCTCTATATACAAGCTTCTCAAATCCCCATCTCCTGTAATTTTGACATTGACAAAATAAAGGATGTGAACAAGATGCATCTCAATGCCACATATGTAGTTATCAAAACAATAGTGACTTTTGATATTGTGCACAATCATTTATTTATTTTGAAAACAATTTTTCTCGTCGGTTCTGTTGCTGTCAATGACCAACTTCTAATGTGAGTACATGAAGCATCTCAAATAGAGCCAAGCAATCAATTAATTAGCTAAAGCCATCCATTAATATCTCTTACAATGAATAGTGAGAGAGTACCAAAAATGAGTTCAATGGTCCACAATATAGACTGTTTACAATGAAACCCATCTCTCATTAGTCCCAACAAATTGCTAATGGCCTTGTTGCTTAATGGTACTTCTCTTCTTTGAGAAGGAGGAGGCTTGAGGTTAGACCTGCTGTAGTGTGGTATCTGAAGGGATTTATGAGATAAAGGACTAAGACATTAAGGTACTTTCATGGTTTGTTAAAAAAAGAAAAAAGCTCCTAAAAATTTGACCTCAGTCCCACAAATTTTATTTCCAGTTGACATCAGCATCAACATAATTAAAGGTTTGCCAAAATTCAACCTTAATTATTAGCATTTACGTATCTTTCACTACTCTAGCCAAATTTTCATTCCCACAAATGACATCATGTTGAATATTGACTCTATTTGCAAATCTTATCAGAGAAGAGAACAACCTTGATTGCAGGTTTTGTTGTGATATTTCACTGAAACAAAAGGATTCTAGAACAAAATGATTCATATAATATTATAGGAATTAACAAATGCTTAATCATGCAGGCCCAAGATTCAATCACTTGAGAACATAGTTCAAACCCACCCTAGTTCCACCGGCCCTCAAACAATGAAAGGAAGGAAGAATCTAATTTATCATAAGAAAGTGCCAATATTTTTAAATTTTAAAAAAACACTCTGTCCAAGAATGTTTTCAACATCAAAGAAAAATGTTCCTATCACTCAACCACCACAAAATCACAATTTGAACAATTGTTTGTTTTTTTTCTTTTTGGATGAGTGAATTTTCAATGTGGGCAGTTATCAAAGTAATTCACAAAAGCCTAACAATTCTGCAGAACAGTCAATTCCTTCTAAATATACTCCAATATGAACTCTCAAACCAGTCAATTTCATGTCAAATTGAACACGGCAAAGACTAATCCAACCCAAAAAATTTACTATCTATCAAAGAATTTTCATCTTACAATTCCTTCTATGTCTGCACCCAATCACACCAATTCAAACATCAAATTGCAGCAATTAAACTAAAATTCTCAAATCTCAAAATCCAAGTTCCTCTACCAGTCATCTTTCTTAGGATTCTAATTACGCCATCTCTAGCCATTTAAAAAAGTTAAAGTAAATTTTAAACCCATTGTAAAGCATGTCAAAAGCTGTAATTCTAACCAAGCAACTCACTTTTTCTCAACCAAAATCATGCAAGCTAAGAACAATTAACAAAGAACACAAAGAAGCAAAACATGTACCTGTAGGTTCTTCCATTAGGCTCAGACAAGCAGAGCTTACTGCTCATAGGCATTTGCTCAATGGTGAACTGATTATAATCAGAAAGTGAATCCAACACAGTCTTGATAGTGCTCCTGGGAGGCACAAAAATATACTCGTCCACATCAAAGAAGAACATCCACTTAGTCATAAACTTATACCTATGCAAACAATCATTCACCACCATGAACTGATTGTGATAGTACCCATCAAACCTCTCTTGCTCCCTGATATCTTGCAATGTCACATACCCTTTTTCCATCCACGGCTTCAACACCTCCAACACTTCCTCATGAACCCCACCAGCATCATGTATCACAAAATGCGACTTTTCCCCAAACAATCTCACATGGTAAGCCAACCATTCCCTCACTCGCTGTGGACTCAAACCCCCATACAAAGATGACCCACAATATAAATACTCATACTTTGGCTTTGAAGTGAACACAGACAAGTCCAAAGACCCTGGAGACTCAGTTAGAGCTTCAATGGTGTCAGTGACATTCAAGTTTCTGTCACCACCACCAGAAGTTGTAGCATAGAGAACCAGTCTTCCACCTGAGTTATCAACATTAACGGGCTGTGAAAAGGTACAGTTTACAACCACAACAGTGTAAACTCTTCCATAGCCCCAGTCTGGGAGCATCTTATATCCAACTGCGGAGACGGGTTTTGAGGTAGAGTTGTGAGAAGGTTCCCACTTGCACAAGTAAGTAGGCTTTGAATAGAGATGGAGAGGCTTTGAAGCAACACCCACAATGGCAAATGTGTTGAAACCACCTCTGTATGATCCCATGGTGACAAAGCTGTATGCTGCTGCACCATACGGATTGAAAGCTCTCTTGATGGAACCATTCTCCAAAGTCTGATCTCGCAATGGTTGTGGCGGTGGAGGAGGTGGTGGTGGTAGTAGTGGTGGTGAAGGTGGTGGTGACTGTGACGGTGGTGGAGGAAGAGACAGCAGTTGTGGTTGTGGCTGTGCAGCCAGTTGAGGTGGTGGGGCCACTTGAGACACAACCCTTGAGATACAGAAACGGAGATCAGAAGTAGAGATGGTGAAACGAGAAGGGAGGAATTGGAAGAGTGTGGCCAAGCTGCAGAGAACAACAAGCGTTGTTAACAACAGTTTTAGCTCTGCTGCAACGTGCCACACTGCGCCTCCTATGAACAGCTTCCTCTCTTTCTCTTTTCCCATTACAAACTCTCTCTCTCCCTCTCTCTCTCTCTCTCTCTCTATTACTCTTCCTCTTTTCTTGTCTCAACTCTGGCTTCAAAGGGTCTGTGCCTCTGTGTGTTTATTGGAATATTGGGGCTCTCTAATCTGTGCGAAGCAAAAAAAATCTCTAACTTTCCAATTACGTGTTTAGCTAGCTGTCATGTTGTAATGTGATTTGCAAAGTAGGGTCAAGGGTGTTTATTTGTTTGGAAAATATATGATTGGGTTTAATAGTTTATACTTTTATACATCGTTGTATACTTCTAGGATTCTTCTGAAAAGGAAAAAATAAATAAATCGTATACTTCTGGGTTTATATTTTAACTTCTACTAGGAAACAAAATCACGTCATATTTTCACTTTACAGTAAATTGAGGTGTCAATCTATTATAGGACAAAATAAAAACCGAATAATATAATATTCTAACTTACTACAACTCAAAACAAAGATGGTGAAAAAAAAGATGGTGCAAAAATATTTTAATATTTTGTTGTAATTTATTTGTTTTGTATCTTTCTTAGCCACTAGTATCAGCAGGTAACAACTTGGTACTTAAAATTTTTTATGAAAGTGTTGTGAAAATGCTGTAAATATAGCATTTTTCTTAATAGATATTTTAAAATGAGTTAAAAAAAACTCTCTCTTAACTTCCCTTATTTAATTTTGTGTGAGATATAATTATTTTTCCTATTTAGTTTTGCCTAAAATAGAGTTGTTTTCCATAAAATTTTAGTGAAAAACAACTCTCTCTCTCTCTCTCTCTCTCTCTCTCTCTCTCTCTAGAAAGTTACGGAATAGTTTTCCTTTAACTCATTTTTTTATACTAACAAATAAAGGAAATTGTGAAACACTATGGGCATGTTTTTTTTTTTTTTTGAAAGGACTATGGGCATGTTTGGTTGACCGTAATAAATATCGTAATGTAATAGCTTCCTATAGTTTAAGTATTCTTTAATTTAGTAATATTTTTATTATTCTTTAATATTCTTTAAAAGTTAAGAGATAGCTTTTTAATATTCTTTAAAATAAAAAATAAGTATTCATCCATAAAAGCGTTGTAAACTTGTAATAGTTATTATTTAGTAAGTATAGTAATTTATTATCACTACACACCCTTATTGCGATGGTCACTCCACAAGTATAAGTGTTTGTGGGGTGTGGGGTGTGGGGTGCAAGAGTCGGAGTTCAAATCTCTAAGAGGGAGTTTCGCACACATATATACTTAAATTAAGTTAGAGTAGAATTCTATCTTGTATATAAAAAAAAAGTGTAGTAATTTATTAAATTAATATATTTCTAAATAAACAAAATTTTTATATGCACATAATAACTATAAAAATAAATAATCATAAAATATAACTCATCTCTCTCTAAATTTGAAAAATATATTATGAATAAGATATTTACTAAAATAAATCTTAAGTTTTATTTTAATGTTAAAACTCTCAACTAAATTTATGAATATGTTTAGTTATTTCATTACAACACATTTTATTTCTCATAATAAAGATTACCATTATTTAGTGTATCAAAAGTGCACTATCTTCGTATAAAGTTTTTCATTAAAATAAACAAAACGATAAATATATTTTTTTTTTTTTTGAGAAACTACAGAACAATAAATCTTGGGTACAAGAGTTCATTCTTCAAAAAAAAAAAAATCCAAGAGTTCATAAAGTATATTTAGTGTGTGTTTGGTAAGTTCTCTGTTAAATTCAAACATGTAATTATTTTGAATTTAGTTATCTTAAAAACAAAAAAAAAAACTATATTTTTATGGTAATTATAATCATACAGTATTTAAATTTGATTCTTTACAACCACTAATAATGCAATAGAATTTTTTTTCCTTAAGATAGTAAGAGATTTCATTAATAAAAAAAAAAAAAAAAACAAATTAATGTAAGAGACTAAGAGATTTGATAAGGGTAAAGAGGGGTTAATTATTGGGATGGGTGAAAAGGTATTAATGCCTATTGGCGTGATTAGATTAATTAAGTATTTAATTAGTAATAAGCCTAGGTAACTTTATTTACATTAGAAAAGCCGTGCCAAAAAAATGTGGGGCTCTATTCTAAAGCCTCGTCGTTGCTGTTGCCAACAGAATTGTTGCACTTTGGCTCTTGATTTCCGAACTGGTTTGTTTTTATTGCCTTTTTTTTTTCTGAAAATACTGAATGTTTTTTATTAATCTGAATGGTTTTTATTGCCAATTTGCCCTTACATTGTTTGAATCTATAATTCCTAGCCCCAAATTTAATGGATATGTTATCATCAACCTTGTAGTGTTCTACGCCCCAAACCCCCCCCCCCCCCCCCCCAACAAAAAAAAAAAAAAATCATCCTAGTAGTGGTAAATGGTAATCCTTTGCAGTCCCAAAAGGAGATTTATAAGCAATAATTTCAAACTAGTTTTTTAAATGGATCCTTTAATCTCAAACATAAATCACAAGGACCAAAATTTCTTCTCAAAAAAAAAAAAAAAAAAAGACCAAATATTTACTCTCTTTTTTTCTCTAATTGGTAAATGAAATAACTTGTTAAAAAATTTAACTTATAGATGTCTAATTTATGTTATTGTTAGGTTCCTTCTCAAAAAAAAAAAAAAATGTTATAGTTAGGTTATAATATTTTGAACAAAACATAAAGTATATAACATACGGAACCTTTTTTGCACATTAATGTGACACATGATTATTTTAGAACATGTAGTATATTAGTGTATCGTCCAAAACTTTTTAACTTAAAAGATATTTGTGGATTCAAATTTGTTTATACGAGAATGAATTGCCATAATACTTATTGTAGGGAAAAAAAAAAACCCACATTAAGACATCAAAGATTTTACAATTTTTTTTCCTTAAATTTTGGCAATCAAAACAACAACATAATTTTTAATTTTTAAACATATATATTAAACGGGCCCATAGCATGCCGGCCTAATTTTGAACTTCTAATAAAAAGTTCAGAACATGGGGAGTGAGTTTGTAAGTGTCATAAACTATAAGGGCATCAAAGAAATGAGATTCCCAATGCATACCAGAGGAAGTGACACCTGGCAAAACTGTCTGCAAAATAATACATTCCCATTCCCATATGATATGGCTGTCAAAGACGACTGTTCGAAATGTGCTGTCTTTGTCACTATACCCTACCCTACACACTCCAGCTACATTGGTGGGGACCACCTTTTTCAATTAATGAATTCACACTGACTATTATTTTTTTATTTTTTTTATGGGATCACACTAACTAATTAATTAACAATAATTTTTTTTTTACCAAATTAACAATAAAGTTAGAACATTCATATCAGCTCTTTTATAAATGTGTAAAATATATATTTTGACAATTTTTACACATTTTGAACCAAAAAACACTTTTCATCAGTTCTTTTAAAATCGTGTAAACTTGTGTAAAATTATCAACGAGCTACAGTACCTGTGTAAATTTATATGGGCACTGTAGCTCATGTATTTAGTTTTTTAATAGTTTTTTCTCTCTCCTCTCTAACTGACTCTCACCTCCCTCCCTCTCAAACGCTGCGCTCTCTCTTTGTCTCTCCTCTCTCAAACTACCTCTCTTCCCCAACCATTACAACAACCCAACGCGCCAAAATCAACTGAAAATTAACCCAAACAAACCCAAACGGACAAACAACAAAGAGAGATCAGTGCTAATCGGAACGATTTAGGTAGCCGGAGCTCGTGGATATGCTGGTGAAGCGTGGAGTGTGGATCGGTCAGTGAAGAAAGGATCTGGGTTGCCGTAACTCGTGGGTCTCTCTTGATCGGAGCTCGTGGATCGGTCGGTGAAGCGTGGAGTGTGGATCGGTGCTTGTGGAGCGTGGATCGGCCAGTGAAGAAAGGATCTAGATCGGCCGGTGAAGAAAGGACCTAGTGAAGAAGTGATATGGGTTGGTAGTTTTTGAGAGAGAGAGAGAGAGAGCGCGTGTATATAGTAAAAGCAGTTGAGAGAAATAATAAAAAAATTGAGAAGAATTAATATTTTATTGAAATATATTGTAAAATATATAAACTGATGTGAGTGTTTTATAAAAGTGATAGTGTAAAATAGAAAGAGAATGTTTTTTCGTGTAAAATAGACAACAAATTTAGAAGAATTGATGTGGATGCTCTTATAACTATAATTTTTCACAACAAATTAAAAATATAATACATAATATATATATATATATATATATGTATGTATTAGTTTGAATATATAAAATTGTAAATATTTTTTAAAGATTTAGAAATTAAATATACAGAATTGTGTAGTCTTTGAATTTAAATAAGAGAAAAGTTGACCGATGGAGTAATGACATTGGGTTAGGGTTATGGAATTTAAAAAAAAAATTATTAAAAAAAGTAATTAATTTTTTTTACTATTTTTTTTTATATTTCTTTTGAAAGTGTGTTAAAACTTTTCTAAAATGTAAGTTTCAGTTAATTCAATTAGTAAAATTTTTGAAGGTTGAAAAAGAGATCTGAGGGTCAACCCTTACTTACACCAAAAAATAATTGGTATTTTGATTTGATAATAAAAAACTATTATCAAGAATAGATGTCATATGTTAAAATGCTAAAAAATAAAAACAAAAATTTCTAAAATGGTTTATTAAATTTTAATTATAAGCTCTTCATAATAGGTTAAAAAAAATGATGTCAATAAGAAGGAAAATCAACAAAAACTTGCCATCTATATTTTATTGTGAAATTATTATGAAAATATTATAGTTTAGCCATACTCATTAATTAATTAATTATTTTTTTAATATCATTAATTAATTAAATAAAACAACTCCGTACTTTTAAATTTTAATAATTGAATCTCAGTTAGGAAAATGGGTGGCATCACATGCTACGTGGACCTCTGCTAGCATCACATGTTTGTAGCGGTGATTTTTAATTTGCAATAATAATACCTAGGAAGTAGGAACTGAGAATCCGCCACCGATTCTTCCTCATTTTCTGCTCATCATACTAACGTGTAAAATCAACCAGGATTTGTATTACCCATAAAAAAAAACCTGTTTTTTTAACTGTTTTTTTGACGGTTGAATAGTTAGGTCAAATCTTTTTCTCAACCAAAAAAAAAAAAAGTTCGGTCAAATCTAATCTAATTTTTAATGACCCAAAAAAGAAAAAACATTTTTCTAGATGAAAATATTTTATATTTCTAAGTGTTTGAGAACAATTTATTTAGTTGTAATTGAAATTTTTTTGTTAAAAGTACGGTTGACAAATATTTTTTTGTTATTAATATATATAGATCTTTTGGTGTTTATACTTTTTTTTACATGAACATTCAGGATTCAAATAGACAAATACTTCTCTTAGGTAACTAACGAATTAGTTATATATTAAAAAAAAAAAACTATAGAAAAAATCCAAAACTTCTATTCTCTAACCACTATAAAATTTTATAGTTAAAATTCAATTTTTATGGAATAAAGATATTATTTATTTATATAGATTAAATACGTGGTGTTAAAAAATTAACTCATCTGAGCATGAATAATAAAATAGTTTTTTTATTTTTTAAACAAAATCTCATATCATATCATATGTTTTAGGCACTGTACATAAATAAGTGAGATTTAGTTTCATTCCTATTCCATAATGTAAACCATGATGTGTGTTGATTTTGGTAGAGTATCCTCAAAGATTGCACATATAAGTTTGCGTCAACATTAATATATAAGATTGTCTCCATTTTTATCGAGATTCATTATACATGTTCGGTTCAACCACTTACCACCTTACCTTCGAGTTTATGGAAAACTTAGTTCTATTTTCTTCTCTCTAGACAAAGCTTAAGCATCAAATTATAGAAATAATGATGGTGATGGTAAGTGCCATAATTTAATGGGACCAGCTTGGGGAGGAAGAAATTTTCTATTTTACAAATAATTGTAGTCATTGAACATATGACATTCATTGAAGGCGGGCTTGTGTGTGTTTTTTATTAATAAATTATTGAAAGAATTCTCTCTCTCTCACACACACATATACATAGAAAGAAAAAAGAGAGTATAGGTTGGGAATGCTTCAAAAAAAAAAAATATAAATATATATATAGGTTGGGAATGATATAACTGTTTATTTTTTAATAAGTTTTACACTATATAATAATATTTTCTTGAATTTATATTTTGAAAATCTCATCATACTATTCATTGTTTTTGTTTTTAACATGCATATCATATTTTGCATAAATTAAATGTTATTTATTATTTTGTCCATGAATTATGTTTTGTGAGGTGCAGAAATATATATATATATATATATACACATACATCTTATAATAGGTATATATTGTTTTCAGATTATCTTAATACTTTGCAAGAATAAAAGGTAAGAGGAAACAATGCATTCTAATGGACGATTTTTTTTTTTTTTTTTTAAATCTGATATAAAATTATTTAGCAACATTACATTAACTAAAGTTACATTATGTGTAATTTGAGTGTGTGTATATATATATATATATATGAGAGATGCTACGTCCACAAGTGGTTAGTTATTATTGGTTCAAATTTGAAACTAACACTAAGATTACTTTTTTACCCTAACAATAACAACCAGTAACAACCTACCATTTAGGATTTGTTGTGAAAATATTGTGAAAATGTTGTGAATATATCATTTATATATATATATATATATATATATATAAAATAAAATAATTAATTTATTGAATATATTCTAGTGTTGTAGACGTTGGATGTGGAGAAGATAGGTGTTAGAATTTCACTGTTGATTATTTATTTTCACTGACCTTTCCAGTGGAAACAATAAGTGAGTGTTACCCTCCCTACAAGGACAATACACAGAGTATGTCATATTGTATTTGTGATGTTTTGCATTAATTGTATACACAACTATCTTGTTCTCCTTGTTTCCTCTAAAATTTTATGTCAATATCTATTGAATTTATTTGACAAAAATAAATTTATTAAATTATATTCTTAGATTTGGAGTTGTGGTGTGCCTTATGTTAGAACTCCTTTCCCTTTCTATTGTGTATTTCTAATAATAATAATTAAAAAAAAACTTATATTCATCTACCATTATTAATTTTCTAATTGCTTCTTATTTTATGCAAACCTAATGCGCTTTGTTATTACCAACAATTTTTTGTACCTCTTCAAACACATTATTGTATTAGGAGTTTTTTTAAGTTTTACTTTAAAAACATTGATTTTATAAGGAGTTTTTTTTTTGAGTTTTTTAGTTTACAATTAAATATTGAAGAGTTTAGATTTTTTTTTTTGGGGTGGAAATTAGATGAATTACCATGTATTTTGATCATGATAATGAATTTATTTCTTTTGAAATTTCTTATTGCGGGTTAAATATAAATTTTTTCGTATTGAAATTTGTGGGTGTTACATAATGTGAAGAAAGAAAAAAATCATCAGCAATTTTTCAATATTAGAACTCCTAATTTCCTAAAGTGTCAAAGTATTATTACATTTTTTTTTTCTTTCACATTTACTTTTCTTCAAGAAGTGTATTATATGTCAATGATTATTCTGAGCCATCGACCATGTTTTAACGTGTTCTTAGCTAAGATCTAATGAGCTCTGCAATTTTGAATGGTCAAAGAGGTTACACTATATAATATATATGTAAACCCCTTTTGTTTGATACACGTTTTTCAAATGTCTTTCAAATTAGGCCATGTTTCCTATCAAAAAAAAAAAAACAAAACAAAAGCCGCGTCTAGTATAAGAGTAGGTGAGTCGGCGTTGTATTGCAAATTACAATCAAGATTTGGCATGTCTCCCTTCTCAAAAAAAAAAAAAAAAAAAGATTTGGCATGTCTTCCTATAATTGATTAGGCTTTCCTAAACATTTAGGTTAATAACATCAAGAGATGCTAGTTGAAATACAAAATTTTTGGCCGAATTTGTACAATAGAAAATCTTCAATAATTCAACATATTTTGCCAATTCTTCTCTAGGGTCTTAAGCCTCTAATATCCTTGTTGATGATCATTTTGTAATGACGGCCAAAATGCTAAAGTGAACCCAAAACTTTTGATTATTTGAAATGTGATTAAATTAGAAGACTCAAGCCCAAAATTTCAATATGTGATAAATAATTAAATATAGGCTAGTGGTATGTTGCAAGATGGAAATCAAAATACTAAACAGCAATGGGTGCAACAAAATGCTTACAACAAGAAGGGAAATTTGAGAAAAGTGGTGAGAGAGAGAGAGAGAAAACTCTTTTGTGCCACTATTTTCATCACAAGACCTCAAATGTTAATGCTGGTTTGTTGTTGAATAGGCTTTTGTTATAAAGTTAGGGTTTCAAGGGCAAAACGAGATTAATTGTGTTAGATCTGATGGAAGGTTTTCATAGTAAATCTAGGATATTCTTAGGGATTGGTTTATAAATAATGGTTGAGGCCATGGTCCTCCATGATGTTAAACTAATAATTATGGTCATATTTGCTTTATTCAAGTAAAAGGAAGGCTTGTCTTTTTATCATTATTAAGGGAAATGTTTGACTCAATGTGATTGGCTACCATTTGGTCCTTGGGGAAGCTACTCTATGCAATAGAAACCAGCCAAGAACGCACAAAACATCTTTATATGGGCCTTAGGTTTTGCAAGAAGCCCCAGCCCACTTTTTGCAAAACACACATTTTGGGCTCATAAAAATGGTCTAAAAAAGTACATATACCCTTCACACTATTTTTGGAATTGGGCTCATAAAAATGGTCCGAACTTAAAAGAAATAAATTGGAATTGGGCTCCCAACACTTTCTGAAAACAACCGTCAAGAATCCTCCCATCATTTTTGTTTCCCAATCATCAGATTCTAAATGATGGTGTACTTTAAAACTCAGTAAAAATTTCTTGAAAAAAATTGCAATTCCTATGAACATCTCAATCCAGAATTCTTGCAATTCTAATACCCACCTTTTAGGTAATCAAATGTTAATTCAAGCCTCTCCAACATTTATAATATTGTTAGAATTTGACTTTTCAGTATTTTTCTATAAATCTATATATATATGAAGTTAATTTAAAAAATGAATAGTATTTAATAACGTTCAAAGGTATTTGTCATTTAAAAATTCTTATAATGAGTTGGTTTGGAATCTTTGGATTACTTAAAAGACAATATAAATTAAAATTGCAAGATATCGAAGTAACATAAATAATATGTAACTAGAATAGGATGGTATAATATGTATAATATATATATATATATATATATATACATATATATATAAAAGATATGTATAAACAGAACACACACACATCCCTAGGGCTGTGCTGGAACCCCTTCTTTCTTCAGGGCAAAAAACCCCATGTTGGGTGGAACGAGCAGGGCCGGGAATTTTTACCATTCCTACAAACGAGGCACATAGTGAGTGGGTGAAGAAGTTTGCCTATAGCAATTAGTACAACTTCTCTGAATCTATACATAATCCTCATGCAACATAAGGATAAAACTCAGATAATCAAATATCAAATTGAACCTCACAATATTAACTTAAAAGAATTGAACACCCAATTCAGAGCTTCTACAGAAAACCATGACAAACAAGCACCAAGATCTCGTAAAAACTATATTATTGTTAACAAGCATGAAACAGACAAAAAAAATGGAACATAATTTATGGAACTAAAAGGTCAGAGCTACAAAAACAAATAACCATCAGATAAGTTTGAAGGTTATTTTCACCATGTTCATTTAAGCTGTGGCTGCCCCTTGAGCTGCAAGCCTCTTCTTGGCCTCTTCAATGATGGTTAACTTTATTCCCTTGCCCTTAGGAAGGGAAACCCAAGGCTTTGTCCCCTTGCCAATAGTGTACACATTGCCCAAACGAGTAGCAAATTCATGCCCAGTGGCATCCTGGATGTGGACTGTCTCAAAGGTTCCCTTATGCTTCTCTCTGTTCTTGATTACTCCGACACGGCCTCTATTTCTTCCACCAGTCACCATGACTACATTCCCAACATCAAATTTGATGAAATCAGTGATCTTGCCACTCTCCAAGTCCAGCTTGATGGTGTCATTGGCCTTGATGAGAGGGTCTGGGTAGCGGATAGTTCGCCCATCATGGGTGTTGAGGTATGGGATGCCCTTTTGCCCAAACTGCACCGACCTGACTTTGCAGAGCTTAAACTGCAGAGAGAATTTCAGTTGATCAGAATAATCCTAACAGGATCCATAATAACTCCAGCTTCAAAGGATCCATACAATATTGCGATACAAAATTGTGAAGCTAGGCAGATGATGTTAAAACTTCATCTATTATGTACAATAAGATGATATATACTCACTAGGAATCATGTCACTCTCAATTTTTGAAGCCTCAGTTACAGATATACATTAATTTTTACAATGGAAAAAAAAAATTTGAGAATATATTCAAGAGACTGAAGATAATACCTTTGCCTCTTCGTCCCTGATTGAGTGAAGACGGAATCGACCCTTAGTGTCGTAAAGCAGGCGGAAATTCTCATTAGTCTTGGGGATTGAAACAACATCTGTTAGAAGGAAAGCAGATTATAAGCATAACATTAAATTTCTAACCAATAACACCACAGAACTTAATTTTAAACCAGGGAACATGCGGCAGTCATAAATACAAGGAAGCAACAAAAACTCTCAATGCCACAAAACTAATGAGCCACCCGCCAATCATATTGGCTAGGTCAAATAATTCAGGAAAAAATGAGTGTGGAAGATGTAAATAACATTTTTTCCTAATGTAGTAGCAATACATAGTGTAAATAAAATTACATCATCAAGCAAATTGTGGTTATAGTAATTCAACATTTTCCTTTGCAGCACCCATCAATTAGTAAATTTGTAACTGCATCATATAGATGGGTTAAAAAAAAAAATAGGCATGCTTTTCAGTATGTCTCCAAAAGGGCCCCCCACTAGTCCAGCTAGCCAGTGAGCAGTTCTTTCAGTTGAGAAGATATAGATGATTACTGCATAGGTACAAATGAGCATTCTTCTCATGATGATTTAGTGTATTGCATTGGTACTAAAAACAAGTAAAGATTAAAAAAAAAAAAAAAGTCAATAATTTACAACAGGAAGATTAGGATGTGCATACCCATGAAACCTGAGGGATAGGTCTTATCTGTCCTGACTTTCCCATCAACCAGAACATGTCGTTGCATCAATATGGAAATGACCTCACGGTATGTGAGAGCATATTTCAATCTGTTTCGCAAAATAAGGATCAATGGCAGGCATTCCCTAGATTTGTGAGGTCCAGATGAAGGCTTGGGAGCCTAAATAAGAAAAATAAAATACATTGAACAAAAAGGAACCTGAATTCAACATATAAACTGAGAGATAAGACGAATACAAAAATCAGTCCAGAGGCAACTAGGTACAGAAGTTTTGACTTACAAATGCACCACCAAGTTTGTCAAGCATCCAATGCTTAGGGGCATTGAGCCTCTTCAAGTGCTTCTTCAACCCTCTAGCCTGTTGTAGACATACAAAACATATTAATTTCAAAAACTTAAAACAAGCCAAATATTCATGTATACTATACATAAATGGGTTAAATACAATTCATACACAATTCATAAAGTTGTTTTATACGTGCTTTATATCAGAGTTACAAGATTTAAGTTTCACTTGAAAATAAAATTTAGACATTTCACCTAATAGATTTGACAAAAGTTAAAACCCTCAAGGATAAGAATAACCACAATGATAAAACATCAATGAGTTTTCTACCGTAAAGAGTTGTGTTCACAATCAACTTTGACCTATTTCACTTTGTTTCCACTGTAGAATTTGAATCTAATGAAGGATATCCAATATTAAAATTTAAAGCTGGAGAATCACCTATGATAAAAAAACGTAAGACACTAGATATATGCTACTGCCATACAGGAATACAGATGGAAGCTTTCATCAAGCAACAGAGGTGGATTTTTATAAGTTTACTTCAATCAAATTCAGAGGATGGTCCCTTTATGCTAAGTTTTCTAGCCAACATAAGGACTTAGTTACACAAATCAGTTTTTCAAATACTTGACAGAGCTGACATCTAGCACTAACACAAACCAGGCATTCAATAGAGGGATCGGGATTGTGTGGGAATGAAGGAGAAAACAATTATCAATACAAACTTTATGGATTTTTCGACATGCAATAAAATGTAGGTGCCCATCATGGACCAGTTTTGAATAGTGGCAAACCATAAAATGAAGAGTTAAATAAGAAGATCTCGGCCCTACCCAACTGAAGAAAATGATGGATGATGGGTTATCATAAAGCCTCTCTTTTCATCATACATGGAGAGATGTCATTTTAATCAGCCTCTCCAAAACAAAATTGGAGGTAGCATCACCTACCAATTGACTCTCTCAGACACCAGTGGGAGCTTTGTGCATTAAGTAGGACTATCATATATGTATTCTAGACTTAGAAAAGAAAATAGTTAAGCAAATCCCAACTTCCTAATCTCCACCAATTATGTAAATCAGACATACCATATATTTTTGCAACAACCCCATGACAAAATCATCATTATATTCATTCTCAAACTTGTTTGTAGCTGTTTAATACATTTTTAGTTTATGAATCCATAGAATAACCAAACAACCGTATAACTGTACATAACCAAAAAAAAAAAAAAAAAAAAACCATACACATAATCTACATATTTGAACACCCAAATCCTGGTTCTGACATATCTTCAACATCAAAAAGAACCCATTTGAAACAACCAAAACCCAAACGAATACAACCCCTTAAAACCCATTTGGACAGTGAACAAAACCCACAATATTCATTAGCCAATTTCATATCCTTCAAATAAATTTTATTAAAAAAAAAAAAACCATCAACAAACGACAATATCGAAAGAGAAGATGTACAAACCATTTCGGTTTGGGTATGGAGTACAAGTAGAGCAAGTCTGTTGTCTCTCTAAGCTCTCTGCAGAGGCAGCAAGGTTTTGTGAACGAAGCTGCTTGTGAATATATATGGTTACAGAGAAGGAACCCTAATGGGTGCCATGGTTTTATTTTTTTTGGGCTGAGTATTCGGGTCGGATGTGGGCTGGAATAGGGTCTACAATGGGATCATATCTACAATCTGTTCTACCCATAGAAAAGGCCCGGTTAACTGCATAGTGCATAAGTGAAAAAATAAGATTAAAAAAAAAAAAAAATTAGCCACTATATTTTAGGGTGACAATTAATTTAGTTTTTATTCTTAACCTACAAATGGAAAATGTTCACATGACTAATGAATTACACAGTTGATAGTTGATACACTTGAAGCTCACATGACTTACAAAAGATAGAAAAAAAGAAATTTAAGAACTTAATCTACATTTTTTTTTTTCATTTTCTTGGCAATAAAACACACAGTACACTAAAAAAAAAACAATCAATTCCTAATTTCATCAAATCTTCACCTGCAAATTAGATAAGTATTTCAACCACAACCTCTAAAATTCATTTATCTCTATATATTAAGAAGATTCGGAAAGTTAGTTATTACTTTTCTAAGTTATCAAAATATTCCAATTTAATTAGATAGTCTTACTCTTAAAAAAAAAATTGTTTCTCAAAAAAAAAAAAAAAACTCTTAAAAAAATTTGAAAAAAAAAAAAGAGAGGATAGAACTGTAATTCAACAAAATTAAAAAAAAAAAAAAAAAAAAAACTATATCACAAAAACCTCCCACTCCACGCACACAACCAAAAGTGTAATTAAAGAGTGTGTGTATTTAGTAGTTTGAAAAAAAAGAAAAAAAAAAAGAAAAAGAAAAAAGAACCACCCTACTCACACAATCAACAACAATTTCCTCTTAATAACTTCCAACTAAATGAATACTTTCCAAGTAACCCAGTAACAGTGGTTACAAACTTCTCCTAAACTTAAACATCGTTTTTTGCTATAAAAAATTTAATAAAAATATATATTCATGCATGGTATTTTTTTTTTTTTTTTTTCATTTGAATTCTAACTTCTCACTAACTCTTACCATGTCTAAATCATTTTAGTTCTAGTTAAAGTTATTTTTATTAAAAATAATAATAAAGAAAAAGATTAACAATTATCTTTATTAAGTTTTTTTAAGGATATTTTTAAACTTTTTTTCCTCTCTGTTAGTGAGTTGATGGTAGGAACCAAATTAACGGCAAGTTGAAAATAATAAGGACTAAATTGATTGTAAATTGTAATCCCAAAATGTAGGGAACTTGTGGGGAAGTGAACCTAAATCCATGGAGTAGACCCAGCCTGGGGTCTAACAAGAGATAAAAGGGACTTTTGATGGGAAGACCATTTAGGCCTATAGCTGAAGTAATCTGCTATACCCATCCTTCTCAAAGACCATCTAGGCACGCTACTGCGGTAATTCGCGGAACCATTCTTTCCTGAGGACATGGAGACTAGCCGAGGAGCGACCTTCCTCTTAAGCCAGGGCCATCCTTTGCTCACCTTTCTCCCGATAAACACATCGAAGAAAATGCGGAGCCCAATGTAACATCTCTGCATTAATGAGCTTCTCCCACTTAATGCCAGTCTCATTAAATGCTAAATAACTGGCCTGAACAATGAAAACACCCCCAAAAGTCCTTCTTCATGATTAAGAAATGGCAGCGCAAGGGGCTTATAGGACAAGTACCCCTCAAATCCAGCTAAGAGCTAGACAGCTGGAGAATGAAGAGATATGGCTATAAAAGAAGAAGGGGAGAGCAATAGGAAAGGGGATCCATAAAAAAAAGGACATAAGCAAGAACAATAAAGTGAAAGAGAGTTAGAGCTTTTTTACTTATATTCAACCCTCAGAATCCCTCTTTGTATCACGAGAACACTCCTTTTTCATATATATATATAAACGCATGATATAGTTTCCTTTTCCCTTTAGCTATCTATTTAATTTTCCCATTGTGGATTCATATCTCTCATTTTTTAGAAATTAGTTGTGTTGATTAAGAACTTTTGTTCAAAATCCCTTTCTAACGTTTTTGACCCCCACATAACCAAAATAGTATTTTTTGTCTTCTTTTTTTTTCTTTTATCTTTTTAATCCCACATAACTTCTTACCTGTCGATGGTAAATATCAAATTATAAAGAAAATAAAAAGAATGATATTTTAGTATGAATTACTAAAGAGAAGTAGTACTTAAATTTATATTTTGGAAAAAACCCATTTTTCATCCGCTAACTTTTCCCAAAAATCATTTCAGTTTTTTAAGTTTGAAGTTTGTTATTTTAATCAACAACTTTGCTAACTCATTCAAATCAATACTTCTGTCCATTGTCAAGTGCTTCGTTAAGCAATTACAATAGAGAGAAAGAGAGTTAGAGCTTTTTACTCATAGTCAACCCTCATAATCCCTCTTATTATTTAAATAAATTTTTGTTAATTTTAATAAAATTAAAAAAGAAAAAAGAAAAAAAATCATAATATAGTTATCCAAAATTGTTTCATTGCTTATTTTTGAAAAGTGGTTATTTAAAATTGAAAAAAAAAAATAAATTATTATGCTAAAACAAATATGAATTTTAACATGAGCTGATGTGAATGCTCTAAGTATTTTATAGTGAGACCTACAATGGAGGTCAAAATCAATTGCACTAGCAGTAGATGACATGTGGTCGAGTAATTAATATTGCAAACAATAGTTTTTACAATAAAATTCATAAGTGCTTGTGAAGTGGGGGGGGCAAGGGCCGGGGTTCAAGTCTCTAGGAGAGAGCTTCACACACATATACACTTAGATTAGGCTAGAGTAGAATTCTATCTTATAAAAAAAAAAAAAAACTTACATATGAGAATCAATAATAGTTTGCCAACTCAGCAAGGGCGACTAGGAAAGCACACTGAAACTTTAATTTGTGCTAATCACGAAATCATGTGGTAATATAGTAAATTTTATCAAAAGCGCAAAAAAATTGAGATAATTGTAGAATTAAAAATTACTATCTTTAAGAGACGTTCCAAAACAAATGGTACCTTATTCTAACTTTTAGATTAAAAGTTATAAAGAAAACAAACATTATTAAAAATGGCAAAAATGAGGATTTTGGGGCCTAAACAAAGGAATTGCCTGAAAAGTAATGTGCCTCATCACCAAAGGCAATGACTCTTGCTCCCATCCTCAGTTCTCTTCGTGTCACTAAATTTCATGAAATTTCATGGATGTCACTCTGAAGATCCTTGCTACATGGATTTCTTGCGAGTTGACTTTTGACGCTCCATCTAATTAAGAAGGCATACATTGTTTGTTCCACATCACTGAATCAAACAAGCCAAAAAGTGGAGGTACAATTGAAGCTGGTTTAACTCTCTTGCAAACCAATAAGATTGGGTTTTGCGCAAAAATGTACAAATTAAGTAATAAAATAATGATGTATAAAATTGTAAGGTTTCAAAAGTTTATGTGTGTGTGGCACAATAGTATGAGGTCAACAAAAGTTTTTTGGTTTAGTCAATCCGGTGGGCAAAACTCATTGGTTCATCACTTGTTTTATTTGGGCTTAAAAGAAAAAGAGAACCCACACCTGTTATGGTTCCCCAAATGTCCAAAAGGACCAAAACTCATCATTTTCATGGGAAAGAAAAGCATTTTAGACGCGGGCAAAGTGCAAGAAATATCTTGTTTTTCTGACAGACTCGACAGAGAGAGAGAGACTTGAGTTGAGTACGTGTGCAGTGCCGGTGTAATTCATATATATGGTGAGATAAGGCTCAGAAACAGCGGGCCGTAGGTTTGTGGGGGGAGAGGATTGTGTAGTTTAAAGGATGGGAAGAGGCTTTGGTGGAGATTATGGGTGGGTGTGGGTTTCTTGGAAGTCGAGAGAGAGAAGTAGAGGACCAGGTAAAAAATATTGCTGGTTTGTGGTTTGGCATTCTCAAGTCATCGCAATACATGTATCTCTCTCTCTAAAGTTCTCTTCTCTATTTTTTTTTAAAGACTGATTCATCACTCTTTTTAGTTTTGTTGCTTCAATTTTGCCTAAATATTTGACGAAGAAATATGGAATGGTTGTTGAATTTTTATTTTTATTTTTATGCATGCATGTTATTGAGGTCATCTTTGATTTCTGATAGTATTTGCATTAGAATTTGGGATGCAGAGCAACGAGTAACCAATGGTATATATTCATCATTCTTTGTTTTCCCCTTCTTCTATTAATCTGAAGCTTATAACAAATTAATTCATTTTCTAACAATATTTAAAAATTAATGAGTTTTGGTATTCTATCTCTCTATTTTTTTCTTCGGTTTAATTGTTTTCAAACTGGTGAATCTTTTCTTTTAAAAGAAATAACAAATACTTTGTATTGTCATTTCATATATATATATATATATATATATATATATTATTTGGTATGACAGCTAGCCAAAGGATCTTAGTCTAATTGGAGTTAGCCTGCTTAATTAGGAATTCTTGTTCATTTTGTGAGAACAATAAGAGAAATATGCATATTTTACTCACTTATAGAAATCATTTAACCTCATCGTGTTTGCTATTTTGCTGAATTGTTCTTAGAGATTATTGATTTTTGACAGTTGTTAATGAGTAGTCCATACAAATTCCATTGTTTGAGTCTTTGAAAATTATCTATATGTGTGTTTTGTGTATGATAGTTTTCTGCTGTGTGTAAGTTCTATAAGTAGCTTTCTAGAACTGTTATTGTATTGTTGCTGTTAAATTGTTGACTGTATAATTTGTGGGATTAGTCCTTGTTATGACCTTGATTTGGCCAAACTTTGGATGTATGTGTATTTCTTGGTTTGTCTTAAATGCAATTATTCTGATTCATGATTTTTTTTTTTTAAAATGTCAAACCAGTAGCATTCTTTGTGAAATAGACAATGCATATGGAGAATGGTGATTTAATATATCAATAAAACTACCTATGACACAAAAAAAAACATTTGATTTCTACCAAGTTTTACAAAAACTGGCTGAGTAGACAAGTTGTCGAATATATTCTATACATTTTAGTTACCAAGCACGATATTTACAACTAAGAATTTTTTTTTCTTTCTCTTCTCATTGGTTTTGTCTAAATAATTAATTATTGAAGCCTTTTAAGGAGGTGTACTTCATAGTCTCACATTGGTTTAGGTTTATGGAAATAATACAATTTGATGTGTTAATTGTCTATTGGGTTTGCTTGCTTCCCACCCCCACCCCCCCCCCCCTCTCCCTATGAAGCACGGGTGCATTTGTGGGTGTGGGTACGAGTGCGGGTGCGGGTGCGGGTGCAGGACTTGGCAATTTTTGAAAAAATTGGGTGCGGGTGTTACAAGGCGCAGTGATTAAAAAATTTATAAAAATATTTTTATTTATATTTTTAATATATTGCTAAGCATACTTTTTCACATTATATAAACAAATACCAAATTTAAAAATAATAATAAATAATAACTAAAACATAATGTTCATAAATTAAATACAACCCACAAGTTTAAAATCTTTTTCTTTTTATTCTCTCCATTCTCCTGCCACTCCAATGCCAACAAGTCAACAACACATCACGTTTGGTCTCATCAGAATATCAACTTTACCTTTTTTTTTAATTTTTTTTTAATTTCCCCAAGGCTTCCATTTCCCAAAACTTAATCTACACCACACCTTTAAAAAAAATCTCTACACCAAGTTAGCCTTCTACATATTTTTTCTTCTTTCGTCTTCTTAATCTTCGTTTCTTCCGTCACTCTAACTTCCCAGTTCATACCTCTTTTTTTTTTTTTTTAAAAACCAATTTACACAACATCTAGACTGAGTAAAGGCAGGAAAACAAGACAAAGAGAGAAAGAGAAGAAGATTTTTTATTTTTATTTTTTGAATTTCGGCGGTTACGCCCGATACGGCTCGAGTCGGCGCGAATCAGCCCGATTCAGCATGCATTGGCGCGAGTCGACCTACGTCGTGAGAAAAAAAAAAAAAAAAAAAAAAAGCTGGACGCGACATTAACGCGCAGGCAGCAGCGTCCCTCGTGCATCGCCGCATCGGACGCGAGTGTGGCGGGCGTTTTGTTGCGTCCGTGCATCCTAGCCCTCTCCCCCCCCCCCCCCACCCTTTTTTAATTTTTTTTTCAATTGAAGCTCTATTTCTATAAAAATAAAAAATAGGAGTTCTTATGTTACATTTTTTAGGGCGATGCATTATGTAAGTTACTGTTTTCTTAAAAACTGGAATAAATTGTCGTTTGGAGTGTTGGGAATATTTGCGGAATTGATGAAACGGGTTTTATGATTTAATGATGTTTCGAATCGTTATGTTCCTATTTTTGAGTTTATGAATTTGAAGTGGGGTGTTGTAACTTGTTATTTGTGTTCTTCCATTAACCCTCCTAAAACCACATTGTTTTGCTATTTTGTATTCTAAATGTAATTTTTGGATGGATTAACTGCTAGATTTTAATGAATGTTGATGGAAGGCACACATTGATTTTGTCCGAACACTTGGTGGTGTAAATTTCAATTTATCAATTAACGGATGCAATTTAGAAATATAAAAGAGCCCAAGCTTGAAAAGTGTAATAATTTCTTAACCGTTAGATTTTTATTATTTTATGTTAGTTAAAATTAATTATTTCTGTTCATGTTACCTCTCAATTGTCCTTTTTTTATAAGTACAAATCATATAACAAAAAAATGAAAGACCAATAATTCTGTTTTCATTATAATGTATCTCCATGCAAGATTGCACCACTAGCTGCCTCCACAGAAAACATGATTGATATCATAAATTAATGATAAGTCTGCCTTTAGATAGAATTTAAAAAATAAACCTTTACTGAAAATTGAATGTGTATTACCACTAATAAATGTACCAAATCAGTTAACTTCCCAATTTGAAACCACGAAAGAATTTGTGCATAAATCAAGTAATATGCTGGATTTAAACATTGAACAGATGTTGAACTAGACCATTGCATTTTTGGTTCCTTGAAAAATACCAAATAATAAAGCTACTCATCCCTTTTTAAAATTAACTTGGTGACTATGATAATAGCTCCATCTCATTCAATCAAGTATTTTGTTTTTTCATTCTCCCCAAATAAAAAAGTATTTTGTTTTTAGTGCTACTTAAAATATGGGCTCAATTTGATATTCATAGGATGTTCACACACTCTCGTGACGTTTCACAATGCAAACCTGGATAAAAAGTAAAGAGATCTTAATAAATACATACCTTCTCCTAGACCTAACAGTTGTTGGTGATAAGTTACGTTTTCTCGATTGTAGCTTCCTTTTAGAATTGTCTGAGTTGTCATTATTAATAGGTTAATGTTTATTTTATATTATTTATATAAAATATAGTGTATAATAAATGGACTGATGTTGATATTTTGTAAAAATGGATATGTAAAATAAAAAAAAGAGTAGGTTTTTATTTATTTATGCAAAATAGATGATAAGTTTGCATGTGGATGCTTTCAGTCCACTTCCTCACTCCAGGGGCTTAGATCTAGGGTTCAGCAATTAATGGAGAGAAAAAAAATCCATACTCTCCTCTAGTCCTCTTGCTCCCTGCAAAGAAAAATCTATACTCCCACACTCTTTCCTCTCCTCCCCACTCTCTAGTTTCCATGGATGATGGTCAAGCTTTTTGCTACTATTGTCGCTAGTCATTTTTGTTATCTGACAATTCGAAAGCTTTACAATTACATAATCGTATGGTGCATAAAAATTTCCATTACCAATGTAACATTTGATACAACGTGTTCTATACTGATGCAATCCTTCAAGTGCACAAACAAGACTCTCATGCACCTCCAACTCCACCTCCACCTCCAGCCCATGGCCAGCAACAAGACCAAGCACGCCAACCACAAGGTAACATCATAATATATATATATATATATAATATTCTTATTTATTTGTGATGTGTTTATGTCATCCTTTTGTACTCTTCAACCCACATGAAAATTCATTTGTTCATCAAGTTAAAAATCGTTGTAATAATAACTTAAAAGTAGCAAACTATTGCATTTACAATAATTAGTTGCAATAACTTAAAATTATCGGTATTACATTAAGAAAATTTGTTGCAATAACTTAAAATAAAGATATTATTACAATAACTTGATACCAATTATTTTTACAATTTATTACAACAAAATTTCAAAGTGATACTTTATTGCAATAAAGACATCATTGTAATCATTTTAATTCAATTATTTTTCAATATATTGCAATAACAAACATGAAACGAATACATCATTACAATAACTTAATATTAATTATTTTATAATTTATTGCAATGACAAATATAAAACATTATTTATTACAACAAATACATCATTGCAATAAATTGTTTTTTGCAACAACATATATATCATTGCAACAAAGTAATTAAAAAGAGAAATATATCATTAATCACATTTTGTAATGAGGACCAAAATGCCATATATATAATGATTCTACCAAAAAGCTAATTAAGTTTAAGCTAGTGAAGAAGCAAATAGCTTATATTTATAATGTTTATAAAAAAAAAGAATAGCTATCTTATATTAGCACTATTTTATTCAAATATTTTTATATCAAATAAATTGTTATTTCTCTAAACCTTTGATATATAAATGGGAATGATGAAATGTCTTTGTTGAGTTGAAGGTCTAATTGAACATCGATGTTGATAGGACTAAAACACATTTTCCTAATCAATTCTAAACGTACATTACATAAGACTTGTTATGTTATGTATGTTTAACCCCACTTGCTCCGTAATTGTTAATGGAGAGGGGAAAAAAAATTCTCTACTCTCCTCTTGCTCCCTAAAGTCCAGCAAAGAAAAATCTTCCCCCACTCTCTTTCCTTTCCTCCCACTCCCAAGTTTCACCATGGATGATGATAGAGTTGTTTGCTGTAATTGTCACCAGTTTTTTAACAACGCGAGAGCTTTAAATGAACATAACAATGTTGTGCACAAACGTTTCCACTACGAATGTAACATTTGTACTAATGTGTTCCTTACTAATGCTATCCTTCAAGTGCAAAAGCAAGATTCTCACGCACCTCCACCTCCACCTCCAGCCCAACAACAACAAGACCAAACAGGCCAACCATAAGGTAACATCATAATTTTCTTATTTGAATTTTTTTTTTTCACTTGCATGGGTAAGCAAACTTATTTTTAAACATATTTGTTCTATATTTCTCTTTGCTGTGATCCTTCTCCCCCTACCCTAGCTGATCCAGCCCTAGATCCATAATAAGTGAACCCATAAGAAGCAGAAGAAGCAGAAGAAGAAGAAGGTCAATATATATTCTTATTTATTTGTGTTGTGTTTATGTCATCCTTTTGTGTTCTTCAACCCACATGAAAATTCATTTGTTCATCAAGTTAAAAATCATTGTAATAATAACTTAAAAGTAGCAAATTATCGCATTTACAATAATTAGTTGCAATAACTTAAAATTATCGGTATTACATTAAGAAAATTTGTTGCAATAACTTAAAATAAAAATATTGTTACAATAACTTGATAGCAAATATTTTAACAATCTATTACAACAAAAATTTCAAAGTGATAATTTATTGCAATGAAGACATCATTGTAATAATTTTATATCATTTATTTTTCAATCTATTGCAATAACAAACATGAAACGAATACATCGTTGCAATAACTTAATATTAATTATTTTATAATCTATTGCAATGGCAAATATAAAACATTATTTATTACAACAAATACATCGTTGCAATAAATTGTTTTTTGCAACAACATATATATCATTGCAACAAAGTAATTAGAAAGAGAAATATATCATTAATGTATGAATCAAAAAGAGAGAAATATATCATTCATTTAAAATAAATTAGACTCAAGAGAAGAAAAGTAGTAATGAGAATTATTGAATTAGTCAACAAAATTAAATAAATTAAAATTTATATAATCCGATGCTAAAAAACTAAAAAAAAAAAAAACATAGATAAAAGTGCAAAGTCTATATGATTATAGTTTAGAGTGAAGGTGTAACCTTTGGAAGAGAGTTGGTCATTCCTAAACTAGGCACAACCCACATAGGTGGCATTATGCTAGAACGAGATTGGCCTGAACAGCATGGTTGGATACTTCCATCTAGCATGTTGTAGATGCTCATATCTCTCCCTCTTCTACCAGGTACCACACTATCCGTAAAGTAAATGCAATTAGGATTGCAACCCGAGAAATTAAATGCCTCAACAGATATGGAAGGGTTATGTAGTTGCAATGGAACCTGTTCCTTCCCCTCTAGAACTTGATCCATGGAGTGCTGCCTAACAACCGCCACCAAACATTGTCTAGCCATTGCTTGATTTCCTACCAATTCCCCTACTCGTCCTTGCGTGGGATATTTGACATTCAGATGCAAGGTAGATGATACTGCCCCTGTAGCGTGAAGCCAAGGCCTTGCTAGAATAGTAGTATAAGGAGAATAGGCTTCCACCACGATGAAGTTGACTTGTACCTCTTCATCCCCAGCTTGCATAGGTAGTCAGATCATCCAATGGGGGATTACCATTCTTCCATCAAAGCCGACCAACGGCAGATCATATTTCTGCAAGTCCTCGAGCTTGAGCTTCAATATCCTATACAAATCTAGGTACATAATCTCTGCTCCGTTTCCTTGGTCCACAAGGACCCTCTTCACATCATATCCACCGATCCGCAAGGTTACCACCAAGGCATCATCGTGAAGTTGAAATGTTCCTTCCTTATCTTCCTCCGAGAAACCCAAAGTTAGCATAGTCGCCATTTTAGCCCTCTTAGACACTTGGGCTTTGTCCTCCACATCGAGGTTTGATGCCACGGACATGACTCCTGAGTAAGAATTGATGTTGCCTCGGGGTATAGCAAAAATTAGGTTAATTGTGCCTAGGGCTGGCCAAGGAATTCCATCTCTTTGATACCTGACCACAAACTGTTCTGATTGTCCTGTAGGCTGGTGCAAAAACTGCTTCAACTTCCCTGCCTTTACCAACAGGCCCAAATGATCACGCAATGTTCTGCAATCCTCTGTTGTATGTCTTCTTTCTTGGTGATAGTGATGGTAAAGGCTCTGGATTCTTTTGGACGGGTCTCCACCCATATTATTAGATCATTTAAAGTATGACTCATTCTTTATCTTCTCTAAGATTTGATAAACTGGCTCTTTAAACACTGAGTTGACCACCTGAGCGCTTGTTCCCGATGATTGATTGGGAAAATCCCTCATAGGATGATTATTATTATATCCCCTTGCCTGAGGATCCCTCTTTTCTGGGAAGGCTTTGGCTTTGCCGTTTCCTTGGGTTTGATCATCCTTTACCCGTTTATGCTCATCAATGCGATCCTTAAGTTGGTGCATATTACGAGCAGGTTTCATTGTCAATAACTTCCTCAACTCATGCTCTGTTGGAAGCCCCACCTTAAAAGTCCTTACCACCACGTTTTCGAAATCCTCATCTATTTCATTGAATGTTTCCTAATATCTGTTCGAGTAGGTCTTTAGAGTTTCACCCTCCCGTATTGCCATAGACAACAAAAAATCTAAGGGTTTTAGAAACTTTACTACACGTTACAAATCTAGCCCCAAACGCTCGAGTCAAATCCTCGAAAGATCCTATTGAATCTTCTTCCAACTCGTCAAACCATTGCATAGCCACAGGCCCGAGGCTGGAAGGGAAAACTTTGTACATAAGAGCCTCATTCCTGGAATGGACAGCCATCCTCTAGTTAAAATGGCTCACGTGCTCTACATGATTAGTCCTTCCATTGTAAATAGTGAACATAGGCAGAGTAAAGCGGTAGGGGGGCTTGGCTCTGTCAATTCTTCTTACAAAAGGTGACTTTGAAATCTGACGAAGTGCTTTGCTCATTGCATCATTCCCCCCACTCCGATGAGATGAGCCTTCTCCATGCTTGTTCCTGTGCCTCTTAAATTTATCCAAATGAGAGGAGGCAGAAAAAGATTCAGTAGGAGGAGTCCTAGATCTAGGGTGATAGGATCGATCCCTGTGTTTTCCGGATTCCTTACTTGATGGTGGTGTGGAATTTCTTTGTCACGTTCCCTCGATGTAATTTTTAATCAGATGATCAATCTTGCGTTTTAAATCCCGTGTTTCCTGCTCATGCGAAACACGACTCCTAGTCCTTGAATGACTCCTTTTAGTATGTTCTGTATGTTGTGTTTCCACCATAACGTTGGGTGTGGGGTTATTCTCCCTATCCCTCCTTGGTTCCAAGTTAACAAAATGGTCCTCCCGTTGAGAACCAACAGATTCCTCCTTGTTCTGCTCCAGATTAGCCATGACTTAACAAAATCACAAGCAAAATTTCCCACAAACGGCGTCAATTGTAAGTGCTAGAATTTTGATAGTCCAAGTCCACTGAGAATAACGAAGCCCCTTCCCTCAAATTAAGCCCAAAACAATATAATTTGTATAGAGAGTGAGAAAATGACTTTAGTGTGAGTTGAATTAAGTTTAGAATTAAGGCCGAAGATCCGAAGATTAACAAAGTAGAATGATTCCAAAGAGTAATTTAAGATTAATGCAGCCTTCGGGCAAACCCGAGGATTTGTTCTTATACAGAAATTTGTACAAGTTCTACCTTCAACTCCTTTGTACTGTGTTCGTTCCTATCCTCTTAATTATGCTTTCTTCTCCAAAAATTCAGCATCCCCCGATCTGAGAGGTTCTCCTCCCTTATATACTCTTTCTTCCTTCCATCCTAGCCCTCCACTTGTATACTTCCAAGCTTTTCTTTGGACACTAGTCCTATCCAAGTTCTGCTAAAGGTGGTAGAAGGGGTTGTTTAGCTATGAATCTATTGTTTAGGTGTCATTTCCTCATTAATGCAGTTGATAAGGTTGTTGCCATGCATTCAATGCAGAGGTGGTAAGTAACCTTTTTCAGGAACTATCTTTCCACTACCTTAGCCCTTTCTTGGAAGACTACTTCACCTACTCAGGTGCTCTTGTGACATTATGCACCTTTCCTATCCTCTTTTCGGTTTAGAGGTGCTTTACAGATGAATCGTTGGAAATACCGTTTCTCACCCTCCTCGGTTCTCGAACTCCCCACAGTAGAGTTAATTAATCAATTAAAGAAAAAAATTAAATGAAATAAAATCTAATCTAATCAAGTATGGAAAGTTACTTTACGAAATAAAATTAAAATTATATCAAGTCAAATATGGAAAGTGATCAATGAGTTTTAATTAACATAATCCAAGGGTTTTTTTTTTTGAAGCCACATAATCCAAGGGTTTAAATCTTAACACAAATGAAAAATCTTTAAATTGATCATACTAGCTAATTTAATTGAGAGAGGATTTTTGCCTTTTGGATTGAGATGCATATGCAAGCTACAACTTTACTAAAATAGAGATTTTTTTTGGGTCATGATAACAGTGAGTCAGTGACTCTCTTTGTCTGAAGAGTCATTGTTCACTAGCAAATAATGAATTTTTTTGCATAAAAAAATAAAGAAAGAATGAAATGTATTTGTACTAATGAGCAAAAGAATAAAGATACATATTTAAATGGGATTCTTCTATAATAATAAAAAAATGGGATAGAAAAAAAATGTTGAAAAATGTATTTAAAAAAGTAGATAGACAAAATAAAAAAGTAACTTTTAGTCTTCAATTTAAGTGAGAAAATGCCTACATTGTTAAAGATACACATGCTTCGAGTATGATTGCGCATGCTTAGGCATGTTTGTGCATCCTTTCCTAATTTTTTTTTCAAAATCTTCTAAGCTTCTAAAAAACTGAATCATTTATTTGGTATTTCAAACACGTGAAAGTTAATGGATTTCCTAAGTTGATTGGTTTAGGTTTCTAAAAAAAAAAAAGTTCATTGGTTTAGAAAATTTTTTTTTTTTTAAATTTTTTATACGAAAAGAAAAAAGTAATTTTTTTTTTTTTACATTTTTTTTAATATTTCCAATAAAAATGATATCAAAATTTTCCTAAAATTGTCCGTTAACAAATGATCTAAAAGCACCCCGTTAATCGGACCCTTCAAACATACATGATTCTTTCCTGTGCAAATAAGAGCTTAGCTCTAATCATTCCATACTGGAAAGAAATCATTCATAACAAAAAAAGAACATCAAAAGAAAAGATATGTCAATATAATTTAAGTGAAGATAGAAAGAATCATAAAAGTGAAACTAACCTAGCTTGGGGATTCTTTAAGTTTCTTTCACTAACTCCTTGGAGCTAGGATGGACCTAGGATTTCGCATTAAAGAGGGCCGAAGTATAAGTTTAAAAAAATCCTGAAACCATTGCTCATAATCTATATCTATATATATCTAAAAGTTGAAGCGTAACATTTATTGTTGCTATGCTTCAGTTGAGCCACATCATTGGCCATGTCATATTCTTTTTTTTTTCTTTTTTTTTTTCTTTTTTTTAAACAATATTAATATATAAATAAATAGTGTAATTGTATACATTCTCTAACTCATTAAATCTAATTCACCATTAATTCAGCCGTTTTCCAATTCTCAACTCTTCATTTTCCCCTTTGAACCCAATTAGCTCTTTTCAAGTTCAAACCCTTTATTTGCCACCCTTACAATCAACTATGTTATTTTTAACACTATAAATTTTCAATTGCTCTCAATTATCCATTGAATGTTTTCTTATTTTTCACCTTCCACATTTTTTTAGGGATAAATTATGTAGAATTCTCCCCATAATGACTGAGCTAACCACAACCCATTCACCTTCTCCATTTACTCCATTAAAACCCAACTGGCTAACTATTTGCATTCACAATTAACAGTTCTAGAATTTAATAGGATAACATTGAACACCAAGCATAAGCATATGTTCATGGACAATTCTGCATCCATAACCATCCATTACACAACAAAACAACAAACAAAAACAAAAATGCCATTTTTATTAATAAATAAAAATCACTCTTATAGGCTAAATTCAATTATGCATTTGCAACTGCCCATTAAAACCAACCGCACTCCCTTCCCAAAAAAAAGAAAAAGAAAAAAAAGAAGACATTTACACCAAATATTCAACATCAAGCATGAGTATATGTTCATTGGTTGTTCATTCACCGTAATATTTTCTTAACCTTACAATTTCTCTATCCATTCATCTTCCTTTTATTTTGACTCTTCTTCTCCCCATTTTTTTTACTATAAAAAATTGTTATTTTCTCTTCCATTCAATCCGTATTCTGTTCACACAAAAAGGTGAATACTCTCTCTCTCTCTCTCTCTCTCCATATATATATATATATATATATATATTCTTTCTTTTGGTGGATGTTTAATTCTTTAGATTGATGAATTTTTATGTTTAACTCTACTTTAAGTTGATATGATTTGATTCTCAAAAAAAAAAAAAAAGTTGATATGATTTGGTTATATTTTAATTTTCTTTATTTGTTACATGTTATCCTATAAAATTACAAAATGATTTAATGTTATTCTATTACATAGCATGACTTAGACAATTTGGTGTTTACAACTATACATTTTCTTTTGAATATTCTTCTACACATCTTCTTTTATATAATTTTGTTATTTGTCTCACATTCTCTTTCAAAAAAGGTGATTGTTCTCTCTCTCTCTCTCTCTTTATTATTAATTTTTTCTTGCAACTCTAATTTAGATTGATGATTTTTTTTTTTTTTTTTTGTCTCTACTTTTGGATAACACACTTTGGCGGTGTGTTTTTTGAGTTATTTATCACATGTAC